>CM024761.1:105354366-105732769 GCA_014218235.1 Colocasia esculenta | reverse complement strand
ATATCTTGATATTGTGCTGGGAACTGTGGACTTGGATCATATATTGGTGATGAGGGGGTCAGGAGATTTCCCTCTTGATCGATTACTCCCTCCCGATCTTTGTTTCGATCCAATCATGGAGATCTGGGCAATCTTTAGTAGGGTGTATGACCATGGCATGATATTCACATAGAGATATGATTGCTTTTCCTTTTCAGAAATATAGGACTCAGGGGGATACCCTTTTATCAACCCTCTGATCTTAAGCTGATTGAATATGACCTGAGTATCTTTTAGATCAAATGAGCGTTGATGTAGAGGGTGCCAATCATCATACCATCGGCTGGATAGATATGGATGCGGCATAGGCGGTTGTCCTCTGGTTCAAGAACCCCAGAGGATGATGCATTGATGACATTGACCGAATAAGGTCCAGGATTGTATGGCGCATTTAATGGTGGCTGAATATGAGGTTGTGGGGGATTGACCAGATAATTACCCATATTGATGCGTCCTTCTGGATCATTTCTTCCACTTCTTGTTTGAAAATTGGACAGTCTTCAATGACGTGTCCAGTAGTTGATGATATGGGCAATAGTTGGGTCTTAGTTCTTCCGGGACCAGATAATCCATATATCCTGATCGCAGGCATAGCCGGAAGAGAGTGCATTGTATGCTGGCGATGGAAGGAATATGACCTTGTCGGCTCGACAGGTTTGGAGGATTTTCAAGAAACCACTCAATTGGGTCTTGAAATGGTGGCATAGGGGCAGCTCCGGATATGCTGGGGGATAAAATAAGCAGGTTGGAAAGCGTGGGATTCCTGAACAGGCACATCCTGACGCCTTTCCATGCTTTGCATAATTTGGCGCAACTCTTGTTGGCTTTGTTGTAATTGCTCGAGTTGCCTTTGCACTCTTTGTATTGTTTTTCTTGTACCCCGATGTTTAGACCTCGGGGGAGAATGAGCTCCAGAAATATCTTGGGGTGGATTGCAAGAAGGTCCTGCTTCAAAATTATTTGAGCTTGTGGCGGGATCAGCCGTGTGTATAACATTAACGGATTGTTCTGGCCAATCCGAAGTATGAGGTTGTGGAGGATCAACCAGACCATTTTGCATAGATATATGGCCTTCCTGGATTACCTTTTGAGCCTCATTCTTGAAGACAAAGCAATCTTCAATTGAATGCCCCACCATACGGTGATACGGGCAATAATTGGGTTGATTGACCTTACTGATATCTGCTGGCTTCTTTGGTGTTGGTAATGATATTAACTGATTATCCAGACAGAGATCAAATAGCTTTCTGGTATGCTCTTTTCTGAAAGAATAGGGAGCTTTCATACGCTCGGCCAATGTAGGCGGAGGTACTTTGGCTCTACTTTTTTCTTTGAGGAAGTGGGGATTACTGCCCCCTTTGCTTCACTGCTAGGCAAAAAGTCAATAGTATTAATTTCTTTCGCTGGCGGATTGCGCTCTTTAGGGATTTTACCCTTTTGAGCTGTATGAGTTGATTGCTCAGCTAAGAACCCTTCAATTTCTGCGACAGCAAAATTCAACTGGTCGAAGCTTCGGATATTGGCCGCCAAGAGTCTCTCTTTAATTGTTAGGATGAGGCCTCTCCGACAAATAATTACTGCATCTTGTTGGATGGGAGGATTATCACATTGCATGCTAAACTCTCTCCATCTTTTAATGAAGTCGATTGCCGACTCCCCTTTCTTTTTGCGTGAGGGAGCATAACTCAGCAAGAGAGATCTTCCTTTCTGCCGTTTGAAAACGGTCATAGAATTTTAACTGCATATCAGCCCAATGGAGAACTGAGCCAGCCTTGAGCTTTGCATACCATTGGAATGCGACCCCTGTTAAAGAAGTTGCAAAGTATCTGAGGAGGTAGGATTCCTCAGATGCCAGATCTCCCATGGCAATTATGTAATGCGCCACATGCTCCTGAGGTGTCCCATGCCCATCATATTTAGGCAATTTTGGGACTTTGGGACATGATTCTGGCAGCTTCTTGAGTTGATGATGTATGGGGAACGGGACAGAATATAAGCCCGTAGCCTGAATACCCTCGCCCTGCTGGGCGAACATATCTTCAACCATCTTCTTTATTTCATGCCGTTGTATGGCAATATTTTGAAATGCGTCCATTTGAGGAGGCATAATATTAGATGGGTCGTTGATATCTGGACCCGTAGCCTGAGGGAGAAGACCAGCTGAAGAAATTGCTGGATTATTTAATGAGACAAATTCATCTGGATGCTGGCTTTGTTGATGTCGAAGAAAGGCCGGCTCCATGGTTTGCCGGTGACTTGTCGTCGCCAATTGCCTCATTTTATTGAGAAGTGAGGTCATTTCAGACCGCCACTGTTGTATAATCTCATATTGTCATCATCTGACATAGCTTGAAAATTTTCCTTTGTCGGCAAGTCGATGACAGGATGCCCAGCAGAGGTAGAAGGTCCACTTTCCTCAAGTTGAATATTTGTTTCTTCAAGAGAGGGAATTTGGGAACCTTCATGCTGAGTGTCGACTGGTGGAAAACTTGGCTAGAGGTGCCAACTTGCCCACCGAGCTGACGAACTCTCCTGGCGAATTGCCGAGTATTGGGGTGGATAACCCCTATGGAAACATTAGGAGTGGCTTCCGCGATTTGCTCTGCGACTTCACCAGGCTCCATTCCAGTAGCATAACAGGAGAATATTATAAGCCTAGGCTTTTCCCGAGCTGTCCAAGTAACACGTCGTCTTTTGACGGACGGACATTGGCGCTAGGAATTGCCCTTGGCTTATAAATATTGGAATTCGCGACATACGGTCAAAAACCGATATGCGAGACTGTTGAGGTGAGGTTTGCTTATCTACCCGGATATTCTCCGAGCCTTGAGATATAGTTTAATTTTCTATATATGCCCTTCCTCTTCTGTCCTCTGGACTGTTCAAATCCAGCATCTTGGAGAGGATTATCCTTGATATTCTTCTTTCTCCAAGCCATCTTGGATGTATTTACTTGACCTTCATACTTCTGAGTTTCCTTTTTGGGAACCCAGATTTTCTTCCACTTGGTAAAACACCGTGTCTTTGTTTGGCACCGGCTTCTACCATGGAATCTTGATGCTTTTTTGGGAACCACCGTAGGGCTGAGAAGCGGTTCGAGGTTGGAATATTTGGAACATACCTATCACGAGGAATGGTAGGTGGAGTACCATCAAGGCGCACTTGCACATTCCCGATCATAATAGATTTTCCGGATCTGGAGATGGCAGCTGGCAGCCTTTTGCTCTTGTGGCGTTTATATTGCCCCTGCTGTGAGGAAGCAGGAACTACAATGGTAGAAGAAATCATATGGACCGAATAAGTCCGAACTTGAGTTGAATGGGGTTTGCCCCCTTTGACAGCATCATCCTTCACGGGCATTTGGGTGCCCTTGTTGACAGTGGCAGAACGAGCGTTGACACGTCCGCTATTGTTGGACTTCTTCTTTGTTGATTTGTGAATAGGGAATCCTTCAGTGACATCTCCCCCTCGGTGAGCCGGAATGACTCCCAAGAAGAAAGGGGATCCGATGACTGGGGGAAAATCTCCAAATACAATTGGAGTCGCCAAGTATCCGAACTTGGCGTGGTTGTTGATGACGAGCGGTCCATAGGTGACAGCCATTTGGTCTGCTCCTTGTGCCTTCGAAGTAGCTTCACAGTACCTTCAAAGGAAGATATTGGTATTAGGATTTTCATGAAAAATATATGTATGTCTCATCCTTTTTACTATGAATGGTGAGAAGAGGTCCCACCGGGCGTGCCAGTTGTTGACACGGGAAAAGATATCGCTTTGACATATCATTTGATTTTTTGGATTTCTCATTTGATTTTATCTGGTTCATGTATTCATTTTATTTGGGTATTCATTTATTTCACATGCTTTGATTTGTGTATTGTGATTTGCGGGGCGTGCCAGTTTGTCTAATAGACAGAAAAGAATCCGCGCAATGCGGAGAAGATATTTTTGGGTGTCCATGGAACGGACGGGTATGATGTCCGGGAACGGACGGGTATGGTCCGAGGAACGGACGGGTATGATGTCCGAGGAACGGACGGTATATGTCCGAGGACGGACGGGGATGCCCGTGTGACGGGCGACCAGGGTTGTCCATGAAATGGACGGGGATGCCCGTGTGACGGGCGACGGGTGCGCCGTTTTTTATCTGAACTCCTTGAGTCCCGTATCTATACTCATCAGGTGATTGAGGTAGCATGTGCTGGACCTCTGTCTCCATCGACCGGAGTCGATGTTACATTTACATCGAGTTAAGACTCTTGGTGTTATTTAACACCAGTTTTACCCGAATACCATTATAGCAAAAGGGATGAGAGAATACACATTTTTTTAGAAAATCCTGGGCATGATGCATCATTTTTTTTTGGTTATTTTTGAATACTTTTGGTTTGAGTGTTTCATTTTGAAAAGACTGCCCTTTGTGGAGCTCGAGATATGACTTTTAAGAAGGGAACGGGTATATTTCCGTGAACCCATTTGGGGTCTCCCTCCTCTCTTTTTTTTTTGAGAAAGATGTTGTTTGAAGGTTTTATTTTGGAAAACCTGAAGATTATTATTGCAGACGGGTATATACCCGTGCATTTGATTCTGAACTTGAGGGAAGTCGTGATTAGAAGTAGCATTTAGAAGAGTTGCTACATCAATCCCCTTTTCTTTTATGACATGATATTCTTTTACAACATCCTTCTTTTTAAAAGAAGTCCGAATTGAGGCAGAATTTCATTTCTCCTTGTTCATCGTTTCATTCATTCATCATTCATCTTTTTACTTGTATGAGTATGATTTTCGGAGAACGTATGCACATATCTCCATGGATGTTCTTGTCATTTGAAGTTCCTTTCTGGAAACTGTCCATATGAACATAGTTCTTATGAGTATGCATCATGCTGCTCTTTGGAGTATCTGAGCACAGTTCGGGTCCCATCACAGTTCGGGTTCTGTCACAGTTCGAGTCCTGTCACAGTTCGGGTCCTGTCATAGTTCGGGTCCTGTCCTCTTTTTCTTGGATGTGTGTATATTATCACAATTTTCATAAATTTATTTTGGCAGAGTTTCCGCTTATGCGGAATGCCCTCACGGAGATATATGCATATGAACATGTACTTATATCCATGTGTCCCCGGAGACCTTTATCCGGAGGGATTTTGCCCTTAAAAGTATGTGTGTATAAACACAAATTTGCAGTTTATGCATATTTTCTCACCGGTATCCCTTTTGAGTGGAATGTCCGGTAAAAGGTACCATCTGCATATGCAGAATCCCTTTTGAGAGGTATACGCATATAATTGCGAATTTTATGATTATATAAACACGTTCGTAGTCGGAGACTCCATTTGGGCAGAGTTTCCTCTTGGAAACACATGTATATGAATACAAAGTTTGTGATTATATTGATATGTTTTTAGAGGGAAAACTCTGACATAGGCAGGGTTTCCTTCCAAGAAAACATATGTGTATAGGCACAAATTTGAGTTTTATAAATATGTTCTTAGACGGAATCTCCACTTGGGCAGAGTTTCCTCTAGGAAACATGCATATAAAATACAAATTTGTGAATATACAAACATGTTCTCGGGCAGAATCTCCACTTGGGTAGAATCTCCTCTAAGAAACATATAAATATACACACAGATTTGAACTTTATAGATATGTTCTTAGGCGGAATCTCCACTTGGGCAGAGTTTCCCCTAGGAAACATATATATAAAAATACGAATCCGTGAATATATGAATACGTTCTCGAGCAGAATCTCCACTTGGGCAGAGTCTCCTCTAAGAAACATATGCATATAGCACAAACACACCATCCCGGAGAGTTTAAAACTCGATGGGAGGTGGCATAAATAACAAAGGTATCTAAAATACCATATGTCCGAAACGGACGGTATTTAGAACCTATAGCCCGTGAGGGCCAGTGCCGCTATTGCGGACTTTTAGCCGATGAAGTTTGCCGATGCCGTACCTTGGCTCACAAAGAAACGAGATTGAAAATGGATTTGGAAATTTCTATTCCCTTCAACTTTGAAAGAGGAAGGCTAAAGGCCGGGGGGCTTTTACATGGAGAATGGGGGATCCGGGAGAATGAAAGCCGGGAGCCGAGGGCGAGGAGCCGGAGAGCAGCCGGGGGGAACCCCTTTTTCATGGGGGATGGGGGTGCCTTTTATAGGGGAAGGCCCCCCTTACATCGCATGGGGGGGGGGTTTTTAAACCGATGAGGGGTCCATCGGTTAGAGTCTAACCGATGAGACTCTCATCGGTTTAAAGCTAACCGATGAGACTCTCATCGGTTAGAGAAAAAAAAACTCTCTAACCGATGAGACTCCCATCGGTTAGAGGTTAAAGACCCTCTAACCGATGGGGGTTCCATCGGTTAGGGCTTTTCCCTTTTTTTTATTATTTCTGTTTCCTATATATATTTTTTTTGTTTTTTTTTTCTGCTTCTCTGTTTTTTCTGTCTTTTTTCTGTTTTCTTTATTTTTTCTGTTTTCTTTTTTTTTTTTTTTGAAAGGGGGGGGACCCCTTAACCGATGGGGGTTCCATCGGTTTAGGGGGGAATCCCCCTAACCGATGGAACCTCCATCGGTTAGAGGGGAAAACTCCCCTAACCGATGGAGGTTCCATCGGTTTAGGGGGGAATCCCCTAGCCGATGGAACATCCATCGGTTTGGGAGAATTCCCCTAAACCGATGGAGCTTCCATCGGTTAGAGGGGGATTCCCCTCTAACCGATGGAAGTACCATCGGTAAGGGGAAAACCCCCCTTAACCGATGGAGCTACCATCGGTTTAGGGGAGAAAACCCCTAACCGATGGTATTCACATCGGTTTAGGGGAGGGGCTTAAAAGTCTATAAATAGACACCCTCCCCTTCATTTGAAGGGGGTTGTCCTTTGGAGAAGCTCGTGCCATTCCGTCGTGCCATTCCGTACATTTTGTCGGAAGTTCTGCCGTCCCGGACGGAGAATCAATTGCAAGTCTTGGAGCCTTCGTGGCGGACTTGTTCTTGTACTTATCTTGGTCTTGTAGACCTTGTAATGCCGGAATTCTTCCGTGCCGTATTTTTTATCCGGAGATTTATCTCCTCGGCATCTCCCACTTGCTTGGGGTCTTGACAATACTTGAGAGCTTGAATGCGGGTCAAGTTATGACTTTAAGTAACCTTGGGTCACCCTAATCATAACTGCTTTGACCTCTTAATCAGCCCGTAAACCGTTAGGTGGGATTTTAACGGTTAGGGTGGTCAACATTTACCGGTAGTTGCCAACTCCGGTTAAGTAGCCATCTTCTTTTCACAGGCTAGCTAACTGAGTAGTTGCCCACAGGGACTGTCACCTACTTAACGTGTCGGACCACTATATAAGGAGTATTGATACTTCCCTTAACAAGCACAACACATCCATGACATTCATATTTGCTTTTTTTTTTGTTCCAACAGCCGCCGGTCAGGCCCCCTGACTGGCGGCCCCCTCCGCCAGTCAGCCCCCATCTCCAGCACCCTCGCCGGTTCGCGCTCGCCCTCGACGCCCGTGCCGCCAAAGACCTCCACCGGGGAGGGTACCCCCGCCGGTACACCCCCCGCAAAAGCTATAAATAGAGGGCCATACCCCCATTGCAAGGCCACACCGACTGGCCTACACGCTTCCAAGCCCCCAAAGACGCACGCTCACAAGCCCGTGCTTAGAGTGTGACCGTGCGCGAGCTTAAATAGGCCGCACGTGCTGAGGAGAAGTCCTTGGCGACCGTTGGTGTTCCGTCCTCGACGTTCGGGCTGCCTTACGCCATGTCCGCGGGAAGACGACACAAGTTGTCAAATGACTCTCGGCGTCTGTATTTAAGTCCTCCGCCGTCGTCAAATGACGTGCGTCGAGGCAACGTTGTCCGACAGCGGCACAAACACCCTGTCGTAAAAGGACAAATGGTCGCTAAATGCTCGGCGGAGGCACAAACACCCCGCCTTGGGCATCGAAGGCCCGACCAGTTCGTAAACGTCCGACAGAGGCACAAACACCTCGTCATGCACGTAAATGCAAGTAGTACATCCTGTAAATACCGGACGGAGGTACAAACACCCTGTCACGGACATTGATGTATCCCCTACCATGTAATATCCGACGGAGGCACAAACACCCCGTCGTCGACACTCATGTACTCGAAATACTTGTAATCGCCCAGTGGAGGTACAAAAAGCCCCACTAAAGGCACAAATGTAAATGTCATAAATATAAATGACATGAGCTTGAGTAAAAATTGTGGAAATTTACTTGTCATCTGTCTTTTTCTTTAAATTTCGGCATACGGTCTTTTAATAAACATTACGTATTCGAAGATATTCGAGTGTTATACTTGATGTAAATGAAACATCGACTTCGGTCGGTGGGGAACGGTCCAGTACACGACCACTCCTCCAATCGCCCTGATGCGAGCGCACGCGGAAAATAAATGAAATGAAATTCGAGGGTATCAGGGTTCGTACCCAATACCCCTCGTAAAATAAATCTTTGTCTGTTTCTCGTAAACAGTCTGGCATGCCCGCAAAAGAAAGCGAAAGGGATCAACGAGCGGAAACCCCCCCCCCCCCCGGGGGCGACCAAAGTTCATCTTTCCCGAAGGCCTAGATATAAAATCGAAAAGAAAGAAAAATCCGCGTTCCAACAATGACCTAGTCGTTAAAACCAAAAAACGGGAAGACCATCTATCTGATCTTCGCCGGGTTTTTCAAAAACTTCGTCAATACAAACTGAAGATGAACCCCATGAAATGTGCATTCGGGGTCTCAAGCGGCAAGTTCTTGGGCTTCGTCGTCAAATATCGGGGAATAGAAATAGACCCCGACAAAATCAAGGCGATCCAACAACTGCCATCTCCTCAAAATCTGACCGAGCTAAGGTCGTTTCAAGGGAAATTAGCCTATATTGGGCGATTTATCTCTAATCTTTCAGGAAGGTCCATGCCCTTCGGCAAACTGATGAAGAAAGATGCTCCCTTCATATGGGATCAAAATGTCAAGCTGCCTTCGAGCAAATAAAACAATATCTTCTCACTCCACTAGTGTTGGGAGCCCCAATCGCTGGAAAGCCTCTTATACTCTATATTGCAGCCATGGATGCTTCATTAGGAGCTCTATTAGCGCAAATAAATGAAGAAGGCGACGAGCAACCTCTATATTATCTCAGCAGAAAGCTAATTGGTCCAGAACTCTGATATGCTTCAATGGAGAAAGTTTGCCTAACACTGGTATTTGCCGCCAAGAAATTGAGGCATTATCTACTGGCTCATGAAGTTAAACTCATCTCCAAATATGATCCACTCAAATATCTGTTGAGGCAACCCGTATTGTCAGGAAGACTCGGGAAATGGGCTTTGCTCCTCATGGAATTTGATATCACTTATGTCCCACAAAGGGCAATCAAGGGACAAGGATTGGCTGAATTCTTGGCTGCACATCCAGTGTCAGAAGATTCTCCCATGTCTATCGATCTTCCAGAAGAAGAAACTCTCTCCTCTGCAAAGGAAAAAGATAATCAAGTCCAAGAAAATCCAAATTCCAAAGAGGTCATTACAATTGAATTACCCTCTTGGGAATTATATTTCGATGGAGCTTCTCGAACTCTCCATTATACAGATGGTTCCGCCAACCTCTCTACCGGAGCAGGTATTGTCTTGGTCACTCCACAAGGAGGAATATTATATAATTCTTGTGCTCTCATGAAACCACTCACAAATAATGAAGCTGAATACGAAGCTCTAATCATTGGGGTTCGGCTGGCTCTCGAAATGGGAGTCAAAAGCATACAAGTTTATGGTGACTCACAGCTGGTCATCCGACAAGTGTTGGGCCAGTATGAAGTTCGAAAGGAACAACTCCTTCCATATTATACTACAGTTATGAAGCTCAAAGAACAGTTCAACTTCTTCGACATATCTCATGTACCAAGAAGTGAAAATTCTCAAGCAGATGCTCTGGCCAAATTGGCCTCCGCCATAAAACTGCCTCCTGAAGGAGAATTGGACATAACTGTCCGTCACATAAGACTCATGCCGAGTGTCCTCGACGATGAGTCCAATATTGCAATTGAGGAAGTATACAATATAGAAGAAAATACAGCAAATGAAGATTGGCGCGAGCCGATTATCAAAATCAAGAAAGGTTGGCTACCTCCTAATCGAGCTCAGAAACTTCAACTCTTACGCAGAGCTGCGTCATATCAATTGATAGGAGATCAATTATACAGATTGGTCCGCGAAAGAAAAGGACCAGTCCTCCTCAGATGCTTATCTCCCAAAGAAGCCAAAACAATAATGAAAGAAGTTCACTCTGGCTGGTGTGGTGCACACCAGGCAGGGGAAAAGATGAAAATCAATATCAAACTAAAAGGCTTCTACTGGCCTACCATGTACGCGGACTACATCCAATATGCCCGTACATGTCATCAATGCCAAGCATTCGGCCCTGTGCCAAGGAAATCACCAAACATGCTACATCCTACAGCGCCAACATGGCCTTTTGCAGAATGGGGAATGGATATTGTAGGACCATTCCCACCCTCATTTCGAGGCCACAAATTCATATTGGCTGCTACGGATTATTTCTCTCGACGAGCTGAAGCTATCCCATTAAAGGAGGTAACAGGAGAATCAGTCGCCAAATTTGTCAAGCAAAACATAATCTACAGATTTGGTACCCCGCATAGGATCATATCCGATAATGGGTCACAATTCAGAAACAAAACAATATATGCCTTGACAGCCAAATTTCATATTGATTGGAGAACATCTTCAATATACAATCCACAAGCTAATGGGTTGGCAAAAGCCTTCAACAAAACCCTCTGCAAGTTGCTCGCCAAAATAGTTGGTGGCCGAAAGCGGGAATGGGGAGAGAAAGTTTATGAAGTTTTATTGGCTTATCGAACAGTATACAAAACCCCTACCGGATGTTCGCCTTTATCCTTGGTATATGGAGCTGAGGCAATGATACCTATAGAAATTGAAATGGCATCCTATCGGGTGGCAATTCAAAATGAATTTCAAAGCCAAGGTCGAAGTCAAATAGAAAAAAGACTTAAAGAGCTCGCCAACATGGAAGGAAGGCGTCTTGAAGCATATAAATCCCTCCAAGCATATCAAGCTAGAATGGCTCGCGTATTTGACAAAATGGCGAAACCAAGGGCATTCAAGCAAGGAGACCTCGTCATGGTCAAATGCAGAGAAGCAATGGCAGGAAAGTCATGTGGCAAATTGTAGCCCACTTGGCTTGGCCCATATATAGTCACTTTGGTATATGAAGGAGGTGCATATCGGCTAGTTGACCACAAAGGTACTGTGCCCTTTCCTCCACTCAATGGCAAACAACTGAAATTATACCATGCGCCAAAACATGAATTCCCTAGCCAATCTTCAAAACAAAAGCTCAACCATCCAGATAGGCACGAAGCCGAAGAAGAATGAAAGGTATCATTTCCAAGAACTCATGTTGAAATAAAGGTTGCCATAGATGGGGGCAAAGGAATCAAATTTCCACTTATGCATCATACAGTCCAAATCCATAAATTCCTCCATCCCTGTCAAAGCATGAAGCCAAGGGCACTCTATGTACAAATTCAAATAGCAAAAGAATAAGTGAAAGTCGACGGGGTTATTTTGCATATCCCGCCAAATGAGGTTCCAAACCGCAATGATGGGCCATATTCAAACCCAATTCCAAAACCATAGCCAGCAAACCACAAAGGTAGGCTATACCAAATCCGAATTTCAACTATAGCCAAAAAGCTATCAAGACAGGCCATACCCAAATATAATTCTAAATCCATAAGCCAGCAAGCCATCAAGGAAGGCCATGCCCAAATATAATTCCAAATCCATAGCCAGCAAACCACAAAGGTAGGCTATATCAAACCCAAACTCCAATCATAGCCAACAAGCCATCAAGGCAGGCTAGGAAGGCCATGCCCAAATATAATTCCAAATCCATAGCCAGCAAACCACAAAGGTAGGCTATATCAAACCCAAACTCCAATCATAGCCAATAAGCCATCAAGGCAGGCTATACCCAAATATAATTCCAAATCCATAGCCAATAAACCACGAAGGTAGGCTATATCAAACCCAAACTCTAGTCATAGCCAACAAGCCATCAAAGCAGGCCATATCTAAATACAATCTCAAATCCATAGCCGGTAAATCACAAAGGTAGGCTATACCGAATTCAAACTCCAGTCATAGCCAGTGAGCCACCAAGGCAGGGCATATTAAAGCCAACTTAAAACCATAGCCAGTAAGCCACCAAGGCAGGCCATATCAAACCTATTTCTAAACTTCGAAACCATAGCCAGAAAGCCATCAAGGCAGGCCATATTTAAACCCAATTCAAATCCGTAGCCAGCAAACTACAATGGTAGGCTACACCAAATTCAAATCCCAACCATAGCCGATAAGCCATCAAGGCAGGCTATGCCCAAATCCCAAATCATATCCAAATCCATAGGCAGCAAACCACAAAGGTAGGCTATATCCAATAAGCCATCAAGGCATATCAAAGCCAAGTCAAATCTAAAGTCCCACCAGCAAACCACAAAGGTAGGCTATGTCATATCTAAACTCAAACTCATAGCCAATAAGCCATCAAGGCGGGCCATATCCAAATCCCAAATCCATAGCCAACAAACAACAAAGGTAGGCTATATCATATCCAAACTCAAACTCACAACCAATAAGCCATCAAGGCAGGCCATATCCAAATTCATAGCCAGCAAACCACAAAGGTAGGCTATATCATATCCAAACTCAAACTCACAACCAATAAGCCATCAAGGCAGGCCATATCTAAATCCAATTCCCAAATCCATAGCCACAAACCACCGAGGTAGGCTAAATTGAACAAAAAAAAAAATCATCAAAACCAAAACCAAAACCAAAACCAAATCCATAACCAAATCAAACCCAGATCCTATATCCAAATCCAAATCCCATATTCCAACCAGAATACCACAAAGGTAAGCTAGCATATCCACATCCAAATCCAAAACCAAACCCGAATTCCAGAAAATCCACTCAGGAATCAACCGAATGTCTCAAATACCGAGTCTCAAAAAAAAAAAGGAAAAAAGAAGAGGGGTTTAAAATAGAGGTACCCCGATGGACTTAAGAATACAATTCACTATGTTCATAAGGGTAAAAAGATCAAAAATCCGGCTGAGGTCAAAACCCGAAAGGACGCTTTAGGTAAAAATGGATAACCCCTCAACGTGAAAACCCGAAAAGGCGCGTTGGAAAAAGCTAAAGGGGGCTAGTTTCAATGAAAACCCGAAAGGGCACTGAGATTGGTAATGTGAAAAAAAATCAATCAAAAAAAAAGGAAATAAAGGATGAAAGGGAGGGACTTCTCTGTCCTTCATTTTATATTTACAAGGATACAACTTACTCTGTTACAGATAGACAGAGTATGATAGTCACTATATATACGTCGGATAAAAGGCCAGAATGGAAAGGCCAATGCATAATCATTACAGCCCAAAACGAAGCCAGGAAGGTTTCTTCCTCTTCAGCCGTTCGACTTCCTTAATCTTGGAAGATACAGAGCGGCGATATTCACCATCATCCTTAACAAAGGCAGCCTCCTCTTCGGAGTCTTTGGTATCTTCCATGACCTCCAGGTCCAGAGAAGATCGTGCCTCTTCAAGTTCACGCTGCAGGCGGGCAATGTTTTCTCTCTCTACTGCAATCTTCAACTTTCGCGTCTTCCGACCTTTACGCACTTCGGAAATCTGGGAGCCGCGCCTATCAGCATCACTAGCCAATAAGCAGAGGTCGCCTTCCAAAGTCTAGATCCGCTGATCATAAAGAGCCCAGACTGCATTACCGTGGCGGCGACATACTTCGCCCCAGATATCTTCAACAAAATCCAGCCATCGATCCTGGGCGATGCCCGAGTTGAAGGCCAGCATAGTCTTATCCTTCAATACTCGCTTGACAGCTTCAATTGGTGGAGGGTCTTCTGAATCTACGACTGCTCTTACCCGGCCAAGGAGAAAATCCCAAAGGTCATCATACTCGGGACCCGGACTTGGCTGGTCCTTTGCAGGCCATTTCACGCCATGTTCAGATAAAGCTTCAATTTCCAATGGTGGGGACCCACCATCGTCAAAGTCCAAAGGTGGTGGATTACCTGGCCCACAAAGTGTATGCATATCAGTAATCAACAATGAGAGGCGACTAGCCCGGGAAGAAGCTGATAAAATCAGAGGAAGATAAAAAAATGAAATCCTCTATGGCTCATCAGGTGAAAAGTTTCTTTCCTCTACTTCTGCCTCAGGAATTGAAGGTTGAATAAAATTCGACTCCTCAGCATAAAGTTCTTGGGGAACAGAGGAAAAGTCAGTCGAGGGCAGGTCCAAGCTTCCCCCGTCGATTGGTCGATTGGATGGCTCAAGATTATAGCTTGTCTGCCTAAAAATTCCATTGTCATCCGCAGTATCTCCAACCTGAAATGCAGAATACGCCTGTAAGTCAAAAAGTGGACTCTTCAGGCTCTCCCAAGGAAGGAAAGGTGAACTGGTGGCGAAGGTGGAATATGGGTCCATCATTCCCCAGGAAAAGAGTTGATCACAGATAGCCTGGTTGCCTGAATACAAGAAAGGAAAGTCAACATGAGAAACATTAAAAAAAAAAAAGGTAAAACAGTTACCAAAGATTGTATATGAGCTCAGTAAAGAAAATCACCTGCACCAGTCGATTCCATGGCAGGGTATTCCTCGACAGGCTTTGGGATATAAATCTCGACAGGAGTAAAAGAATACGGCTCTGTTGAGACTCCCAACTCAGCATATGTAGAGACACTATCGTCAAATCCCATCGCCACTGCTTCAGAAAGTGAACAGTTGGATAATGGCCCATTATTATCTGCTTCCGGTGCAAAATCAGCAGGTGCCCATGAGGAGCTCCCACACTCCCCTCTATAAGGAAGAGAGGGACATCCTGGCAGAAAAGCATGGTCGCCAGAGCCAATCAAGTTGGCACTCCCATCATCATCTGAACCAAATAAGTCAAGAAGAAAAGGAGGAATAAATGGTCAGTAAAAAAATCATGAATAGAAAAATGATGAGAAAAGAAAAGAAAGGAAGGCTCACTATTGACTGAAGAATAATCCACAGCCACGGCCTTGCCTTTACTGGCCCTCATGTCTTGAGAAGAGGAGGAGGCATCCTAATGGGCTATATGGCCCCTGTCTCCGCCAATTCTTAAAACGGAAACAACTAGAGCCCGAGATGAATATCAGCAAAGGAAGGAATTAAAAAAAAAAAGAGAAGAAAGATCAATCCATCAATACCTGCTGCCTGAGAAGGAGGTGTCGACACTAGCTCGATGGGATCAGCTTTACAAATGTCGCTCAGCCTTCCCATGATAGTCCAAATATCATGCTGCGTTAAAGCAGTCTCAAGCAAAGGAATATATTCTAGAGGCCCGGCCTGGCCAATAATGTTGATAAGATGCCTCTCCCAGCATGCCCAAACTTGGTTTCCAACACACTCTGGAGGTAACCTCGTTGACAAGGGCACATCAGGACGATAGCCACAATCTGATAACAGATGGCTCCATCAATAACAATCTGAGGGGTCATCATCACTACTCGGAGCCTTTGTTGACAACAATTTTACAGGCTCTAGGAGTAGCATCTCACCTCGATCAAAGTGCTTCTCAATGGCTAAAGGAATGCCCTTCGTCACCTTGTTATAATAACTGAGGTATGAGTTCACTAAACCTTTAAAATGATCGTTGAGGAATTTCTTGTGGATGTAAATTGGCGGCAGGTTGTGTTTCTCAAGACGGGAATCTTCAGCCTCCCTCAGCTCCTGACGAGATGTCCGAAAAATATTACTTTGATCAAACTACCACCGAGCGTAAAAGACGTCCATACGTCCAATAGCCTCGAGGGCTGGAAGGGCACATGTGGAGCCGATCTCCACTCGGCAGAAATAATTCCACCAAGCTGCCGCATTCAAATGAAGACGGTGACTTCGGTTAAGACGAGCAAACAACGGAAACTCAGCATTTGGTGGAGTCAGTTGGTCATAACCGAAATTCCAGGCAAACCGTGAGGGATAATAGGGCTCTAATATGAGCGATTGTCCAACACGCCGGGGTGAATGCACCGTAGCCAATCTTGATACAAAGATGGATCAGAGCCATCACTATGAGGAATATGATATGTCATTCCTCTTGAGCTCTGAATGCTATATGGCCTGCAACCTCGAGATATATTACCAAATGGAAGACGCCCCTCCTCTCCATTCGGGAGGAAAGACAAACTGGAGCGAGCATCAACAAGTTGTTTCAGCGCGTCTCCAGAAGGCCGGTTCCTGAATAATAATATTAATGGTGCCATGGGTCGAGGCAGATCAACAACCTGACATAGGCTGTGCAACAGAAGACCTGCCCAGGCACTTAAATAATGAGTTGGAAGCAGCATCTTCTTCTCTCGAGGAGTAGGATGTGAACTCAAGGCCCCCAACCTGTGAAATATATTCGCCAAGGCGGCAGGAGCAATAGCAAGTTGGTGCCCCTCTGCAAGAAGACAGGCAGGGTAAATCAACCCTGGCCTGATTCCCTCTTCCTCACCGTGAGGAACTACAAAACTTGACAGCCAATATGCCAGATACGCAGCAAGATACGTGCGATCTGGTAAATGTCGCGGGTTCCATCCTTTGTTCTCCGGGGCAAATATATAGCGACCACGAGAAGTCTTCATCGCTTTCAGTTGACGATATTGCTCCAGAGGACGACCTTCCACAGCAAAGCTGTCAAAGAAACAGAAAGGCCCATTATAAAAATAGCGAATCCAGGCATTCTGGCTTACTCTCCTGGATGAAGGCTTCTGCTTCTCCGTCCTCTCGACACGAGTAAGGTCCCTCCACACCTTCGTCAGAAAACGAAGGCTGTAAGAGACAATGTACCGCCCAGCGCCATCGGTGCGGTAGCAATGCATATCATTCAAGACAACTTCTTCATAGAAGGATCCAGACATGGGTAGCCCAAAGATGCGGTGAAAGCTCCATAAATCCAGTGTGGTTTCGCCTTCAGCTGTCCCAAAAGTATTCCAGCGGATATTAAAGCGTTCCACTAACGCCTGAAGGATCCTCATGTAACAGGGATAGTTAAATAGAGCCGCCTCAACGGCTCCATAAATGCCGGATAATCTGAGGAGCTCCCCATAATGATGCAAAACTCCCATTAGCCATTCTGTGGCTCCATAGTGAAAAACATGGGAGGGCAGTACTGACCATTTTCCATACCAACTAGGGAAGGTATGGTCAATGATCCAGTCAAGGAGACAGCGATTATCATAACCCCCAGTAGCATATCGGGAGTCACAAGGCATGAGCAATAAACCGTTGGTTTGGTTCAATGCCTTATGACGCCCTTTCAAACTCCAAGCGGTCGGAGCAATCATCCCGGACCATGTATAATGCTCAAGGTCCTGACTGAAAGCCCCCAAATCGGTAGCCGAAGGGAGTCGATGCGCATAGTGAAACCCAAAGGGAAGCTGGGGTAAAAAAGGGGACAAGTCCCGAGGAGGCTATCCCGAAACCTCAGAATAGCAGTCTCCAGGTATCGTCTCTCTGCAGTCAAGCAGGGATCATCCGCAGTCATATGAGAAGGGACAAACCCTTGAATAAATCGAAATAGTTTCTTATCTAGCGGAAAATGGTCTGGATAACCTTCTGTCCGCAAATACTGATAAACACCTCCCTCACGTTTGATGCGTGAACAGTCAACTTCGCCATCAGACAAATCATCTTCAACTTGGCCGTTGGCAACAATACTATAACCGCTGCCTAGCAGAGATATGTTGTCTTCGGTAAGGGGAGGTTCCTCCAGAGCCAGCATCATACCATCAAGCAAAGTGACTCCATCACGAGTGCTTTGAGCATAGTTGTCCCAGCTCAAAAACTTCTTTCCGTGCGACATGATTGAAGCCTGGAAAAAGATGAAGATATACAGGAATGAGAAAAAAGGAAATCAAAGGGCAGCAAGTCCAACTAAGCGAGAAATCAAGGAGGGAACGTCAAAAGAGACGTTTCACAAAATAGAACAAGGATTCTATAAAAAGGATCTGCACAGGCCACGCGCCGTTACTTGCAAGTTCCAGCACGTGTTCCGTGGGGGCCATTTGTTGAACCCTCAAAAAGGTTTAATGAATATCTACAAAAAGGAGTCCTTGACCTATTTATAATGGTCCAAATGGTTAAAAATCATTTAAAAGATATCCTGGAGACAGGATAATTCACGCCATTGAAGGCAAAATGGGAGACAGAATCAAGGTGCCCCTCAAATTAAGAAAGGGTGCTTATGGATTCAAGTGGCATCAAGCCCTCCAAACAAACCAAAGTTTAAAGAAGTACAAGTACAAAGTACAGCACGGAAGAATCCGACAGCACAAGGTCCATAAAGACCAAGTATGAAGTACAAGTACAAGCACAAGAACAAACCTGCAATGGAAGCTCCACGGGTGCGCAAATTCAAATCTCCGTCAAGCAAAACTCCGAGCAAAGAAGTAGGATTTCAGCAACTTGGGTACCCCTGAAATGGGGCTTGTAATTTATAGACATTTCTCCCCTTCCCTTGTAACCATCCTGTGGTTTAAGGGGAGTGGAGGGGATTCCCTCCAACCGTTTTCACATAAAACGGTTGGAGGGGTCTTCCTCCCCTCCAACCGGTTTTACACAAACCGGTTGGGGAATTCCCCCCCAACCGTTTTTACATTAAAACAGTTGGGGGGTTCCCCCCCCCCCTCCAACCGGTTTTACACAAAACCGGTTGGAGGGGTTTTCCCCTCCAACCGGTGGGGGGTTCTCCCCCTCTCCTTCTCCTGCGCAATGCAGCAAGGGGAGGAGGGCCATCCCCTGCCTCCCCTCCATAAAAGGGGCCGGCCTGCATGCCTCCAAACCCGGATATTCTCCCTAAAACCCTGCTGGTTGGGAACCCCCAAAGCCTTGTAAAACCAGTCCCAAAATCCCTGGAAAAACCAGTCCCCAAGCTTGTAAAACCAGTCCTCTTGTTCTAAAGAAATTAGAAATAGAAAAGCTCCCTTCTTCCAAATCCCCTTCAATCGCTCTTCCAACTTTCTGGCTTGGCATGAAGGTATTGGTCTGTTCTTTGCTCGGCGCAGAGTGAGGAGTGTTCAATAGCATATAAGAAAGCGGAGATCGCCTCATATACGGCATCAGCATCCCCCTCATCCCTCATAAGAAAGCGGAGATCGCCTCATAAGAAAGCGGTGTTTCGAAGTTCCTATAGCATGGTTTATATCCCCACATTGAGCAAGACTCCGTGGGGATCCCACGGGATTTAAATAACGTTCATATTGCAAATCACTCTATGGACGTCTGATATTTAAATACCCTTGTATGTTTGTGCTCTAAATGCCTCCCTATTGAGCATGACTCTATGGGCATGCGCATTTAAATGTACAGGATTTAAATATCGTCTATAATGCATATCACTTTATGGACGCCCGATATTTAAATACCCTTGTATGTTCGTGCTCTAAATGCCTCCCATTGAGCAAGACTCTTTGGATACACGCATTTAGATGCCGTTTGTTCTTGTGTTTATATGTGTATGTTTCTTTGAGGAGACTCTGCCCAAGCGGAGATTCTACCCAAAGAACCTATCCATATAATCATAATTCTGTGTTTATATGTATATGTTTTCTTGAGGAAACTCTACTCAAGCGGAGATTCTGCCCGAGAAAACACTCATATAATCACGATTTTATGTTTATATGTATATGTTCCTTGGGGGGAATCCTGCCTAAGTGGAGGTTCTACCCAAAAACATACTCATATAATCACAATCATATGTATATGTTTTCTTAAGGATACTCTGTTCAAACGGAGAGTCTGTCCGAGGACATACTCATATGTTCATAACTATGTGCTTATATGTGTATAATTCCTAATAGGAAATTCCGCCCAAGCAGAAGTTCCGTCTTGGAAAATACTCATATACTCACAAAAAGTTATGCTCATATACGTATATTTTCGGGCAGAAACTTGGTTTCTACCAAGATCCCGATAAGAAAACACATACATATCTTCACGAGTATATATTCGTACGAATACGCTTTCTAAAAAAGGGGAACTTTGTTTAAATGGAGATCTTGCCCAAAAGATATCCTCATAAACTCATAAGATAACTCTGATCCTCAAAAGGAAACTCACATATTTTCAAAGGAATAAATCCATTTTCAAATCAAAGTTTATTCTATCTGATGACGAATAAAAGGAAAACATTGTATTGGAATTTCCTAGAAAATGCATATATCCTCGCCCTCGCTATGAAATGGTATTCCAGTTGAAACTTATGTTAATATAGCATCTAAGGCTTTTAACTCGATGTAAATGTAACATCGATTTCGATCGATGGAGACAGGGGTCCAGCACAAGCTATCATAATTGCCTGATGATTAAAGGCACGAAATCAAAGAAGTTCAGATTAAGAAACGGCGCACTCGTCCGTTCCACGGACATTAAAATCCTTTCTCTGCTTCATGCAAACCTTTTATTTCTATCTGGTAGACAGTCTGGCACCATGGATGGCAGAGTCGGCCGACTCTGAGTCGGGTCGGCCACTGGCGACCCGACTCTGGGGGGGGGGGGGGGGGACACCGACCCACCCACGGGACTGGTTTACAAAGTTCACTGTCCCGACTCAGACGAGTCGGCCCGACTCAGGGTCGGGATCGGCTGGGGCCGACCCAGCCACCCGACCCGACTCTGCCATCCTTGTCTGGCACGCCCCGCAATACAAAGTCAGAACATGATAAATGAAACGAACCCTCCAAAATCATGAGGGAAAAATTCCCGTATCCACAGTTCTCGGGTAGGATCTCCGCTTGAGCAGAGTCTCCTCAAGAAAACATATACATATAAACACAAAATTATGATTATATGGATAGGTTCTTTGGGTAGAATCTCCGCTTGGGCAGAGTTTCCTCAAAGAAACATACGCATATAAACACAAGAACAAACGGCATCTAAATGCGCGTACCCATATAGTCATGCTCAATAGGGAGGCATTTAGAGCACAAACATACAAGTGTATTTAAATATCGGGCATCCATAGAGTCATTTTCAATATGGACGATATTTAAATCCCGTAAGATCCCCACAGAGTCTTGCTCGATATGGGGATATGAACCATACTATGGAAACTTTGAGAAACCCTCCATGGAAGGGGATGAGGGGGATGCCGATGCCGTATATGAGGCGATTTCCCGCTTTCTTATACACTATTGGACGCTCCTCACTCCGCGCCAAGCAAAGAATGAGCCAATACCTTCACGCCGAGCCAGAAATTTGAGGAACAATTGAAAGGGGGTTTGGAAGAGAAAGCTTTTGCTATTTCTGAAATTGCTTTTCAGAATGGAAAACCCTGCTTTTTTGGGGAATATGAGGGGCGATATGAGGGCTTGGAGGCTTGGAGACTTGCCCTGTACAATGGGGGTTTGAGGGACTAGTTTTACAAGACTTGGGGACTGGTTTTTCCAGTAGGGCTTGAGGGAAAATATGGAGGCTTGGAGGCTTGGAGCCGGCCACTTACAATGGAGGGGGTGCATCCCCTTTTATAGGGGTTTACCCCCCTTGTTACATGCGCAAGAGGGAGAGGGGGAGAACCCCCCCCCCCCCTCCATCGGTTGGAGGGGGGATCCCCCCCAACCGGTTTGTATGAAACCGGTTGGAGGGGGTCCAACCGTTTTGTGTAAAAACGGTTGGAGGGGGGAGACCCCTCCCCTCCAACCGTTTTGTGTAAAAACGGTAGGAGGGGGAGAATTGTCTATAAATAGACCATTACATGTCCCATTTCAGGGGGACCCGAGTTGCTGAAGTCCTGCTTCTTTGCTCGGAGTTTTACTTGACGGAGATTTGAATTTGCGCACCCGTGGAGCTTCCATTGCGGGCTTGTTCTTGTGCTTGTAGTTGTACTTGTACTTCATACTTGGTCTTTATGGACCTCGTGCTTCCAGATTTCTTCCGTGCTGTACTTTGTACTTGTACTTCTTTAAACTTTGGTTTGTTCGGAGGGCTTGATGCCACTTGAATCCATAAGCACCCTTCCTTAATTTGAGGGGCACCTTGATTCTGTCTCCCATCTTGCCTTCATTGGCGTGAATTATCCTGTCTCCAGGATATCTTTTAAAGGATTTTTAACCATTTGGACCATTATAAATAGGTCCAAGGACTCCTTTTTATAGATATTCATCAAACCTTTTTGAGGGTTCAACAACAACAAAAACCAATTCACCTTCAAAAAAAGGGGGGGAAGACATGAAACCAATTTGATGCAGCAAGGAACAAAAGGTTGCGAGGAGGACTGAGTGTTAGACGCGGAAATTTTCTTTTGGTGGAACATATGGATTTTGGCCATGGAGACGTTTTTATATGTGCTTGGGCGTGTCAATCTGTAATACAGATAAAAGATTTGAAATCCACTTGGTGAGGAAAATTTACATGTCCATTTATTAGACGATTGCGCCAATATTTGGGATATTTCTTCTGCATTTTTATTTGATCAGGCGATCAGGGTTTCGTGTGCTGGACCTTTACCCCACCGACCGGAATCGGTGTTAATCTACATAGGATTGAATCTAAATACCTTTGATAATAATGTCAAGATTCATCTTTGGCACAAAGTCCACAAAGCTTGAAAAATATAATTTGGATTACAAATTGGTCTTTCAATACCATTACACTTGGTCCTGATTATATAATCGGGTCTTCAAGATTATCTTTCATTTCAGTCGGATTCTTTGAATTTGCTTCCGTTTGCATTTGATTTGCTTTATGGTCATAATCACTTTTTAATTGTAATCAGACCTTTGGAGTTGACTTGAAGTCCCCAAGGAGCATTCCTGCACAAAGTGGGGTATTTGTATATCTTATTACCCCTTTGGGATTTTACTGCAACTTTTACCCTTTCTAGGTATTTCTGCAATTTCTTCCCCTTTATGGGTATTTCCTGAATTTGGCACCCTTCCTGGGCATATTTGTCATTTCTTGGCATTCTCGGACATTTCTGTAATTTCTTGATTTTCCGGATGTTTCTGCCATTTCTTGGCTTCCTCGGGCTTCTCTGCCATCTTTTTACTTGTTTGGGCACTTCTTGTCATTTCTTGACTTTCCCATGCATTTCTGGCATTTCATGACCTTCCTGGCTTTTTTGTCGCTTTTTGTTGATCTTAAATTTTTTCTCGTCATTTTTCAACTTTTAGCCATAAGTCAAACTCAGGAGAGTGCACGTCACTTCAAGGAAGCGACGTGGGTCCTACTCCATCGAGCCGTGCAAATGGCATAAAACCCGAGGCGTATCAAGTATCAGTAGACATGACCAGAGAACTGAAATCTTGGCCAATATTGTCTTTTGGAGAAATATCTGGAGAAGATTTAGACAGCATTATATCTGAGCCATTTTCGGACTTCTCCATAATTTCTACCCTTTTGTAGAACTTTCTTATATTTTCCTATTGGACAGAGGATCTTGTGGAATTTTCCATGAGCATAAATTCCCTCTTTAAAGGGTCTTTCATAAGAGCTGTTTGAAAAGCTTGGTAGCATGCCCGCTTGAACTTTGAGTATTTGAGTGTTCTTGAAATTTACTCCATGACCTTTGTATGGTTTCCATATCGGGATGAACATATATGATCGTACCTCGGGTAAAGTCTCCGCTTGGGCAAAGTTCCCCATAGAGGTACGCACATACGAATATATGAACATATCATCCTCATGGAGTCTAGCTCGACATGAGGGGAAGAAATGAACATGTGAGTGTTTAAATATTATATCTCCATGGAGTCCCGCTCAACATGGAAAATATTTAAACACAAACATATAACATTTTTATCTCCATGGAGTCTCGCTCAACATGGAGATATTAATATGAATATTTAGATTTCATCCCCATGGAGTCCCGCTCAACATGGAGGGATATACATGGGGGGTTTCACAGTCGGAGACGACCTTGGCTTGCCACACACGAGCACTTCACGCCTTTAAGAGTCCCTCAGGTGGTGGTGGTGGGGGGGGGGGGGGGGGGGTCTTCAGCCGACTACGTAGTAGGGAACGAATCCCTCTTCAAAGACCGCTTTCTCCATTGCTCGGAGGGGGTATTTATAAATGTTTACCCCATTTGAGAGAGGAGGAGGAGAGAGATCTACCCGGAGAGACCCCTCTCTGAGTAGGGTAGTCTACTCGAAGAGATCCAAGTAGTCTACTCGCCATTTTCGTCACTTTACGCCGAGTACGAGCACTTCACGCCTTTGAGAATCCTCAGGGGGTCTTCAGCCGAATGGGCAATAGAGGGACGAATCCCTCTTCAAAGCTCCGACTGCTTTCTCCGTTGCTCAGAGGGGGTATTTATAGGGGTTTACCCCATTTGAGAGAGGAGGAGAGAGATCTACTCGGAGAGGGGAGGTCTCTCCGAGTAGACTACCCGGACAGACCCCTCTCCGGGTAAGAGGCCTCCCTACCCAAAGAGACCCCCTCTCTGAGTAAGAGGCCTCCCTACCCGGAGAGACCCCCTCTCAGGGTAAAGGGTCTCTCTACCCGACGAGACCCCACTATACAGTGTCATCAACGACTTTGGACATCTGTAGTTTAAGCTGACAACCAACTTTATTGCACATCTTATGTTGAGCTATCGACTTTTAACTTTTTTAATATTTCCTCAATCTTTCAATCCCTAAGGGAGGACTTAGGAGAGCGCAGATCACTTCAGAGAAGTGACATGGACCCGCTCCACCAAGTCAACCCTATGGTTGAGTTTCATTGAAGAATTGCTATTTAGCTTTGCTTGGAGTTGACTTCAATATTTTTGCCTGAGTTTGATCTTTTCGACTTTGCTCAAAATTGAACTTGATGGCATTCTTTGGAGATTTGCCTTTGTGACTTTACTTGGGATTTGATTGGAAATTCAACTGGTGAGGCTTGCCTTTCTGACTTTGCTCACTGACTTGATTTGAAATCTGGTCAGTGAGGTTTGTCTTTCTAACTTTGTTCAATGACCTGATTTGATATTACCTCTTGAGACTTGTCATTCTGACTTTCCTCATGGTTGGGTTGGAGATTGGGTCGCTAAGACTTGCCTTTTCAACTTTGCTCAGTGGCTTGATTAGAGATTCTCTCTTAAGCCTTGACATTCTGACTTTGCTCAGGGTTGAATTTGATATCTCTCTCCCGAGATTTGCCTTTTTGGCATTGCTCGGATTTGATTTGACATCTTCCTCTTGAATCGGGTCTTTCTGACTTTGTCTAGGAATCGACGAGAGATTTTGAGGATGAAATTGACCTTCTTGGCTTTATCCAATGGCGTAATTTTGAGAATTTCCCTTGAGATATCTCTTTCTGATTTTGCCTAAGGGTCGACTTGATACCTTCCTCCCGGGATTTACTTTTTCTGCCTTGGTTCGAGACATAATTGACATATTCCTCCTGAATCTTATCTTTTTTGACTTTATTCAGGATTCGACGAGAGATTTTGTCGGTGAGACCTGCCTCTCCCTTCTATCTTCACCTAACGGCTTGACATAGCATTTAGTCGATGAGGCCCGCCTTTCTGACTTTGCTCAATGACCTGATTTGATTCTTTTCTCCCAAGTCTTGTCTTTCTAACTTTGCCTGGGATTCAACGGAATATTTGACATCTCCTTCTGGAATCTTGCCTTTATGACTTTTGCTCAAGATTCATTGGGACTCTACTACTGAGACCTGTCTTTCTGACATTACTCAATGATATAACTTTGGCATCTTCTTTGAAGTTTATCTTTTAAGCTTGGCACAATAATTGATTTTGATGATGATCTTTTTCTTAAGCCAATCTCGAGTCAAAGACTCACCTGGAAAACGATGATTGCTGCTTGAATGACATTTTTCATGTCATTGTTGTCCTGAACGACATGTTCTTCTTGAACTGTCATATCATGTACATGCATTGAGAGGGCTTCAAGGCGTCCACAACTTCAAATTTGAATGGCCTGACAAATGCGGCTCGCTAGTTTACTAACTTTATTTTAGTAGAAATGACTTCCTTCCTTTGAGAAATTTGTGGAGTCGCTATCTTCTTTTTTTTTCTCCCTCTTTTTTTCTTTTTAGAGGAACACAAATGGTTAACCTTCGCCATGTGGGATCTAAAAGTTAGAGGTTTGGGGATGGAGTGGGTTGAGAATTCTGAGCTTATGCTCCTGCACCCACAGTGGTTTAGGAGTCCACGGTTGTGATTTCAAGGCATATTTTGGTTTGAAATTTGAGATTTGAAAATTTTGGTTTTAAAATTTAGGATTTGGCTGACCTTTATGGTTTGATAGCCAAAATTTAGGATTTGATTTTTATTTGGGGAATCGACTGACCTTTGTAGTTTGATAGCAGATGATTTTGGAGTTTAGAATTTAAGACTTGGTTGACCTTTGTGGTTCAATAGCCAAAGCTTCATGATTAGGATTTTGAGACTTTGGTCGGCCGACCTTAGTGGTTTGATGGCTAGAAAACTTGGGACGTAGATTTCTATATGATGCATTTTGTCATGGTGGAACAAGGGAGATTTGAGATAAACATTGGGATTTAAACTTGGATATTTGGGATGAGTGACCGTTATAATTGAAGGTTTGTGAGTGGAAGGTTTGAAGGTAGCTGACCTTGATGGTTTTGAGTCACATGGTTTGGAGGTGGTCGACTTTAGTGATTCAGGCCACGGGATTATATGAAGGGTTTGGAGATTTGAAGTGGCCGACCTTGATGGTTTTGAGCCACGGCAGTTGTAGGCTTAAAGGTGGCCGACCTATTGAGCAACTATCTATTTTTCTCTGATCGACCATATAAAAATATAAAGCAAGTGGGCTCAGATAGATACCAGTCAAATTATTTTATCTCTGATCGACCATATAGTCAGGAAGTAAATGTGATAAGTTGTATGGGCTATCTGTCAGAGATCTCCTGCTACATCCCTTTTGTCAGAACTCTCTGACTTTTAGCATAAAGTACCCATGCACATGTCTGTCTATCTTTTAATGTTCTGAACTTCTATCTATCTGAGCCCACTTGCTTTATATTTTTATATGCATCTCACCTACCTCCAAAAGCATGGAGATATCTTTCTATCTTGTCCTTTCAGGCCTGCAGAACATTTATGAAGCATGTCTTACGCATGGAGTTCACAGAAGCATTTATGAAGCTATCTCTCAAACATGAAGCTACAAAATATAGCATGAAGACATTGGGACTTATGGATCTAAAGACTTGATGGATAAACCTAAGAAGATCAAAGCCTCCTCTCAACGGACATCCTTCAAACGGCTAGCTTCCAACGGCCACAAATTCAAACGGGAAAATTTGAAGCTCATACATGTAGAAGCCGAAGCTTGAAGCCAACAAGAAGAACACAACAAGATACACATACAGAAGATACATAGAAGAAGATAGAAGCTCACCTTCCACTCCAATCTGAAAAGCTAGAAGAGCCACTCAAAGAGAAAGAGAGAGCCACTCCTCAAGCCTCGACTTGCAAGCTCTCCATTGGCGATTAGAAGTCTTCTTCGCTTGGTGGTTTTCTGCATTGCAGATTCTTTTCATTCCACCTCAGTTTCAGAAAGAGCTTGAACTCCACTTTCATTTGATTCTCCTTCTGAATCTCTGTGTCTGCTCATTTTCTGTTGAGCAGACACACAAGTTTTCAACTTCTGTGTAAGATAACCCTTAGTGGGTTTGTACCCTGCAGTGCCCCTCTTGTGAAGAGAAGATCTACAGTTGTAGATGGTCTTGTACCCCTTGGTTTAAGAGAAAACTTGCTGGTTTGCAAGTAGTTGTATTTCCTCTCAGTTGAGAGAAGGCCAAGTGCGCTTGGTAGTTAGTGAAATCCCAAGTGGTTGCTTGGGGACTAGACGTAGGACATCTATGTGGGAAGGGCCGAACCAGGATAAAATATCTTGTGTATTTCTGTGTGATTATTTCCGCTAAGTTTACACTTGTTTCACACACACCACATTAAGTACTAACAACTCTATTTAGTGTTGTTTATCTTTTAGATAAAAATTTAAAAGCGCAAGAAGTCCTATTCCCCCCCCCTCTAGGACAACTTAGTGTCATCTCGATCCAACACGACCTTGGTGGTTTGGGGCCACAAGGTTTGAAGGTATGAAAGTGGTCGACCTTGGTGGTTTAAGCCATGGGGTTTGATGGTATGAAGGTAGCCGACCTTGGTGGTTTGGGTTACAGGGAACTTTAGAAACAAAAGCGATGACTTTCTCCCTTTCCCTTTTTTCTAATCTCTTCTCATTTTCTCTCTCTTTTTTGTTTCTCTTCTCTTTTTTCTTTCTTTCTTTTCACATTATCAGCTCCAGCACCCTTTATGGATTTTCGTTAAAACTGGCCCCCTTTAGCTTTTTCCAACATGCCCTTTTAAATTTTCACGCCAAGAGGTTATCCATTTTTGTCTGAGGCGCCCTTTCGGATTTTCACCACAATCGAATTTTTTGACCTTTTTACCCTCAAAGACACCTAGCTGTATATTTAAGTCCGTCGGGACACCTCTATTTTAAGCCCCTTTTTCCTTTTCTTCTTTTTTTTCTTTCTTTTTTTTGAAACCTGATATTTGGGTTTGAATCTTTTGGCGTTTGCCTATTTGGTTGATTTATGATGGTTTGAAGGGATTGAGATTTGGTTTTGGATATAGCCTACCTTCGTGGTTTGATGGCTAAAGTTTGGATTTTTAAATGGATATAACCTACCTTTGTGATTTGCCTTCCAAGATTTGGATAGGATTTGATTTGAATGTAGCCTACCTTTGTAGTTTACTGGCTACGATTTGAATTTGATTTGGGCATAGCCTAGTTTTGTGGTTTACTGGCTATGGTTTGGGATTTTGATTTCGAGCATAGTCTATCTTTGTGGTTTGATGGCTAAGATTTGATATTAGAATTTAGCTTAGCCTACCTTAGTGGTTTACTGGCTAAAGTTTGGATTTTAGGTTTAGCTTAGCCTACCTAGGTGGTTTACTGGCTAAGGTTTGTATTTTGAATTTGGCTTAGCCTACCTTTGTGGTTTACTAGCTAAGATTTAAGATTTTGTATTAGGCATAGCCTACTTTTGTGGTTTGCTGACTATGGTTTTGAATTTGGATTTGGCTTAGCCTACCTTTGTCGTTTACTGACTAAGATTTGATAATTTTATTTAAGTATAACCTATCTTTATGGTTTGCTGACTAAGGTTTGGATTTGGTTTAAATGTATAGCCTAACTTTGTGGTTTGTTGGCTATGGTTTGAAATTTTGATTTAAATATAGCCTACTTTTGTGGTTTGTTGGTAAGATTTTGGATTTGAACTTGGGCATAGCCTACCTTTGTGGTTTGTTGGCTATGATTTGGATTTTGGGTTGGAAATAGCCTACCTTTGTGGTGGCTAAGATTTAAGATTTTGAATTTGGATATGACCTACCTTTGTGGTTTGCTCGCTAAGGTTTAAGATGATCATGCAACAAAGAAACTTATAAATGAGAGTTTTTTTTTCTTTTTTCTTCCTTCTTTTTTTTCACATTACCAGCTCCACCGCCTTTTCAAGTTTTCGCTGAAGCTGACCCCCTCTAGCTTTTTCCAACGTGTCTTTTCGGATTTTCACGTTGAGGGGTTACTCATTTTTACCTGAGGCGCTCTTCCAGGTTTTCACCTCAGTTGAGCTTTTAGGCATTTTTGCCCTTAACTTCTCCTACAATGGGGAAAGTTAAGTCTGTCGAGACACCTCTATTTTAAACCCCATTTTTTTTCTTTTTTCTTCTTTTTTTTTCTTTTGAAGAAAGTAGATGACCGCCTTTCATGATATAGAAGTGAAGGTTTTGAATTTTAAGGTTGAGCAAATATGAAGTTTTGGATTTGGATTTGGATTTGGATTTTGGGATTTATGATTTGGCTAACCACTGTAATTTGGCCAAATGTTTGAATTTTGACTTTGTGTTTGACTGACCTTTATGGTTTAATAGTCAAGGTTTGGAGTTTTGATTTTGACTTAACCTACCTTTGTGGTTTACTGGCTAAGGTTCTAGATTTGGGTTTTTTGGCTTAACCTACCTTAGTGGTTTACTGACTAAGATTTAGAGTTTGTTTGGACTTTAACTTGGACTACCTTTATGGTTTGCTGACCAAGACTTGGAGTTTAGATTTTGACTTCTGGCCCTATCTTTGTGGTTTATAGGCCAAAAGATTTGGAGTTTTGGATTTGGGGTCCGACTTGTCTTCATGGTTTGCTAGCCAGAGATTTGGACTCTTGGGAATTTAGATTTGGCCGCCCTTATGGTTTATAGGCCAGGAATATGAGATTTGAGATTTAGATGTGGCCTACCTTTATGGTTTATTGGCCATGGATTTGGTTTGACTTGAATTTGAGAGGTCGAAGTTTAGCTTGCTTAGCCTGACAGCTTTGACGGTTCTGCCTTCAGCCTTTGTGGTGTTTTCCCCGATCGATGTTTATCAGCTCCAGAGTGAAGACGTCAGCATCATGTTGCTCGAGCAACTTTTAGCATATGTTTCAACTTCTCGATGGTTTCTTTGAAGGCTGCCAAGGTGCACCTAATTTCAGGACCGATAAGCTTGTGATTAAATCGGCCTTCTTGATCTTTTGTGGAGTTTGATTTGATCTTCTCTTGTCGAGACTTGCTGCGTTGACTTTGCTCGACATTTAACTTGAGATTCTTTTCTCAGGTCTTACTTTTCTGGTTTTGCCCAAGACTTGATTTCATTTCTTTCTCCTGGATGTTACTTTTTTGGCTTGATTCAGGGATTGACTTAAGGGTTTGCCCTTGAAGGTCGCTTTTTTTACCAGGTTCAGAGTGTGATTTCATGCCTTGTCTCTAGAACTGACAGTTCTGGCTCAGTCATGAGTCTGGCTTGACATGTTGCTCCTACGCTAGCCATTTTGGCCTGCCCAAAACTTGGTTTGAGGTTTTGTCCTTGGAGGTGACCCTTTTTGTTGGATCCAGAAATTGCTTTGATATCTAATTTCTAGAACTGGCCCTTTCTAGCTTCATCCAGAGGTTGATTTAACATTTCGTTTCTGGAACTTCTTTTTCTGACTTCGTCCGGAGCTTGATTTGATGTTTCATTTCTGGAATTGGCCTTTCTGGCTTGTCCAGACTTGGGTTGACATTTTGTTCTTGGAGCTAGCACTTATTGGCTTCGTCCAAGACTTGATTTCTCATTTGATTCCCTGGAGCTTGTCTTTTTGACTTGGTCCAGAACTTGATTTGATATTTGATTTCCTAGAGCTTGTCTTTTTGATTTAGTCCAGAATTTGATTTGACTTTGATTTTTTATAACTTGTCTTTCTAACTTAGTCCATAACTTGAATTTTGATGCGTAGAACTGGCCTTTCTGGCTTGGCTCAGAGCTTGATTTGACATTTGATTTTCTAGAACTTATCTTTCTGATTGGGTCAGAACTTGACTTGACATTTAGTGTCTAGAACTGGCCTTTCTAACTTGGTCTAGAGCTTGATTTCTCATTTGACTTTCTGGAGCTTGTCTTTCTGACTTGGTCCAAAACTTGAATTTTGATATTTGATTTCTTGGAGCTTGTCTTTCTGACTTAGTCCATAACTTGATTTGATTTTGATTTTTTAGAACTTGTCTTTCTGACTTAGTCCAGAACTTGAATTTTGATGCCTGGAACTGGCCTTTCTAATCTAGCTTGGCCAAGAGCTTGATTTGACATTTGATTTTTTAGAACTTGTCTTTCTGACTGGGTCCAGAATTTGACTTGACATTTAGTGTCTGGAACTAGCCTTTCTGACTTGGTCTAGAGCTTGATTTCTCATTTGACTTTCTGGAGCTTGTCTTTCTAATTTGGTCCAAAACTTGAATTTTGATATTTGATTTCTTAGAGCGTGTCTTTCTAACTTAGTCAAGACCTTGATTTGACTTTCATTTTCCAGAACTTGTCTTTCTGACTTAGTCTAGAACTTGAATTTTGATGCCTGGAATTGGCCTTTCTGGCTTGGCCCAGAGCTTGATTTGACATTTCATTTTTTGGAACTTGTCTTTTTGACTGGGTCCAGAACTTGACTTGACATTTAGTGCCTGGAACTGGCCTTTCTGGCTTGCTCTAGAGTTTGATTTCTCATTTGACTTTCTAGAGCTTGTCTTTCTGAGTTGGTCCAGAACTTGACTTGGCATTTAGTGCTTGGAACTGGCCTTTCTGGCTTGGTCCAAAGCTTGATTTCTCATTTGACTTTCTGGAGCTTGTCTTTCTGACTTGGTCCAGAACTTGATTTGACTTTGCTTTTCTAGAACTTGTCTTTCTGACCTAGTCCAGAACTTGAATTGAATTTGATGCCTAGAACTGGCCTTTCTGGTTTGGCCCGGAGCTTGATTTGATATTTGATTTTTTGGAGCTTATTTTTCCGACTTAGTCCAGAATTTGAATTGGCTTCGACTTTTTGGAACTTGTCTTTCTGACTTAGTCCAAAACTTGAATTTTGACATTTTGATTTTCCGAAACTTGTCTTCCTGACTTGGTCCAAAACTTAGTTTGATATTTCATCCCTGAAACAAGCTTTTCTGCCTTAGTCCAGAGTTTGGTCTGTCATTTGACTTTCTTTCGGGTTTTCATCCCCGAATATGCCTTTTTTACTTTCTGAGTTGATAGCTTGCTTCAAGGCTTTGATTATTCAAGAACTCTTTTGACCCAGTCGGCTTCTTGGCTTGGTGCTGGGCTAAAAACTAGGCAGATTGCTTTGATTGTTTGGGCCTCCTCCTTAGTGACCACAAACTTGTTTGATGCAAAGTTATTGCACAAAAAAGCCCCCTTGCAAGTGCTTTAGAGCTTTGGCTTCCTGTCATGATGCCTTTTCCTAGTGAGACTTGGATGCCATCTTCCTTCATTTTCACCTTAATTTGATGCAGGCGATGATAGGGCTATCCCTTTAGCTCAAACTTCAATGCTTTGGATTTCCGCCTATGCACCTAAGATTTTAAGCACTGGCTTTTTTTTATTTCCACCTTAACTTGACGTAATTGGCAGAGCATGCTAATGTGATTGCACAATAGGGACATGACAGTCTCATGGCAAGATTTACTGGCTTCCATCGAGCCACATATATTGAGTTTTGTCAAACTTGGATATAGCTACAACAAGTTTTCTACCTTGGTGGCAGCCTTGCCCACGATTGACAGGAATAATACTTGGCTTTTGCTGACACTTGCCCTCGTAAAGAAGCTTTTATTTTGATATCTTGAGCTGTGACAATCAAGACTAGAGAAGCTTTAAATATTGCTACCTTTACAAGTGCCAAGTGGTCAGGGGATACCCCCAGAATTGGAGTTGTTGTGTGAAACTTTCCTCTTGGGAGCCTTAAATTAAAAGCTTTCCTTCAAGGTCCCAATGACCTAGCTAATCTTTTTCATAGTCAAAATGTAGCATTGATTGCCTGCTTGATTATTTTAGACGGTGATTCTTGGAATTTGACTGTATAAGGGCCAAAATTTTAAGAGGTTAAATTTATTGTTGGCTTCTTGCCTACTTGCTTTCTAATTCGCTTGAAACTTGACTTGAGAGACCCCATCTCGATGGTTAAGCTCGGCACCTTTGTCTTGGTTTTACCTTTTTAGTTTTCCCCAAAATTTACTTTGACACTTTGCCCCTCGAGTGTTGCCTTCATGGCTTGGCTAGAGATTTGATCTCCTCCTTTCCTATCCAGATTTGTTTTCTTGGATTTGACCCTGAGCTTGGCTTTTCTGTCTTTGCTCAGAATTGAATTTAGCTTTTGTTGTCGAGATCCGCCTTTAGTTTTGCTCTTGGGCCTCGCCTTTCTTTCTTCTTTTTTTTGCTCTACTCCAAACTTGAATTGGGGTTTGATTTCTTTACCCCAATTGTCTTGATTTTGCACGGGAATTTATCCTGAGCTCTGCTTGTTTAATACTCAGTTTGGCTTCTGGATTAGCCGGAGATTTGTCTTATGGAGTTGGCCATTCCTCGCCATAATGAAGAGGGTGCTTTATCTCCATATGATGATGTTGCATGGCTTCGTGCTTAGCATCATCCAGCATTGCTTAGAAAACTCGAGAAAGGGAATTTGAATCCCTTCATGTTGTTGCTCCAGTCTGATGTTTTGGGGTCCACCTCGAGGAGGAGCTTGACCAAACTTCCCTGCTTGTCCGTTTGAGGATGCCTAACGATTCCTTCTAGTGGATTGCCAGGTGTTGCGATAAACAGCCTCGACAGGAATGTTTGGATTGGCTTTCGCAGTTTGTTCTACTTGTTCGCCAGAGTCCTGCCCAGAGACGTAACGTGTGAAGATTTTGAGCTTGGGTTTCTCTCTCGTTGCCCAGACGACTTGCCGTCTTTTTTATGAGCGAGTACCGACGTTGGGAGTTGCCGCCAGCCTATCAAAGATTGAGATTCGCATTAAACGGTCAAAGACCGATATACGAGGCTTGGATTGTTGAGTTGAGTTTGCCTCCGCCACCTGAATAGACTCTGGGTCTCGAGAAGAACCATTGGGTTTTCTGTATACCCCTTTTCTTTTCGTGCTTTGGAGATCTTGACTTCATCGAGCTGAGGGAAGGTGCATTTAGCACCATTCTTCCCTCTGCTAGGCCCAAACGCATTTGCCTGGGTTTCATTGATCATTTGGGTCTCCTTTTTTGTGACCGAAACTTGTTCGACTTTGGCGGGGTGTTGTGTCTTTTGCTTGTTGCCGGCCCCCACATTAGGGTCTTCTTATTTCCTCAAAGCCATTGCAGAAATGCAAAACGGTTCAAAGTAGAGATCATAGGTATATGCCTATCACGAGGAGTGACAGGCTGGCCTTCGTTTAGCCGCGCCTACAGGCTTCCGATCATCACTTATTTGCCGGCTCTGGAGGTGGCGGTGGACGGCTTCTTGACTTTGTGATTTTTATATTGCCCCCGTTGTGAGGAGACAGCATCAACTTTGGTAGAAATTACCTGAACAGAGTAATCCCGAATTTGAACTGGGTAGGATTTGTCCCCTTTAGCAGCAACATCTTTTGAGGGGATTTTAATGCCCCCATTAGCCGCATCAGGACGATGTCAGCAAAAATTGTGGTAACCGAGTAAACTCGGCCTTGCGGGATGTGGGGCTTGATGCCTCGAGCTGGAGTGGTTGCGCTTCCGCTGCTCCTCATGCTAGCAGGCTTGCTACCCCTCCTGAGGACGACCTTACTGCCCCTTTAGAAGCGAGCTTGATGCTTCCAATAGTAGGCTTGTTGCCTTACATGATCATGGGCTTGATGCCTCCGACAGTAGGCTTGTTGCTTCCTACGACCGTAGGCTTGATTCCCCCAGTCGTTGGATTGTTGTTTCTAGCACCGGTAAACTTGATGCTTCTAGCCACTGGATTGATGTCTTCTATGCCAATAGGCTTGGTGTCTCTGGCTATCAGCTTGTTGCCTTTAGTGCCAATAAGCTTCGTGCCCCTAGCTGCTAGCTTGTTGCCTCCAGTGACCGCTGGGTTGATGTCTTGAGTAGGTGGCTTGATGCCTTTAGTGCTATAGCTCACAATGCCCAGTGAGTCGTAGGAGACAGTCGCCATTGTTTTATTGTTGTTGTTCGCAAGCTTTAGTGCTTTGATTGCGAATACTGGTTCGTCTGTAACGAATGTTGAGACTTCTTCTTGTTGATCCTTTTGAGATGGAGCAACTGAGATATGGACTTTTGTTGATGAATCTCGACAATATTATGAAAGGCAAGGAGAGTCCCACTGGACGTGCCAATTGTTGGACGAGGAAATTTTCTTTTGGTGGAAAATATGGATTTTGGCCATGGAGACGATTTTATATGTGTGTGGGCGTGCCAATCTGTTATACAGATAAAAGATTTGAAATCCACTTGGTGCGGAAAATTTACATGTCCATTTATTGGATGATTGCGCCAATATTTAGGATATTTCTTCTGCGCTTTTATTTGATCAGGCGATCAGGGTTTCGTGTGTTGGATATTTCCCCACCGACCGAAATCGATGTTAATTTACATACCTTTGATAATAATGTCAAGATTCATCTTTGACACAAAGTCCAAAGAGCTTGAAAATTGTAATTTGGATTACAAATTGGTCTGTCAAGACCATTATACTTAATCTCGATTATATAATCGGGTCTTCAAGATTATCTTCCATTACAGTCGGATTCTTTGAATTTGCTTTCGTCTGCATTTGATTTGCTTTATGGTCATAATCACTTTTTGATTGTAATCAGACCTTTGGAGTTGACTTGATGTCCGCAAGGAGCATTCTTGCACAAAGCGGGGTATTTGTATATCTTATTACCCTTTTGGGGTTTTATTGCAACTTTTACCCTTTTTGGGTATTTCTGCAATTTATTCCCCTTTGTGGGTATTTCCTGAATTTGGCACCCTTCCTGGGCATCTTTGTCATTTCTTGGCATTCCCAGACATTTCTGTCATTCTTGATTTTTCGGATGTTTCTGCCATTTCTTGGCTTCCTCGGGCTTCTCTGCCATCTTTCGACTTGTTTGGGCACATCTTGTCATTTCTTGACTTTCCCTAGCATTTCATGACCTTCCTGGCTTTTTCGTTGCTTCTTGTTGATCGAGTTTTTTCTCATCATTTTTCGACTTTTAGATATAAGCCGAACTCAGGAGAACACATGTCACTTCAGGAAAACGACGTGTCCCGCTCCGAGCAGTGCAAACGGCATAAAACCCAGAGCGTATCAGGTATCAGTAGACATAACCAGAGAACTAAAATCTTGGCCAATGTTGTCTTTTGGAGAAATATTTGGAGACAATTTGGACAGCATTGTATCTGAGCCCTTTTCGGGACTTCTCCATAATTTCTGCCCTTTTGTAGGACTTTCCTATATTTTCCTACTAGACAGATGATCTTGTGGAATTTTCATGAGCATAAATTCCCTCTTTAAAGGGTTTTTCATGAGAGCTGCTTGAAAAGCTTGGCAACATGCCCGCTTGAACTTTGAGTATTTGGAGTTCTTGAAATTTACCCCATGACCTTTGTATGGTTTCCACATGGAGATAAATACATATGAACGTGCCTCGAGCAGAGTCCCTGCATAGAGATGAACATATCATCCTCATGGAGTCTAGCTCGACATGGAGGTTTGCACATGAACATTATATGAACATATGATCGTGTCTCGGGCAGAATCTCTGCCGGACAGAGTTTCCCCATAAAGATATGCACATATGAACATATCATCTCCATAGAGTCTAGCTCGACATGGAGGTGAACATATATGATCGTACCTCGGACAGAGTCTCCGCTTGGACAGAGTCTCCCCATAGAGGTACGCACATATGAATATATGAACATATCATCTTCATGGAGTCCATGAGGGGAAGAAATGAACACACGAGTGTTTAAATATTGTATCTCCATGGAGTCCCGCTCAACATTAAATATTTAAACACATGAACATATAACATTTTTATCTCCATGGAGTCTCGCTCAACATGGAGATATTAATATGAATATTTAGATTTCATCTCCATGGAGTCCCGCTCAACATGGAGGGATATACACGGGGGGTTTCATAGTCGGAGACAACCCTGACTTGCCGCGCACGAGCACTTTACAGGAGGGGGTATTTATAAGGGTTTACCCCATTTGAGAGAGGAGGAGAGAGATCTACCCAGAGAGGGGGGTCCCTCCGAGTAGTCTCTTCGAGTAGTCTACCTGAAGAGACCCCCCCTCCGGGTAAGGGGCCTCCCTACCCGGAGACATGGTTTGGCTCCCGATTCCCATTGAATCAAACCGATTCTCATCCGATTCCCATGCGAATCGGCCTGATTCAGGCGAATCGTGGCGGATCAGGAAAAACCCAATTCGCCCCGATTCCCCGATGCGGCGAATCTTGCCCGGAGAGACCCCCTCTCCGGGTAAGGGGTCTCCCTACCCGGAGAGGTTTTTTCCCTCTCCTCTTTTCTTTTCTTTTTTTTATATATATACATATTTATTTAATGGCCCTAATGGCCAATTTTAGGGTTCAATAACGAGTCTCCATATCATATTTTTGCTAGATGCTCCTACTCTCGTAGAGTTTGGATGGAGGTGGCTGTGAGAACCCACACCATTAGCCATCATTTCGAGGTTCGGCAAATGATTGGGCGGTGGGATAGGCAATAGCCTACCACAGATGATAGCACAGTCTGGTGGCCCATTCTTCATGCTACCTTATGGATGATTTGTGGGGAGAGGAATAATCGGATAATTTTGGGAGTTGCCCAGGATGTCGGGGCTCTTTTTGTTGGGTTTTGTAGTAAAGTTATGGAATGGGTGTCAACTGTTCGTAATGTGAACCATTCAAACTCTAACCTTTCTGTTTTGTTGGGGGCATAGAGATCGCCACTCCATCTTGGTGTGGCTTGTGATGTAGAGGCAGACAGGGGTGTTTTTGTTGGCCTATACTTGTGCATTCCTTCTCTCTTTTTTATTAATATACTTGTGGTACCATCCACTTTTCAAAAACGAATGTAAGGTTGCTATGAGAAAGTAGCTAATAGGACAATGATTTACACCTCATACCAACAGTGTGCTGAAAGATGAAAACTATCAAACACTTAGGTCATGTTTGGTATTGGGAACAATCGGATCTTTAGAAGAGTTTTGCGCAATGAGGAAGCTGTTTTTGCTGCTGTTTGTCTTAAAGTTAAGGAATGGACTGCTATTATTTGTAATGTGGATTCCTCCACTTCTTCTCTCTTTGTTTATTGGGGAGTTAGTTTGCTCCACATGGCCTCAGTGTGGCATTCCATTGTATAGGTGTTGGGGAGTTTTCTTTTGGTGCATTTTGCCTATACTTGTACATTCCATTTTCAGTAATATACTAGTGGTACTATCCACTTTCCAAAAAAAAAGAATGGGGATAGGGCTGAGTTAAGCCTATTATACATTTCGCATCAACACTGTAGCAGTGTTTAAGGATAGAAAATGTGAATGGGGATATCCTCAAAAAATGGGGCTAACTCGTTAACTCTAGAGATAACTCATTCCCTAGGAACACAGAATGAGTTACACTAACTTTTTCTATCCCCATTTCACACTTCTCCAGACAATTTTTTTCCTCCATTCATAATGCCCATGCTCTTTTGATTTATATTATTATAATAATTAGAATTGGTAATAACATATTAATACTAATATGACTACATTATTATAGTAATGAAAATAGCTATATTAATATAGTAATTAACATATTGCTGTATTTACATACTAGGATACTATTAACATAGTAACATAGTCAAATTAATAATGACATCATATTAAATTATGATTAGATTTAATGTAATAACATATTGACACAATAATATTGCTACATTACTTTAGTAATTAACATAGTAATGAACATAGCATTATTGATATCTTACTACAGTAATTTATATATTAACATAATCCAATTAGTAATGAAAACATAGTAAATTATAATCAAGCTCAATGTAATGTAATAACATATTGACACAATAATAATACTAAATTAATGTAGTAATAAACAAAGTAATATTAGTATATTACTATGTTATATAACTACAGTAATTAACGTAGTCAAATTATTAATGACATCATAATCAAATTATTCATGACATCATAATATACTCTGATAGTTAAATTATTAATGACATCATAGTAAATTATGTTTAGACTTAATAAATAGCATAATCAGAACAGTTTGTAGTTACATGATTAGTCTTAATGACATCATTAAAGAAGATAAAAATGTCATTTTTCATGCCTTATTCCCCCTTTTTTTCCCCTATAGACTTGATAACATCATTAAAGAAGATAAAAATGTCATTTCCTAGGCCTTATCATCTTTATATCCCCTTTCTTACCAAATAGAGTTTATAACATGCCCCTCAAACTTAGGTGAAGGCAAACAGTTCGAAATTAACTTTTATCCCATTGGTATCCATGTTTTCACCAAAAGCAGAATAAAAATCAAGATAGGGCTATCCCCATGTATATCAAATGCCATGGGGATAAAGGGGATGAAATAACCCTGGTTGAGTTATGCCTATTCCTCACCCTTTCTGTCCCCATACTAAACCTGCTCTTAGTGCTTAGAAAAAATATGTAACACAAGAAGACATAGGAGTTTGGAGATTACCTGAAGATAGAACACAACCAGGAGGCTACCATTGATTGATGAGGGCTGTTGAGAAGCATTATCAAGAAGACACTTGTGGAGAAAAACTTCTTCATCAGAATTCCAAGGTAGTTCAATCATTCTATCTACTAAATTTCTTCGCATACAGAGAGAACAAATTTCTGTTACCAAAACCTCTGAGTGGTGCATCCAAGAGTCAAATCCATCTTTTATGTCATCTGAAAGTGCTGCAAAAGGTCTATGCTTCAATCTTTCTTCCTTCACCAGAGAGCAATGCATTCTCTGGTACATAAATGCTTCTGTCAACAACCCACATTCAACTCTAACCCGAACAGCTGTTACAGCCTCACTAAGAGAGACTAGCACATTCTCACGTTTAACAATTGCATTAGCAGAAAATCCATCATGGCCAGAGCAGCGTAAAACCGTAAGTGCAAGATCAGGACTTTGACGTTCTAAAACAACTTTTGCTACTTTGGGATGAGTTTCTGGACCTGCTATTTCTGGCAGGAGGTTGCTAGCTTGCTATAGAGGAAGAAAACAAATGCTGTTAAAATTTATTCATTGAGAAATTAAGGAAAAAAAGGAACACAAAATTTAAAAAAAATTCAGAATCCTTAATGTCAATATAGGTGGGCATGAATCAGTGAGATCAGATGACTTGAATGGGTGCTTTACATACAGCCACCCTAAAAAAAATCCCATGATGTGAAAATATAACCATTGGGCTAGTTTGGGGGGGGGGGGGGGGGGGGGTACCCCTGGGTAAGGGGTAATACTTGCTGCTCCATGGGGTGCATCAAGCTAGCCATCTTGTACATCCCATCATCCCATGTGATTGCTCAACATAGAGTCGCACAAGGTCACAATAAAAGCCCATTAGAAGATGTAGACCCCACCACTCTTTTGGAATTCTTTTACTGGGGCTTTCTTGTTCCCAAGTCTAGTCCCATGTGGACCAATCACATGGTACAAGATGAGTTGCCAATTGCCACATTTCATGGCATTGCACAAGTATTCCACAATATAAAAAAGTCACTTTTCACCCATCTCATACTCTGCCAGCCAACCCTTGCTGTCAGTTAACCACCTGTTCTATTAGATTTGACAATTAGTGGTGATTTTTCTTTAGTTCACTTTTATACATTTTGAAACTTCAATGAGTTTTAACAAATGCCCATATCTTTAGGACTTGCAATGCAAAAAAACCGTAAAAAGTCTAGGGGATCTGACATCAGAGTATAGATGATCTAACTATACATCTAAATCCAGTATAATCTCAAAAACGGTTCTGCTTCATTAGGGATTAAGGCAAAGAAAAGTTCTGTTACCATCCAAATGCATTACTATCTAAGCATTCCCGAATTTAAGTTTAGCATGAAATAACGGTATATTCCATTTCTTTCAGAACCTTTCCAATCTACTTGTATCTGGAGACATATTACCATACAATGGAACTCTCGAGGTTTCAGCCACTAGAGTGGAAGGAGAGTGTCTATACATACACACATGCACCAATTTTCCCATTCCAACACCCAAATATTTGCACAACTTAAGTCTTCAAAGATCCAGCGCATTACCATCCAATAGAATGCATATTTATTCTGTCACAGGTAAAATTCCAACATTAAATCACTTAAATAGCAGGCATGCTATAGATTTCAGATTAGCACAGAAGATAGAAGGTTCAGACATTAGAACAGAAGACTAAACCAAGAGAACAAGATCTTCAAGCATTAAGCAGTTCTAGAATACAGCACTAAAGATTATTATATCATTATTTAGTTTGAAGTCGTTCATGACACTTGAATTGATGTCCACTACACTTTTATTTCATTTTACATCAGAAGCAGACAAGCCATTCTTGATGTACAAAAGCATCATACAGCAAATTAGCAAAAGTAAATCATAACTATGAATATTAGATACCACAGTTCTGGTCACATGTCAACAAAATTAGGTACTCCTGCCATAAAACGATATACACTGCACAGAAATCAAGATCTGAAATTCATAAGGTTAAACAAAAAGGGATATAAAGATGTTACATGAAGAGCCTCCTCTGAATGATCGTCTAGAAGATAGAAAACTAATGATTCCAGAAGTGAGTGTCTAGTTATGCCAAAGGATGCAGAAAAATCATCCACTATATGTCTCCAGCCAACATCAGGCATAGTCCAATGCCGATCAAAGAGATAGTACAAAAACTATGGGTGATTAAGGTAAACAAATGGATAGGTAACTTTAGCCAAAAAGAAGTTCATGCTTAAATTCAATAAAGGATACTATTGCCTGCTTGGCAACAACCATATCTGATCTTCCATGTAGAAATAAAATATCAGCAGCTGAACGCAGATTCTTAAAAGGATAGAGTCCTGACACTTCAACCCTCAATGAAGGATCTGGCAGATGATAAGAATCTGCCCGCAGAAATGTCGCATCAAATTCATCTGACACTTCTTCCCCAAGATCTTGCTCTATATGAAGATTTAACAATGCATCTTCAATGAAAAGTGTTGCTTCACTCTGCACAGCTGATTCTGCAGGTTTACGTGTCAAACTAGGCCATGTTCGCTTAATTGCAGCTGACTTTCTTTCACTGACATGCAAGCTCCAAGAGATCGAATCAGAGTACCGTGACTCAACATTTTCTAGGCATTTATGTCGTATGCACCACATCATAACCTCCAAGTGCTGTGTAAAGTATCAAAACCAAAGTAAGCAATTGTACAGGACAGTGGCTACCAGCAGGACAGTGGCTACCAGCAGTACGGGATTTTGCTTATTGCCATCAGTCTAAAAAGAAAGCTTTAAAGATGATGTTTTGTGAGTACTAAGGTTTTCTAATGCAGCAATATTCAAGAAAGAGTAATGGTTTGATGTTTCACATAAACCTAAAAAGATCAATGGGTAACCAATCATCCAGCTCCATGGTGGTGGACTCGGCCAGAGAGGCCCAGAGCTGTTCCTTCTGCCCTTGGCTTCCTTAATTTTGGAGAGCAGTGGATCAGGTGACAGATAAATGAGGACAGATTCAGGATTACAGATTTTCACTATGTGAACACAACTTACTCAGCGTTAACATGCAGTTAACAAGAACTTGTTTCTCCATGGACATCTTGTAGATGCAGGAAAATATGCATTTTCTAGTTCATGTAGAAGCCACTACAATGATTTAATTTTGGAGGGTCCATCATGTGAATCGCATGCAGCAAATGGAGGTGGGCATGAAACAGGGACACTTAGTCACAGGATAGACCTTTCTGATTTCTCAAATCAGTCTTCCCATCTTTGATAGATCTCAACTAAGTAAAACAATTGGGAAAGCATCTTCTAATGGCTAAAGAGAAGATCAGTAAGGTGTGAAGATGCAGAAGCATAAATGGGCAACCCAGAGTGCAACAGCCCATTATATGTTTTGGCTAGTAGTGGATTTTGGGACAAGGGTCTGCATATGTTTCATTTGGGCCCAATAGTAGATATCTAGGACTGGTTGACATCTTGGGGCTAAACACGAATATAACACTTGATAGAAATCTTTGGCGGAAAAGGATTCATGTAGCCAACCCCAAATAATGGGATAAGGCTCTGATAATGATGTATTTTCATTCCGAATTTTCATTTTTGGAGGTTTTTTGGTTAGTGGTCCATAGGCCTAGTAGTGGTTGGGCCCAAAGCATAAAACGGCCCAAGGTGTTAACCCCACCCTCTCTATAAAAAGGGGGTTGAATCCTTTCAAGTTTCTTTTAATGAATGCACAAAAAAAGGGAAAAAAAACTCCTGGCTTGCATGTGCCCCAAGCTCCCATCCCCTCTGCTCTCCCTCTTCCTGGTTCCCTGTGATGGAGAACCACCAACCTCGGAGAACGGGGGTGTGATGCCCCCATCCTGCCCGCTGCCACCCCCACCCAGTACCCTGTGATGGAAGGACAGACCCCTGACAGGGTGAGGGTGCGATGCCTCTGGCTGCTCTGCCACTGAGCACTCCTTCCGCCCTGCTGTCCTGCTCCTCCTTGCGACTGGGACATTCGCCGCACAATTCTCCCCTCATCAGCTAAGCCACCACTGCCATACGGCCCCTCCTGCACCTTCGACTGTCCACGAGACAACTCTGGCCAGCGCTCCACTCCCTCCCCCCTCTGCCCACCCTCACTAGCTACACACTCAGCCAGCGCAAGCTTGTGCCACTGCACCTCCGGTCACGACTGTTGCAGCACCCTGAGAGACCCAACTGCATTGCAAGACAGCTGCCACCTGACCTGTATCACCCACAAGACACGATCATGCCGCCCAGCCTGCTGCTGCACACTCATGCAGCCCACACGAGCCACGCCAATATGACCGTTCGCAAGTACCTGTGCACCTGCCACCTGTGTGTCCCCCTCGCCAAGCTGCACCCACCGTGCAACAGAGTCCCTATGTGCCATGATCCCTCCCAGTGCACGTGGTTGTCTAAGCTCCAACATCGAGCCGCCCTGTTGCAGCTGCTTCGGCTGCTGGCCTGTGTATGCAGTGAACCCACACAGCTCCTGAGGACCAAATGCCAGGCAATCCCTATCTGCATGTGCAGCCACCCGAGCAGACCTATCGTACAGACTGCTGTACGGCACCGGCCTGATGACGTCCGACCACTCCCTGCACGCCAGCACCTACCCAGTCACCTAGGAGAGCACCATCAGACAATACCAGCATGCCCCAGCACACCATCCAGCTGATCCAGCTCTCTCCCGGCTGCAGCTTATCCCTGCAGCCTGTCAGCTGACTAACTATCCCACCAAATCGACACGTCAGCGTAACAAGCTTGGCTGCCTAGCTACCCAAGTGCCAGGTGTTCAACGTATTGCCTCCATGGTTGGTGAGCTGATCACTTCACGTCTATCTACTACCTTACAGACATTAACTAGCCTCCCTCATCAGCATTATCCCACATCAAGTGAAGGTTGATTATTGCCACACGGTGCAAGACTATCTACACAAATTTATAATTCAGGTCATCCTTTTGGCAAAAATATTTTAGAGTCCAAGAAGCAGTATCATGCACTACATTGAGCTTCATGTGCAAGAAAAGGATTGTGGCATTGCAAATGAAGGAAGATTGGGTAATGATTAGGGGTGTTCACTATATGGTCCAAACCGAAAAACCAAACCGACCGGTTCGGTTCGGTTTCACGGACCTCACTGTTCAGTTCAGTTTCAGACTGGGAAACCGAAATGAACCGAATATATATATATATATATATATATATATAATTATTACATTTATACTGAAAACCGCCTGTAGCGCAGTGGAACGCGCCCTTCGGCGCGCGCAGCGCGCGGTGGCGTGAGTTCGGACCTCGCGACCGCCATGCCAAACATCCGATTTTTGCTACTTTTGCCAGATTTTACCTGTTTTTGTCTAATTTCGGTTTGAACCGAACCGAACCGGTTCACCGAAGGGGTTCAGTTCGGTTCGGTTTCCCCAAAAATTGGGGAAACCGAACCAAACCGTTGTACACCCCTAGTGATGATGAACTTGGGACTAAGTGACTACAATGAATCAAGTTGGACTATCGTCCTTAGTCGTTACAGGGGAGAACTCTCAGAGAGACTAGCCTTCGGAAGATTCTTACTACAATAATCTCATCTCAAAACTTTCACAGGAATGAACTGGGTTTTTTTAACGATGCAGGCATACTGAGTTAGGCAGGTAAAATGGGAGGTGTCAGAACTTCTAGAGTAATTGTTGGTAAGAATGGGGAAACTTAGATAGGAAGCCAGAACAATTCAGACACAAGCAGGGTGTCAGGGATTCTGGGATTGGTAAACACCTGGCATCAGACAAAAACAACAAGATAAGAAGAGGTTTCAAGAATGCTTCTAGAGATGGTTGAAGGTATCTCTTGATGAAGAGCAGAAGAAATACGAGCTACTGGAGATGAGATCCAAGGGTTCTTCCAAGTGAATTATGCCTACCTCTCCATTGTTGATAATGGATACAGCCTTGCCGGCGTCTTTACTCTAACAGTTCAATACTGAAGGTCAAACAAACCACTTATGGTTCGTGTAGCATAGGGCATCTCTGAAGCATTTTCCCAAACAATGGCTACAGAAGAAGCTTTGTGCAAGGAGACTCTGGCACTTTGGATATTGGCAAACCCATGTGTGAATGGGACAGTTTTCGAAGTTCATAGCAGGTTTGTGAAAATTAGTGCTTGTCCTGCACACCACAATTCAGGTTATTTTGATAGAGAAGAATGGCATTGTCTTCAAAAACTGGCATATCCAATGGTAGCATGACTTTTGCCAGGTAAACTTGGAGGGATGGAATAGCTTGTGCCCACCCATACAGAACCCCAATCTGCACCCATTGAAAAAGGGTGAACTTTTTTCATTTTCATAATGGGCATCCTTGTCAGCTTATTTACTGGTGTAGATGGGGTGTATATAGGAGCACAATAGGTGATCCCATCTCAATTTGAAGTCATATCAGCAGAAATGTTGGTTCCTCAAGGCACCTTGGAGTTCATGTTTTCAAACAGTTAAGAAATTAAGGAGCTACACATTGTTAGTCTCATGGGCAAGGTCCACCACAGAGTGTATAGCCATTCTTTAGTCATTGCAGGTTGGATTACATTTGTATGTTCTTGCATGGTTTCACCATTTCAGGAGGAGAGCCTGTTCAACAGGCAGATCAAACAGTCGGAAGGAACATAACACTTACTAGAATGCTCAACATTCAGCATCAAAGTATAGGCCTTGCTTGCAATTACTAAGGTAGAGGTGGAATGGCATATCCTCAACGAAGCCAGCATATCAGTTTGTAGAGGACTTGAGGATATGTTTTCCCACAAATAAGCCTGTGGCGCAGTTGCTCTCTCTTGAAGGTGATGTCATTCTTTTGGAGGATTACTCAAGCAAACTCCCTACTCATGGCTGCAACTTTGACGGAAAGCATGCTCATTCCTTGCCCATTTTGTGACAAAAAGGAATCTTGTTCTGGGTTTTAAACCCATAATGGATACCGGAAATTGGTAGCTTTGAGCTTATCAAGTGGGTCCAACCCCTCTCCCTATCAAGGGCCCTTCTGACGAAAAGTATCTAACAACCCCACCTATGTACAGGAGATAACATCTCGATAGGGAGGCATGCATTATAAAAATGTTGGAACATAAATGGCACCATCCGTGGAGACCCTGCCCTACGAAGCACGCCCATCTCTGGGAAAGCATATGTTTGTCGTGTAAGGGGTTTAGTCCCCATACAGAAATGGACAGTGCATGCTTGTCAAGTGGGTCTGTCCCTCTTCCTCATTGAGGGCCATTTTTCCTGTGAAAGGACAATAGTCCATCTCTTCTCCGAACAAGATACCTCAGCAAGGGCCACGCACCAAAAAATTGCAGCTACATGAACCATCTAATCAAATGACCAGATGGTTTACAATAAGTATGGCAACTAGTGCATTAAAGATACTCTTACAAGTTTTGAACTGGACCTTTTTTGCCTCTGAGGTTATGTACTTCGACATTTGCTTCTACACTAACATTCTGCATTTTTCATGTTAAAGGCCAATGTGATTTGTATTTATAAAGAAGTAAATTAATTATGTAGCAGCATTAATAAAGAGATGGATCAAACTGTAAATAAAGCCAAGGAAAATAAAATTAAAATGCACTTATGATAAGTGACAGTCTAGAATATACCATGCATGTGGTTAAAGGAAGGTAACTCTATAAGAAGTTGCTTTTGCTAATTTATTCATGAAATATAAGAAGCTTAACCTGTTTAGTCTTCAGTGTATTCTCGGAAAGTATATGTAAATCATGAAGCTCTGCGGAAAGAGTTGCAGCAAATGATGATTCCAAAACCTCGAGAACATTAGCAATACCATTTAATTGTGAAGAGAACTTCAAAAGCAAGTCTATCTTTGTCACCATTCCCTCAATGCCAAGAACATCTGTGACTTTGTTAAGGCACTTCATCTTCAATGAAACTAAAATAGAAATTGAAGTTACAAACTATACAATTCCACTTAAAATAAGAATGATGAATCATATCTTTCATCCATGTTCAAAAGAAGGATAAGCTAATGATATAAACATTAATATCAATTACTGTTGAAAGGAAGAGCAGTTACAAATTACCAAGCAATTAAAATTATACTAAACTACCTCATATTTGTATCTGCAATAGGGCCAGTCTAATCCAGAGACAAGTCAAAGAATATGTTTGTTGGCACTGGTACCAAGGTGCATCATATATCCACATTATAGAAGTCCAAAGGATTTTGGAAGTCTAGAAAAGCCAGATGAATATTTCACATCGAATAAGAAAAGGCTCATGATCATACCATTTCATACTTGGATAAAAGTTGGATTAGTTGTATACGATGAGTTAATCATCAACCCAATCCCATGAAATTTCTAGGAGTATGTGATTGGCAAGGACATTTCCAATGAAATCTCTTTCTTTGCTACAACTTGGAAAAAATTGTTGCTTTTGGTAATGCATATGTAACAATCCCGTTAGTTATTTTTCTTCTATTATTTATATTTAGTCTTCTAGTACTAACCACTATCTAGATGAGAAAATAAACATCGCCCTACAAGGCCTCCTCTGCACTCAAGCAACCAAAGGGAGCCAAAGCTGAGAAGATACCATCTAGGTTAATGTAACGACCCAGAATCCGAAACTCATTTAAGGATCCAGTTCCTGTTCCACCACCCACAAGTCCGGAGACTCAGAAGGGTAATTATCGATCTAGAGAGATGAACAAACAAACTAAAATAACCATAACAAACATTATATACAAAGTACCAGGTCCCAACTGATAGTATAACAGCAAAATAAAGTACATCTACTTAAGGGGCATACCCCGCGATGTACAGAAGCTACTGGTGTGCTCCTCTGCACTCTACAACCCAATCGAAGGACACTCCACTGGCAAACCCTCATCTGCAAAAGTAGAGGATGGGTCTCTCGAAGTCAGAGGCTCAGAAGAACCCTCATCTGCAAAAGTAGAGGATGGGTCTCTTGAAGTCAGAGGCTCAGAAGGGATCCCCTGATTCCCCCCACTCAGCCAAACAACAGAAAGCAAAATAATGAGATGAACACTAAGCATGCATTCTAATAAGAGACTATGCTAGTAGGTAGGAAATAAGCAAGTCAACTAGGCGGTACGATACGTAGGTGACACCCACATACCCCACCAAGAGGACAGACTGCTCGATGCAACAAATTCAAACCCAAGCTAGTCAACCCACCGCAATCGACGACCAATATGGCCACAAAACTACTAGTTACAATGATAGATACACAACCACTAGTCTAGTACTCAGGGCACCCAATGTCCTCTCTTCGCTTGACAATTGCCCCATGCCTATCCACCCCTTGCTCCAGGAGTGAGGCATGTAAGGCCATGGATGGATGTAGCTTATATTCAGTGGGGTCACGTGACCCCACTAGATTCAAAAACTTTTGAAATGATCTCTTGGTCAGTCAAATGGGAAGGTTTTTGTAGAGTGGGTGACCCCACTGGATTGCCAACAGTGATCCATTACGGTGGTGACCCGACCCCCCCCCCTTTTTTTTTGACTCTACTCAAATTCCCCAAACCCCCACCCAATCATGGATGGCAAAGTCGGATCAGGGTGCTAGATCGGACCCAGCCGACCCCAATTCGAGTCGGGTCGGTATTGAACGGTAAAATTGTGACGAATGTATACCAAGAGAAACCACGATAACCCGTCATATAATGGTCCGATGGGTTGGTTAGCTGAAGCCTATTTTGGCGGTTAACTGCTCAAATGACCCATAAAGGGGGTCGTTAGCCTTGAAGATCAGATGTTGGTTATCAGTCAACCTGATTTCAACAGATTGATCAAACAGCCCACTCAGAGGCCAAGTAAATTGTGATTTAAAGTGACCCCAAGGTTACTTAAATTACAAACTTATTCGGGGGTTCTTCTCCAAGTTCAACAAAGGAGTTCCGGCCCTTAAAATGGCGCCCGGTCTTTCGATTAAATTGAAGTTCAATGGAGAATATGTCTCCGTTCAAAGTACGAGCACGGGAAAAATCCGGCAACACAAGGTTTATAGACCGAGTACGAAGAACTGGCTCGAGGAAGAACTCCGAAGCTTCGCAAAAATCGCCTTTTTCGTCGGACAGAACTCCGAACAGAAGAGAAATTCCAGCACCTCCGGCAAGAACAAGCCATGTAAATGGGGTGTGGGGGGGTATTTATAGAAGTCCCCCCCCCCCCTCCATCGGTTAGGAGACCCCTAACCGATGGTGACATCACAATGATGTCACCATCGGTTAAGGGGTTCTCCCCCTAACCGATGGTGATTCACCATCGGTTGAGGGGCTCCTCCCCTAACCACGCAATGTAAGGGGGCCTTCCCCCTATAAAAGGCCCCCATTCCTAGGGTGAAGGAGAGGTCCTTTCCCCCTTAAAAAAAAAAAAAAATCAGAGAGAGGCTTTTTCCCCCCAAAAAAATTCAGGTTGGAAGCCCATTCTCCCCGGCGAAGCCCTATTCAAAAAAAATCCAGAAAAATAGAAAGAAGAGCATTTGCTCATTCTAGAAATCCCCTCTCTTGCTTGTTTCCCAATCCCCCTGCTTGGTGTGTGAAGGTACTAACCCCTTCTTTAGCCCATAAGCCAGGCGTGGAGAGGAGAGTCGGCGCGAATCGTCATCGACATTCCTTCTTCCCCCCCATCCCCCCACATCGAGTAAGACTCTGTGGGGGAGATATTCTCCGGGGTTTAAATACCATTCATATCGAGCAAGACTCTATGGATATACGGTATTTAAATGCCCTTGTTCTCGTACTCTAAATGCCTCCATATTGAGCAAGACTCTATGGGTATGCGCATTTAGATGCATATGTTCTCCCCGCCCATTGAGCAAGACTCTGGGATGGTGAATTTTGTGTTTATATGTATATATTTTCTTGAGGAGACTCTGCCCATGCAGAGATTCTGCCCAAAAACATATTCGTATATTCACAAATTTGTGTTCTTATGTATATGTTTCTTAGAGGAAACTCTGCCCAAGCGGAGGTTCTGTCCAAGAACATATATATAAAGATCGCAAATTTGTATTTATACATATATGTTCCTTGGGGAGAATCCCGCCTAGGCAAAAATCTCTCTCCGGGGACGTATCCATATAACTACAAACCCGTGTTTATATGTATATGTTTCTTAGAGGAAACTCTACCCAAACAGAGGTTCTGCCCAAGAACATATTCGTATATTCATAAATCTGTGTTCTTATGTATATGTTCTTTAGAGGAAACTCTGCCCAAGCGGAGACTCTCCTAAAAATATATCCATAGAATTGCAAATTTGTGCTTATACGTGCATGTTTCTTAGGAAGAACTCTGCCCGGGCAGAAGTTCCCTCCAAGTTCATATCCATATAATCACAAATCCATGTTTATATACATGTGTTTCTTAGTGGAGACTCTGCCCAAATGGAGTTTCCGCCCAAGGACATATTTATATAATCATAAATTTGCCTTCTTGTGTATATATTTCTCAAAAGGGATTCCGCTCAAGCGGAGGTACCTTTCACCGGACACTCTGCTTAAACAGAGATACCGTCGAGAACATATACATAAACTACAAATTTATGTTTATATGCGTATATGTTCATTGGGGGAAATTCCCTTTAAGCGGATATTCTGCCCGAGGACATACTTGTATAATCATAAATTTGCATTCATATGTATATACTTCTCGAAAGGGATTCTGCGCGAGCAAAGGTACCTTTTACCGGATACTCTGTTCAAACAGAGATACCGCTTGAGAATATATCCATAAATTGCAAATTTATATTTATGCACGTATATGTTCCTCAGGGCAAATTCCCTTCAAGCAAAGGTTCTCTCGAGGATATGTGTATATAATCACAAGTCCATATAAATATATCCCCATGAGAATACTCTGCCTAAGCGAAGACTTTGCCAAAATATATCCACATACTCATGAATATTGTGTTGATATACACACATTTCAGAAAAAAAGGGATGAGATAAGGACTGTGCTCAAGCCATCCAAATGGAAGCCCATACGTATACTCACAAAAAATTGTATTCATGTGGACAGTTTTCGGGAAGAAACTACAATTTGTCAAAAGACTTCCATGGAGATATATTCATCTGTTCTCCAAAATCATACTCATACGAGCAAAACAATGAGGAGACTTTTCCAAAGAAGAATGTTGTGAAAGAATCTCATATCAAAAAATTGGTATAGTAATCCTTCTAATACGAAAGTGTTACTCCAAATTATAATACCCCCTCCCCAAGTGCAGAATAAAATTCACAGAATAAAATTCACGGGTATATACCCGTTCACAATGATAATCCTCATGTTTTCCAAATAAAAATTTCTAATCAACCAAAATGATCTTTTGTCAAAAAAAAAGAGAGAAAAAGAGAGACCTCAAATAGGTTCATGGGTATATACCCGTTCTCTTCTTAAAATCATACTTTGGACTCAAAAAAAGGCAGTCATTCCAAAATGAAATACTCAAGCAAAAGCATTTCAAAGTAATAAAAAAAAGGAAAAACATCATGATTAGGATTTTCTAAAAAAAAATTGAATATTTTCTCATCTTTTTCTATGAATGGTATTCGGGTTAAAACTGGTGTTAAATAATACCAAGAGTTTTAACTCGATGTAAATGTAACATCAACTCCGGTCGATGGAGACAGAGGTCCAGCACATGCTACCCTAATTACCTGATGAGTATAGACACAGGACTCAAGAAGTTCAGATTAAAAAACGGCGCACCCGTCCGTTCCACGGACATCATACCCGTCCGTCCCACGGACACCATACCCGTCCGTTCCACGGACATCATACTTGTTCGTTCCACGGACACCAAAATCCTTCCTCCGCATTGTGCGGACTCTTTTTCTGTCTATTAGACAGACTGGCACGCCCCGCAATACAAAAAAATCAAAGCATGTCGAAATAAATGAATACCCAAATGGAATGAAATGAATGAATAAAATTGATGATGATGACAAAAAAAATCCTGTGTCAACAGGATCACAGGATCCACCCGATTCCATGGGAATCTGGCCGATCCAAGATTGGCCAGGTTAAAAAATGAAGAAAAATTAGGGAAAATCAGAGAAAATTCTTTAAAAAATATATAATAATTGCACATTTTGGATATATCCATAGTCTAGTTGTACATATGTTCATATTACAATACAGAGCAACGATAATTATGATATCTTATTTACCTGAACATCATTTAAGTAAATCTTATATTTGTAGTTTCATTTACTTAAGATATTACATATAAATAAAGAAGTACCACCCATTTGAATCTAATAAAAATATTAAAAAAATCATATTTCTTACAAATAAAAAGTCAACTCTCCCATCCAAGAAGAAAATCATGATTTTGGTGGTTCCATCAAAATAGCGACTTTCTATCTTTCATAATTTGGCATATCTAAAAATTTCATAATTCAAATAAATCTAATAGCATACTAAAAATCTAAAGTTCGGTAAAAAAAAGTCAAACGTGCATATGACTTCTCCAAGAGAGTCACTCTCCTACTGACAGCACTTAATCTGCTTGAGACCTCTCAGAATTTGGTCAAACCTAAGCTATTATCACCTAAGCTCATAAGAATTGTCACTTTCTAATTAGAGAGTGGCTCTATTAAAGAAGTCATATGCACGTTTGACTTTTTTATTGGATTTTATATTTTTAGTATTCTATTAGGTTTATTTGAATTATAAATTTTTATATATGTCAAATTATGAAAGATTATAAAGTCGTTATTTTGATGAAACCACCGAAATCGTGATTTTCTTCTTAGATGGGAGAGTTGACTTTTTATTTGTAAGAGAGATGATTTTTCTGATATTTTTATGGATTCAAATGAGAGGTACTTCCTTATTTACATGTAATAAATGATGTTCAAGTAAATAAGGTAACTGGAGGGGATCAGACGTAATTAAGGTAAGCTGAGGGAATCGGGCTACATCAGATGGAATCGAGGTGGATCGTGTGAAGTCCGATTCTGCTCGATCCACCCCCATTCCACCTTACATCATGGGTGGGTCGTCCCCCCCCCCCAAATCGAGTTGCCAAAAGCCGATTCCGACCCGAATCAGCCAACTTTGTCATTCATGCACCCGGTTGGCCAATTGTCCCCTTTAGATTTTCTAAAACCGAAAGGTGAAACCTCGAAACCCTCGTTTCCCCGCCCCCGTGCCGCCTCCATCGCACCACCCATTCAGCCTTTCCCCAAAGTCCCAAACTCCGATCGCTTCTTCGCCGTCTCAGAAGGAGTTTTCACAACGGCTCGCCACAATGCTCTCTCTCTCTCTCTCTCTCTTCTCTCTCTCTCTCTCTCTCTCTCTCTCTCTCTCTCTCTCTCTCTCTCTCTCTCTCTCTCTCTCTCTGCGTATATTTGTGCGTGTATTTGTTTGATGCTCCTTCGTTTCCTTCACATCCCAGCCGCCTATTTCCTTCTCATCCTCCTCTCTCTTCTTGTTGCAATCTCTTCGCAGAGAATTCCTAGTTGGCGAGGCGGCCAATGAGTTATTGGCATAAAAGCTTGTGGCCAGGAAGACAAATGAGGTGACACCTAGGTTCAGGCCGGTGAAGGTGTGATCAGTTATTTTGAAATCCTAGCATTTCTTCCACCATTTGTTTGTTGGTATTAGCTGTAGGGAAGCCCTTTTATTTCTTAGAAAAAGCACCCATTTCTCAATTTTTGGTAGTGATTAACCCTAGCCTATATTTTGTCTAGGAGAACTACTTCCTCTCTAGGCCACAGCCGCTGTATAATGCCACCAGCGCAACTATCTAACAATATTACATCAGATAAATACCCCGGGAATAACTAGCCAGGGAGCACAATGGAGGAAAATAGAAATAACACAAATAAAACCTAAAATAGAGAAAAGGGCACACTCCCATGCCGCACCCCCACCTTCCCCCTTTCATGCTCCCCCCACCCACCCAAGAGGAAAGTTGCACATTGGGTGCTACCATTGGCCGGGGCACAGTGGTGACAAGGTTCAAGAACAAGGGGATCAGGGCCGGATCGGCCAGCCAAAAATCGATCAGATCAGCCGATCCCGATCCGAGCAGATCTTGACTGAGCCAGGGGTGGTTGGATTGACCCCCTATAAAAATTATAAAAAATAGAAAAACATAAGTATTGCATTTATTAAGAAATACATCAATATAAAGTGTATGATACAATCATATTAATGTATAAACATAATCAATATGTATGTCAATCATACAAGTGTATACTAATGTACAATATCTAACATCATTTAAGTAAATGATAGTATTTGTAGTTTCATTTACTTAAGATATTACATGTAAATAAAGAAATATCTTCATTTGAATCCAATAAAAATATCAAAAAATCATATCTCCTTACCAATAAAAAGTCAACTCCCATCCAAGAATAAAATCACGATTTTAGTGATTCTATCAAAATAGTGTCTTTCTAATTTCTCATAATTTGGTCTATCTAAAAATTTCATAATTCAAATAAACTCAATAAAACACTAAATTCAAAGTCCAATAAAAAAAATCAAACGTGCATGTGACTTCTCCAAGAGAGTCATTCTCCTACTAACAGCAACTAAGTCCTAGTCAGTAGAAGAGTGACTCTCTTGGAGACATCACATGCATGTTTGACATTTTTCACCAGACGTTGAATTTTTAGTATTATATTGGGTTTATTTGAATTATGAAATTTTTAGATAGACCAAATTATGAGAAACTAGAAAGACATTATTTTGATAGAATCACCAAAATCGTGATTTTCTTCTTGGATGGGAGAGTTGACTTTTATTGGTAAGGAGATATGATTTTTTTTATATTTTTACTGGATTCAAATGGGGATACTTCCTTATTTACATGTAATATCTTAAGTAAATGAAACTACAAATACTAACATTTACTTAAATGATGTTTAGGTAAATAAGGCCTGAAATCGGCCTGAAATCAGTCCCTCGCAGGGTTACCCCGGATCGGATTGGTCGACCTAAAATCGATCCGAATCAGCCGATCCGATCCCGATCCGGATGATTTTTTATACCTTGGGTGGTGCAAAAATCAATTTGAACAACCAGCCCTAGATCTAGCCTGTCCCAACCAATCCAGGCCAATTCCAGCTCATTCCACTGGAAATCAACCTTAGATCGGACCATCCCCCTCTAAATCCAATCACCATACAGCAATCCTGAAACAGATCGGAATTGGCCGATTCTCCCTTCTATGGCTAAAGTCAATGCCATCTTGAAACATGGCTTTATATTCAGCTTCAACACTAGACCTCGCACAAACAGTATGTTTCTTGTTTCTCCCGGTAACAATATTTCCACGTAAGTGGGTATGATATCCTGAAGTAGACTATTATTCATCTAAATATCCTGCCAATCAACACCCAAAAACCCTTTGTATCAACTGGCCTTTCTTGCTAAACAACAGATCATTTCAAAGACAAGTCTAAACATACCTCAGAACTCTTTCCCCTGCTTACTTGTGTGTTGTCTAGGAGTACGCAGAAACAGACTAACAATGTTCGTGGCATATGTACTATCCAATCTAATCAGAAATAGATATGCATTTGCCAACTATTCCTTGATATCTTCCCTTTTCAGCCTCTGAAAGAGTATCTCCATCATGCTCATTGAGTTTATAAATTACCTTAATAGGCCTATAACCCAATTTCCCAAGTTCTTTCAGAAGATATAGGCATACTTCCTCTATGATATGTGGATGTTACCTTAAGACCCTGCAACCTCAATTCCTAGTGTAGAGAAGGCCACTAAGGGTAGTTTTGTCACCTTTATGTGTTACGTGTCTATTTTTTCTTCACCAGAGGCATTTTCATCATACTTTGAATCAAACAGTTGCCTAGGTGGCATTATAGAAGAAGATGGGGTCCAAGGCATGGAGAGAGTAGTCCTCTCTTAACCACCTGTCTTGCTTTTAGTGTCCCACCTATTTTTCTTCTTCTCTAGGCCACGTTTAGAGAAGACAGTAGCCTGGAGTTTACATGGTATCATGGTGCTCTAAGAGGGAAGATTCATTTAAGACAGTGGAGCCATTGCCCAAGAAGATCTTGCAGTAGTCTTCATTCACTTATGTGCTAAACCCCTGTGTGAGCCTTCTCGTTGCTACACAAGGATTTCTTCCAAGAAGCACCCTGTGCAACCTTGTCCCTTGTAGTTCTCCATCATCAGGCTGCATTCTCCTACTCCAATGCTTCCTCAAATCAAGATCAATGATGTAAGCCATGAGGCAGCCCCTATGTTTCTTTCTAGTGACCATAGAGAGGCAGCACCACTTCTCTGCTACAAGTGCCCTTCTTCCAACCATGTTTTAGAGCTTCCACCAAGGCTATTCAGTAGTTCCTGTTGGAACATTTAGGGTTTTCTTCTCATTGTTTATCAAAGTGCTCAGAGAAAAGGGAAGATGACCAACCAAACCTTTTCCTCTACATTTAATGCTACATTCAAGATTCCAAAAGGCAGAGAGGGAGAATCTGGGGTTAAGAGCACATCGGTGTCCGGCCATGAACACCATGTTCTGCAGATTACTCTAGTCAAGCTAAACAAATACGATGTTGAGTAGTCAGCCTCAGCCAAGATGTACATTAGGGGGAAGTGAAAGTCTAGTTCTATCAATGAACAAAACAAAACACTAGAAGAGAACAATGAAAACTTTGAAAATCAGATGAAAGAGAACAGTTTGAGAATTTGTCCTCTTACGAGAATTTGAACTATATCCAATGATGAAATATTTACTTCATTGAGAAATTGTCCTCTTAGAGGTGTCCATTTAGGATTTAACCCTCCAAGAGACTTCAGAATTCAACCCTTCTAAATGAACTTCAAAGTCATTTGTAATCGGTTAAAGTATCCCAAGCATTTGCATCATAGTAGTCTACTCTAGTTCATCCCAAAGAGTCTGTAAGGTAGTGAAGTAGACGACAACAGAAAGGGTGCATTGTTTCATTCCATAAATAGAATTCTCAAGTTAATAGACATGAACATCATTTTTCTTCACTCCATACATCTTTTCCAAGAAAACCACATCTCCCTAGCAATTTTCTTGTGTAATCAATTTTCTCTAAGCATCTTTCACAAGTTGATCAATCAAGTTATCACAATGTTGTTCTCTACTACAATTTTTCATTGTTTACATCTGGGTTTTCTATTTTTCCATTGATGTAACAAGACTTTAGCTTCTCCACAATGTACACCTTGGAAAAGGCTCACCACTGAAGATAATAGTATTTGTTAAATTTTGACTGGAGTAATCTACAGAGCATGGTGTTCATGGTTGGGCACCAATGTGCTCTTAACCCTAGACACTCCACTTTTGTTCAGTTTGACCAGGGTAATTTGTAGAGCATGGTGTTCATGGCTGGAGCAATCTACAGAGCATGGTGATCATGGTCATTGGTTGGGCACCAATGTGCTCTTAACCCTAGACACAACTCCATCTTTGTTCAGTTTGACTAATTTGCAGAGCATGGTGCTCATGGCTGACCATTGTGCTCTCAACCTAGACATTCCTCTACCCTTCAATGTAGCACTAGATGTAGAGGAAAAAGTTTGGTCAGCCATGAGCTTCTCCTCTATCTGATCACTCCAACAAGCAACAACAAAAACACCAACTACTCCACATAGAAAGAGACTAAAGAGTGGTCTTGGCGGAAGCACCAAAAGCCAGTTGAAAAAGGGTTTCCTGCAGATGGAAAGTGGTATGACATCTCTAAGGCCACCAAAAAACAAAGGCAGGGACAGATACAGAACTTGCCTTGACTGGAGAAGTGGAGGAGAAGAAAAACCAAGGCCAATGGATGGAGAATAAGAAACAACCTTGCACGGGGAAGTTCTTGGAAGAAACCTTAAAGCGCACCAAGAAGAAGGCTTGTGCAATGTATATCTTTGGAAGAACCCTAGGGCACGAGAAGAAAGAAGACTATAGGTTGTTGCTTGGTCACACGCCCATTATCCTCAAAGAATTCTCCCTCTCGGTGCACTGTCAGTTGACTAAGTTTTGATACCATGATAACACTAGGCCGCAAGGGAAGAGGAAGAAGAAGAAAAGTGGGCAGGAAACTAACCACCTGGATAACTGTCTTAAGAATAGTACATCACATAAATTTCCCTATAGAGTCACTACACAGGACACATGGTGGAAAAAAAACTGAAATAACACATATAAAACAAAAATGACCCAACTACCCTTTGCGGTCTTCTCTGCATAAATGAAATTCCAGCCCATCTCATCACAATGCCTGCTCTGTGCAACTTGACAAATCCTTAGCTGAGGAATCAGTGATTATACTGAAAGACCATTCAGCATTGAGATTCAACCAGGCCCAGGGATCAAGAATGAAATTCCCAGCCAGATATCATTAGGACAATCTATGATGTGCATCTCACAGGATATAAATGCAATGTGGGTTTTCTGACTCACTTAGGCTCCTCTTATTATCAATTCCTCAAACCAAAGTTGGCAAGAGGTTCAAAACGTCATTCTTGTTAGCACCTCAATACTGAACAAAGGATTGAAAATTGATATGGATGGTGATTCTTTAAGGTACAGATAGTGCTCCAGTGTTCAAGTTCCAATGTAGTAGGACACAATATATGCCAGCTGATCACAAAGCCAGTGGATTACATGCAACTAGGATCTATGGTCATTTAAGAAACTGTGGCAAGCTAGAACACTGCTGAATAATAAACAATGAATTACCATCTTTATATCATGAGATGCAAGAAACAAGTATGCACGAGATGCAATTCGTACAAACAAGATAACAAACAATAATAAGAGGTGCAGCCTAATGCCACAAGGTCCTTGCACCACTCCAAGGTCTAGGAAGCATTAATCATATACAGTCTTATCCCCTATTCTTGCAAAATGGCTGCTTTCAGTTTTGAACAATGTCCCCTAACTCACAATAGGGCGAGCATCAACCTTATCATTGCACCCAAGGATCACCCTCCCAAACAGTTACAAAAGATGCAAGATAAAGAGATGATGCACAACTAAAGCCTTCAGATTAATGCAACTGTGTCATAGTCAATAAGCGCATCATGCAATCAGATGGTATTGTGTTGTGGACATTGGCAAGAGCAATGCAAGTCATTAATAGATGTACTCATGGGTAGACAGTGCTCATAATAGTCAGAAGTAAACTAGACTGGTGAATGTGGGGCTGGGAAGTCATTACTGGATGGGATGGTGTCTTGTACCTGAGATGGTGCAAGAGCCTGTCTCCATTGAACATTCACACAACAGTCAGATATTCTGTTTAGTCTATTCTATCTGCTCCAGCCCAATTCAAGCACAAAGTAGACACACAAACATGCTCTATCCTATGGAGCAGCAAAATGATAAATCAACATTGGGGTATCCTCATTTCCTTGTTAATGTCAAAGACAAAATATAGATTGCAAAGGAAACGAAAATTGTCCACCAGATTAGTCCAAAACATTCCGAAACAACACAAAACAGCTAAGACAAATGCATGCATGTTATTACTTTTTGGAGCATCTAAACATCAATAAATATAGAAGCTAACGAAAGGAAATATGTGTATATAAATAATGATCTTGTTAAAAATGAAGAAGGTCAACATCGTAACCCATGGTAGACCTAGTGATGTTATCATGGTAGTAAAAACTTCCTATATAATAATGTGCATTCATAGTTGCAAGCAATGGGATGTTTCCTCTATCATACTTCTGACCTTCTTGTTCGTGAATTTTTTTCTTTTCATTTCTTTCAAGTTAATTATCAACATCAGCAAATACAAAGTTAAGATTATACATCAAACCTAAATTTCAAGGCTTTTAAGGATACATAATCCATGGAGATCAGTCACAATACTCCTGTATTTCCACTTGCACCAGTCTTTTACGACAACTTCGTCCAAGAGGAATGCAAGAACGGGGTCACTTGATACAGCACCTTCATCCAAACAAACATCTGTAACATCTGTGGCACTTGTTAAGGTGGTAAATCTGCTGATAACATGTTATACACTAAGAATGTGCACCTGCATCACTAGCACTATCTAACAAAAGGTAACTATATGAAAAGGATACAGTGGCAGATCAAAGAAACAAGGTTGTTTTCTAAGGCGACATCAAAGAGTGAATAGAGACGCTGAATATCTAAATGCTCCCTGTTGTGAGTCTTATCTTCAGATCTCTCATCGTATTTTCTTGAGATAAGGCCAGCCTCAATGCACTTATTGAAAAGACGAAGATTGAGCTTAATGCCACTCTTTGGCAGAGGAGTCCTACAAATTGGGCAGACGTCACATCTCTGGCTGCATTCTGTGCATAATGATGCATGTCTGCAAGAATTTAAAACATGTTGCACATTGCGACCACAGCTACTCAAGTCTCTAGTTGCCCGGCAATGTTCCACTTTTGCTTCACGGCACAACTCTATTAGATCTATTGATGCCAACTGGAACAATGCTTCCTAAAATAGATAGCACAGTCAGAAGGAGCAAAAAGCCTTCATAACAATATGGTCAGAAAATCATTAGAAATTGAGACAAAATTCACAATGGATTTGTTCCTTTCTTCTTTTCTTCTAGTGAGCAACCCTTCACAAAGGTGCAATTTTCGAATAACAGACAAAAAATCATTTTTGAAAGGAGGAAAACTCAATTGGACAACTTTAACCTCTTCCTGTATGCCATGCATTCCATTGTTTCAAATGCCTGAAGAAGATTGAAGCTAGTGTATTTGTGATGAAGAAAGAAGCTTTGAATGAAACAAGCTCCACCACCCCCCCCCCAAATGCAAAGGGAAGAAAGAACACATATCCTACTATTATTATCATCCGCCAAGTCCAACTAATTGGGTTGACAGAACAAATCCCCTTTGGTTGTTCTACTCGATAAATTAAATGTTCTAGTAAGCACAATAAAGAGAACTATATCTTCCACTTGTACGACTTCAGCTATAAAGATATATGAAAAACACAAAGGTGATACGTCTTCAATGAACTCCTCCAACATGAACTAGAGGACAAACCAGCGCAGAGGAAAATAACACAATAGGGGTTAATACTTACAAGCAGTAAATGATTAAAATTCGAAGAGGATAGTTAAGCCATAGAAGAGCACAGAATAACAAAAGGAAACCCCGCTACAGTTGTAAACAAGAAATGCAAGCACCTATAAACTCTAGCATGAACCAGAACTACGACAATGCGACGCTGGGATGTAGCGGAAGACCGAGTACAGTTTTCTTCTAGAGAGACACTTAAAAACCCATCAAAATACACAATGGACTCGAAGGTAGACAAGATACACGCGGCCGGCACGGCATTCTACTGGAAGATACAGATGCAACCCGCGGGCGAAATGCATGAATTCTCAATGTAACACCGCGGCAGCTCGACAGCGTCGAAGTAGGCGGTCCTCAAACACAGTACAAAGCATCTCAAAGAAAAATTATAAGTAACGGGATGGAGTGTTACCTTGCGCAAATCGCCTCGGCTCCCGCAACGGAGAGGCTCATACTCGAACCTAAACACAGAAAGCCCGAGACAAGAGCGATAGAAGGCAGAGAGAGAAAGAGAGGGAGAGAGAGAGTGGAAGAGAGAGGGCAGGAGGGAGCGAGACCGTGTTAGAACTCCAGCCAGGAGGAGAGCTTGCAGAAGGTTTCTGGGAGAGGCGTGGGGTGGTTCTGGCGTGGAAGTGCTGCTCTCGGGACCGGTGCTGGTAGCGGGGGTAGTGTGTGTCTCCCGTTCGCCCCTCCGTCCGGCTTGGCGGACTGATAACGAATTTTTAGGGCTGGAATCGGGCCGCGGTTCGGCCTCGGGCCGCGGGGGTGAGGATGCCGGTTTCGGAGCTCCTATAAAGCGGCCAGAACCAAAAGGACCGGTAATTCGGAACTCGCGTATCTATCTATCTATTTATTTATACTGTGTATATTATACTAATATAATTTAGTCTTAGAACAGTCACGTGACGGTACCAAGAGTTGAGTCTTCTCACCTAAACACAGTTTTAACTTTGACATGTGCCACCAGCACCATAGGAACTGAGTTTTCCCGCCTATCTTAACTTTTTCCTGGCAATTTTTGCTGCTAAACTCTGGCGGGCGATTCATTTGAATTTGAATAATGTCAAAATTTTCTACACCGGCACCGTTTAGGACAAAAGTCTCAAAAATAAAATTTTCTACAATCAGATTTTAAATAGTTTCTAACACAATAGTAGATTGTGATGATGAATTTTAAAAGTCGATTTTTTCATTTGGGAGCAGCATGGTTTAAAAAGAAATTTTGAGGTCTTTTACTGTATTACCCTTCACCTTTTTTTGGGAAGGCACGGTGGATTAAGATTTATTGGACATTTCCCCTTCAAAATCACTGTGTTGTCACGAAAAACAACCTGAGAGTAGCTTTTGAAGAGAAAGAGAGAGATTTCTTTTTCTCTCTGGGCGGACTGTTGTTATTTGGAAAAACTTTGAATTTGTCAGAGATTTTTACCTCGAAATCACTCCACTATACATTCCCAAACGGTGCCTTAGTATGATACTCTTCGTCCTGTCCTGCACTCTCGCACCTCTGTCTCTCCCTCGCACCGCTCCCTCTCTCTCTCCCCTACACCTCCTCTCCCCCCTCCATCGGTGCCCCCCTCTCCCCTGCACATCGGCCACCCTACTTCCCTATCTCTCTCTCTATACTACTCTCTCTCTCTCTAGCTCTCTCTTCCTGCGTATCTTATACCCCTACACCTCCTTGGCCCCTCCACTGGTCCCCCCTCTCTTCCCCAACATCTTGGCCTCCCCACTTCACGGTTGGAAAGAGCAAGACGGTCGAGGGTGGCATCACCGCAAAAGCCCAAGCATTGTCGCCGTCGCCACCAAGTGGGCCTCTGCCCGGCCCTCGCGGCCTCAGGAAAATGGGCTATGGACGGCTAGAAGGAGAAGAATGCATTGCAGTCGCCGAAGTACCCCAACAAGGTGGAGCTAGAGGCGACGCTGCAGATGATCGAGGCATTTCCGCTTATCGTGTTCGTTGGGGAGGCGCGGAGTCTAGGGAGTGTCTAGCAGACGCCACCATGAGGAAGGCTTTTCTGCTACAAACGCCTAAAGCCATACCACCTAGAATGAACACCTCCCTATCCAAATGGCTGTCTAGGTTCTCTACTTCGAGCAACTTTGCCTCTGCAACACCATGAACTAGCTACGACCAGTTCTTCCTTTCTCATTTGTAGGTCTTATGAGGAATTGTTATGAGATAATATCACAATAGGGAAACTATATATATACCCTCTTAAAATCTCTTGTATTTGAAATATATATCTCAAACATTTTACATATTATATTCTATACCTTTATATTTCAAATATTTCATTATATATGCCTTTGCTATTTAATTTCATTCATTTAACTCATCTATAGATGAGTTGGAGGAGGTAAAAAAACTTACACTTATAACTTTCTTTAAGTTAAAATATATATATTTCTCTGACATGGAGCACCAAACCTCATTCCTATCTCTCTCACACACATGCATTACACAAGCCCCACCCTTTCTCTCTCTTAAATACACAAGTTGTTATGTCTCCACGCAGAATATCAAAACGTAATAGAAATAATAAATCAGAGCGAGTAATAATGGAATTAACACATTTTCATAGGGATGATGATTAAATTTTGTCGATAAATAACTATTATTTTGTTGATATCAAAATCACTAATTCTATTATAAATAACTCATCTTGACTACGGCTAGTCCACTATGTCTACTACATAGAGCACATCTTGATTAATTTCATAAACACATGAAATAATAAAGTCTCCTAATACTGTCACGTTCCGACGCAGAATATCGAAATGCACAGTTATAAAATAATTAAATTGACAAGATAATCAAAGCATTGAATGAAATATACATGCCGACAAATTTACACAAGTGGGAAAATAATGCCAGCTCTCACATTTTATTCATGATAAACTAAAATGGCATTACATTGCTAAAACTCAGAGCCAACATAGGCCCATTTATTCCAGTACATTGCTTGACCAAAGGAGATAAACTACATGACCCCAATGACTCAGGTGGTTACTGACAACTGCAGGTGCTAACAAGTGCTCAAACTGGACCAAGTCACACCCAATAGAATTTATATCTCTGATTCAAATAGATTTTAAGTAAATTACATTTTAACATGATAGAGCCAAAATCTAAGGCACAAGATAAATGATATTTGACAACAAAATAACGAGAGGATTTAATGTTAACCCGTGAACAAATTACTGGAACAGGATCAAGTATGGTGAAATGCAATAAAGTTATAAGCACACGTATGACAAGTCCCAACTATAGAAGCCAACGAATGCATGAATAGGAATGAGAGCATGTACAACCAAACACGATGTATTATTAATTAGGCAACAAGCAAGTAATGAGTCATATAATATTCATAATGCGATTGGATTGTCATAGCCAATCAAGCAACAAACATGCAACAAGTCATGTAATATTCAAATTTGATTGTCATAAACCAATCAAGCAAGTCAAGTACTCGAGTGTATGCCACACACCCTATTCATTAAAATCCCTCAGGCACAAGCACTTTTGGGTATACAACTAGGATCAGCTGGGCCCCAAATATTTTTCCATGGCATAAGTTGTGGATCCAAGATCCCAAGTGTTGGATCGAGATGGCACAAATGATGTCTTAGAGGGAGGGTGAATAGGACTTCTTGCGCTTTAAAATTTTTATCTGAAATTAGACAACACTAAATAAAATTGTTAGTGTTTAGTGTAGTGTGTGAAACAAGTGTAAGTTGGCGAAAACAATCACACAAATGCACAAAAATTTTTATCCTGATTCGGCCCTTCCCACATGGAAGTCCTACGTCCAGTTCTCAAGCAAACCACTTGAGATTTCACTAACTGTCAAGAATACTTGGTCTTCTGTCACCCTTGAGAGGTATTACAAGTCCACTTGCTCCCAAACAAGTCTTCCCTCAACAGGGGTACAAAGACTACCTTCAACAAGGTCTTCCCTTCACAAGAGGGGTACTGCAAAAATGGACCTCCTGCGGGTTGTACAGACAGAATTGAAAAACACTTGCATGTTTGCTCTGAAGGATGAGCAAACACAAGAAATTCAAAAAGGAATACAAATAAAAATTACAGCTCTGATCCTTTCTGAATCAAGGAGGGTGGGCTAGAGAAATGATCTAGTTACACATAAGCCACACAACAAAAACATGACTTCTGTGAAATGGAGAGCTTGGAAATTTTCGGACTGTCAAAGCTCTCTATCTTGCAGCTCAGTAGAAGGCTTGTGAAGGCTCTTGCTAGCAAAATGCAAGAGTGAGTTTGAATGTGTTGCTAACTGGTTTCACACTCTAAGTGTTATCTCTTTTTCAAACTATTGGGATCGGATAGGTGACTTTAACAAATTAACTAAGAATGTGTGTGTACGGCAGCGAAATTAAAATGAATAATACACACAATTCGATCAGATCCAAGAGTGGTGTGTGGGTATAGTGAATATAGACAGTAAACCACACCCAAACCACTGTGCACAGAAGATTTTTAAGGTGGTTCGGAGAACACAACTTATGTCTCCTACGTCCACCTCCTCACGATGGAGGAACCACTAACACTAGTGCATACAACCTGGAGCACGACGACTCCAACCTCTTTGAGTGCGATGACTCAAAGAAACCCAGGAGATAGGCACGACGACCTACTCCACAGATCGCTTGTGAATTCAGCAAATTCACAAGCACTTGAAGCACGACGGCTCAAGCACCAGACCACAACGGCTCCAACCCAAAGCACTACGGCTCCAAACCTGAGTACACAGTACTTAAAACCTCTGAACCACAAAGGATCCAATTTCTGCTAGAACAAGCACAATTAGAGAGTAGATCCTCTAGCACGATCTATCTCAGTACAATGAAAAAGTAGAACAAAATAGAATTAGGCGATCTGTGTAGAACACATACACAGATCACACACAGAGAAATTGATACTCAAATGAAGTACAGACTCAGATGGATCTCTTTCTGATCAGCAATTCTTCAATCAGGAACTCCTCTTCTTCCCTTCTTCTTCTTCCGTTTGGCGGCGCTCCTCTGCTCCCCTTCTGGACACAAGAGCTTTTCCCGCTCTTCTCCTCTTCTTCTGGAAAAGTCCCAGCTCCTCTCCCCTTTGGAGTACGAGGATCATGGGTATATACAGTCTCATGTGTTCATGTGGACCCTTGGAGTGCGTGGGCATAAATATCTAGGTCAATTCCCTAGATTCCCATGCAGACACGTGTCCATAAAAATTCCCGTTTTTGAGCTTCAGTCGAAGTGTGTCGACACACAGGCAGACTATGTTGACACCACTGGCTACTGGCTTCAGAACAGGCTTCTGGGAGGGACAGTGAGTGTCGACACACAAACAAACGGTGTCGACACCACTGGCTACTGCTTCCTTCACTGTTTGCTGAATTCATACACTGTGTCGACACAACATCCACATGTGTCGACACCACTGACTCTTTTATGCTCTGAATGAAGAGGGTATGTCTACACACTTGACATCTTGTGTCAACACAACTTTGACAGAATTATGTGAACATGAAAATATGAAGTGTAGACCATCAAAACATGTCACTAACATTAAAATGTGAAATATTAAATGTCAAGAACATGTTGTTTGATCATTATTATAATATATTCAATATGTACAAATTGTTCAATATGTCATCATCAAAATCAAAGTATGAGTGATGTACAATGATTGTCATTAAAAATCAACTTTAAGAAATTCCAATACACACTCAACACAACATTCTCCCCATTTTTGATGATGACAAAACAAATGCACAAACTTGGTCTTTTCATACGCAATCTCCCAAATCCTTGCATTCTCCCCTATAAAGAACTTTCTCCCCCTTTTTGACAACATCAAAAAGATAGACAAGAGAGAGAAACAAAGATGGTATGAGATAAAGAAATGAAATTGTGGAAATGAAGGTTCAAGAATGATCAAAATGAATGAGACAAAGTGATATTGACATATGAGAGAAGTTATTCTGTTTTTAGTATTGTGCAATCAAGTGTAATCACAAAGACCCACTCAACACAAAGCAGAGCAAGACATAATGGTCTGAATATAGTTAAAATAATGATGTAAATGTGAATTAATGTGACCTATATGAGTGAGCAGAAATATTTAACAAAGATGTTATGAGCTTGAAAGTTTAACACATTGTAGAATAATAGGTCTAAACTTAATATACATGAACTTTATTTAGGCCATGAGCTTTTCTATCCTGTCTTTTTGAATTTGCTTTCATTTTTAACTGTGAAAGAATACAAGAATAAATTAGTTAAATCTCAATTTTCAATGTAAGAGATCACATTTATCAGATGCAAGACCTCCTGATTACTCAGTGGTTTAACTTTCATTGCCTTGCACAGAGATGACAAACTGTTAACCACTTTTTGACGCAAGACAAATCACTTGGTTAGATGAGATGGCCCGGTTACTTAGTAATAGACAAGTTTGCATTGCTCTGTCTGTATCCTTCCATATTATTGTTTATTTTCTTTTGATATTTTGCAGGAATATGTTTGCTTTAACCATAAGAGTCATGAATATGAGTGTAGAGAGATTATTCTTAACATGTGGTAAAAATGAAGCTTAAACATATACATGTGAAACATTAAAGCCACTCATGTGCCTATAATAGTGTTTTGCAAATTATTTTAAAATCATTCAGTATTAAGATTGCACAACTTTGAGATGAAAGTAAATCTTTGAAATTAAACTAAATGCACAATGAGTTTAGTTTCAATGTTTTAAGTCTCTCACATGAAAATAGCACAAGAACTCAAAATTTCTGATAATTGGGGCTCAAAATAGACAACAATTGTCAAGAGAAATGAGTGAATAATAGACAATGACTCCCCCTATAAAGTAGCTCTCCATCACAAGGTGAACAAAAAAAAGATTTGAATGAAGTGAGAACAGAAACAACAAGTGAGTTTTATTAAAAGACAAATACTCCCCCTCAACAATTGCATAAATGGATCTTGATACTTGGCAGAGACATATACTCACACATAGTGAAAGTGTCCAGACAAGCCTAACTTGCATTTCTTCAAATCACTATTTGATATAGCAAGAATTCAAATGCAACTGAGAAGTATGAATTTATTTGCAAGAAAGAATGGCTTTTATTTGCACAAAGAAATGAGATGAAGATATCAAACATATGAAAACTTACATAAACCAAGTTCCCTTCTAAGAGAAGTGAATCTGGGTTCTGCAAGAGGCTCAGTGAAAATGTCTACAATTTATTTTTCTATGTCAATAAAGTGGAGTTCAAAAGAATTCTTTGAGACTTCATCTCGAAGGAAATGATGTCGAATGTCAATGTGCTTTGTGCGGGAATGCTGAATAGGATTTTTGGACAGATTTATAGCACTAATGTTATCACAAAGAATGGGAATGCAACCTAATGTGTGATTATAATCTAGGAGTTGATATTTGACCCAAAGGACTTGGGTACCACAGCTACCAGCAGCAACATACTCTGCTTCTGCAGTAGAAAGAGCTACAGAGTGTTACTTTTTGGAAGCACAAGAGATAAGACAACCACCTAGATATAACACAACCCACTAGTGCTTTTCCTGTCAAGTTTGCACCCTGCATAATCAGCATCACTATATGCAATCAAGTCTAATTTACAACCAGCAAGATACCAAAGTCCTAAATCACATGAAAAAAGAAGATATTTAGAAATTCTTTTAACAACAGTCATGTGACTATCTTTAGGATTTGCTTGAAATCTGGCGCACATGCAGACACTAAATTGAATATCTGGCCTAGAGGTAGTTAAATAGAGAAGAGAGCCAATCATACCTCTGTAAAGTTTAGTAATAACAGGCTTACCAGAAGTATCACTTGTTGGCCCTTTTGGTACGACAGCAAGCTAACCTAGAGGGGGGGGGGATGAATAGGTTTTTTGAAATCTGAAACAGAAACTTAAACACAGAAAATTATCACTTCAAAGTTTGGTTAGTTTAGTGTGATAAAGAGTAGCAGTGCGGAAGCAAGTAAATAATCACACAAATAACACATGGGATTTATCCTGGTTCGGCCCTTCCCACATGGAAGTCCTGCATCCAGTCCCCAAGCAACCTCTTGGGATTTTACTAACCAAGGGTACAGTCCCCCTCAAGGACAATATAACACCCAGCACCCCAGCTGGTCTTCTTCTCTTTCCCGGGCAAGAAGGCAGCCCACTTCTTTTACAGGTTAAGAAGCCAATCTCCTAGTACAAACCCCAGTGCGGTTCTGCTAGACACAAACCCCTAGCTAGGTTCTACACTATATACAGTCCTACAGTTGGACAAAAATCTTTCTTAGAAAAGAAAGATCAGACCGAGAGCTATTACAAGATGAACACTAAGAACATTAGCTCACAGTCACAAACTCTCCCCCAAAATTACAATGAGCGTAGAGAGAGAATGAAGAGAGAGAGAAGGAAGCTTGAAGGCTTGAGACGCTTTTGATTGCTTCTTCTTTGGCTCAGGCCCTTTCTCTCTTTGTTTGAGTGTATCTGGCGTTGAGGTTCCTCACTGGATATACACTCCTTGAATGATCTTCAGGAAAGCTCTCTCTTATTCTTCAGCCATGCTTCATCTTTTATATGAGCAGCTTTGAATGGATCCGTTGAAGAGATCCGTTGGAGTTCTAGCCGTTGCTCATCTTTTGTCTTAATCAACCTCTGGTGGTCTTCGAGGTCTGTAAACATAGAAGAGTGTGTTAGCACAAAAGAGTGTTTATGATAGACGGTGCACACCACTTAGTTTCTGCTATCATGCTAAAAATAGAAGGTTATATCTTTTTCTGACAAGCATGCAGCTTTATTTTGTCAGAAGATATTTAACTTTATATTGACCGCCAAGATCACTTCAGAAGATTATAAGAAATCTATGTTTAAAGAGAAGTGAATCGATGTATAAGTGACTTATCAAATCGTTATAATGATAAGACTTAGCAAATCATTAAGAACGACAAATCGTTGCAAGTCTTAACAAATCAATGTGAGCTTTAACGAATCGTTGTGAGAGACAAATCGTTGTAGAACTTAACGAACCGTTATGAAACTTAACAACTCGATGTGACAGGCAAATCGTTATGGCACTTATCGAATCGATGTGAGCCTTAATGAATCATTATGAAAAGGCAAATCGATGTGAGGGCAAATCGTTGCACTCACTTATTAAATCGATATGGGCCTTAACGAATCATTATAGCTATCGAATCGATGTGAGAAGCAAATCGTTGTTTCTCACTTATCAAATGGTTATGAGCCTTAGCGAATCGTTATAGAAGGCAAATCTTTGCGCTCACTTATCAAATCGTTATGAGCCTTAGCGAATCGATGTATGAATCGTTCTACTCATTTATCAAATTGATGTGAGACTTATCAATTTGTTATGAGATTGATGTGACACAGATGAAACATGATATTTAATTTAATTACACATAAATTTGGTTATCACCAAAATACAAGGACAAACATAGAGTGGTTCAACATCACCTTCAAGTCTTACACTTGTGGCCATTGGTGTACTGGATGGCTTGATGTTTTGGAAGTCAAATCTTTTGATTAACTCCTTGACATATTCTGTTTGACTCAGAAATATTCCATCAGAAGTTTGATGCACTTACAGATCTAAAAAAAATGTAAGTTCACCCATTAGACTCATTTCAAATTCAGATTACATAAGATGGGCAAACTCATTGCACAAATTATTATCTGTTGATCCAAAAATGATATCATCAACATAAACTTGAACAACAATGAAATGTTTTTTTTTGCAGTTTTTGTAAACAAAGTTTGATCAATGTTTCCTCTTATGTAACCTTTATTTACAAGAAAGGAGCTCAACCGGTCATACCAAGCTCTTGGAGCTCGTTTAAGACCATAAAGAGTCTTATTAAGCTTAAAAGCATGATCAAGAAATTTTTCATTTTCAAAACTAGGGGGGTTGTTTTTCAAAAACACTTTCTTTTATGTAGCCATTTAAAAATACACTTTTGACATCCATTTGAAAAACTTTGAATTTCAAAGAAGCAGCAAATGCAAGAAATATTCGAACAGCTTCAAGTCTTGCTACAGGGGCATAAGACTCTTCAAAATCAATACCAAGTTCTTGGTTATACCCCTGAGCAACAAGTCTAGCTTTATTCCGAACAATTTGACCAGATTCATTCAATTTATTTCTAAAAATCCATCTTGTTCCAATGATGGAAGTTAGATCAGAGGGTTTTGGTACTAAATCTCAGACTTGATTTCTTTCAAATTGATGAAGCTCTTCATGCATAGCATTTATCCAGTTTTCACAAGATAAAGCTTCATCAATATTTTTGGGCTCAATTTGGGATAGTAATACTAAAGAATCCTCATCTATGACAGAAATGAAATGATGATCTAGTCCTTATTCCATCTTGCAAATTACCAACAATGCTTTCAAGTGGATGATCCTTTAAGAATCTGGGTTTAGAAATTACCTCAGGGTTTATAGGAATTTCAGGAATATGATTACCTGAAGTACTTGAAGTTGGCATTTCAATAATCTCATACGCATTTGGTACTTCTTGCTTTTCAAGATTTGTAGATGGATGTTCAAGAAAATCATCCTCATCATCACATATTTGAGTTCTGCACAAATTAAGAATGTCAATCTTTTGAAAATTGTCATCAAAAATGACATGTGGAGATTCTTCCATAGTCTTATTTTTCAAAATATAAACTTTGTAAGCTCTTGAATTTTCAGAATTACCTAAGAAAATTGATTGAAAACTCTTTGCATCAAACTTATCAAGATTTTCTTTGTTGTTATTATAAACAAAACATTTGCAACCAAAAATTTTGAAATATGACACACTTGGCTTTTTATCCTTGAACAACTCATAAGGGGTTTTTCTGATCTTTGGTCTTAACAATGCTTTATTCAAAATGAAATTAGCTGTATTTACAGCTTCAGCCTAAAAAGATTTTGAAAGCTTACTTTCTAAGATCATAGTTCTGGCCATTTCCACAAGTGTTCTATTTTTCCTTTCTACAACTTCATTTTATTCTAGAGTTCTAGGTGAAGAAAACTTATGGAGTATGTTCAGATCAGTACATAGTTCAGAAAAAAGATTTATTTTCAATTCACTCCCATGATCTGTTAAAATGGATTTCAATTTGAAAGACAAACACATTAAGGCAAAATTGTAAAATTTCTTGAATTCTGAACATGCATCACTTTTATGGGATAAGAATAAGACTCAAGTGTATCTAGTAAAGTCCTTAATGATTACAAATCCATATCTATTACCACTGAGACTTAAAGTTCTGGTTGGACCAAAAAGATCCATAACTCAAGTGGTTTAGATGTAAGTACTTCATTGAACACTTTAAAAGATTTTCTTGTTTGTTTTCCTTGAGCACATATCCCATAAACTTGATTGTCAATGATAGGGAAAAATTCAGGAAGACCTTTTACAAGATTTATTCTTATGAGTTTGCTAATGGTTGAGAAGCTTGCATGACCCAACCTTTTATGCCACAACCAAGCAATGTCAGTTTTATTTGCAATCAAACAAACATTTGAAGAAAAGTTATCACACAAATCTATCATGTAAACATTATTTTCTCTTCTTCCAATCAATTTGATTTGCTCAGAAAAGGAGTCAATTATTTTGCATGAATCATATTTAAAGAGAATTTTGTGACTATTGTCACACAATTGACTTATATTAAGTAAGTTGTAATTCAATCCTTCAACTAAGCAAACATCATCACTTAAGGTTATGCAAGACTTACCAATTTTTCCTTTGCCAATTATTTTCCCTTTATTCTTACCTCCGAAGGTGACTGATCCACCTTCCTTTTCAATCAAGCATGAAAATTTATTTCTATCTCATGTCATGTGTCGTGAACATCCACTGTCAAGAATCCAAATATTTGAATTGGATGCCCGGCTTTCCTGCACACAACAAATTAGACAAGAAAAGTTTTTGGTACCCAAATGTGATTGGTACCAACATCCTGAGTCAGAAGAGAAAGTAAATTCTTTTTAACCCATATTGGAGCAGTTTTCTTCACAGTGTTTTTTGAAACAAGAAATTTAATTTTTTATTTTTCAATTTTCTGAACATTAGACCTCTTAGTTGGTTTATTCCACTGTGAAAACCTTGGGATGTAATGCTATTGATGAGTAGGAAATTGTGAGTGATAAAAATAAGGATTGAACCATTGGTTACCATTGTACCTTTGGTTCCAAGGATTATTTCATCTTGAATTGTAAGATGAGAAAACTTTCCAATTTCTATGAAAATGATGATTATTTATTGGTTTGAAATTTTTCTGATTTTTATAAGAAGGGTAGGTTGACCTATGCATGGTTTGTGTCGACCTGGGTAGGTATGTGTCGACCTCTGACTGGGATAGGTCGACCTGTGTAGAGTGTGTGTCGACCTCACAGGTTCTTTCTATTTTTGTATTTTTCCTTTGTTTTCAGATGAACCTGCCTTGACAAAGTTTATTAGAGGAATTTTTTATGGTTTTATTTTCTTTGGAGATGATTCAGTTTTCTTTGAATTTTATGGTTCAAAACCTAAACCATATTTATTTGAATTCATCTTAACTCCCAGTAGAGCATTCATATTTTCTTTGCCTTGTGTGAAGTTCTTGATGATGTCTTCTTTTTTTTAAGGCAATGATTGAGTTTTTCAATTTGATTTAAATTTTCTTGATTTTCCTTCTCTTTTTCTTCAAATTTCTTGACATAATTGATAAGTTCTTTGTTTAATTTTTGAATTCTTAATTTTAGACCATCAACAAAAATTAACAATTCATCATTTTCTTTGGTTTGATCGAAAATTTGAGCTTCTTATTCAGAAATTTTTCCAAAAGATGATGTGTCATGAAGAATGCTATCAAGTTTTCTTTTCAAATATTTATTTTCTTTTCTAACATCAGAAAGATTTTCAACTAAATTACCATATGCTTCTTGCCAATCTTCAATGGTAAATAGTTCAAAAGACATATCTACATGTTCTTCACTACTTCCAGCCATGAAGCAAATTTCATTTCCTTCTGAACTTGAGGATTCTTCATTGTTGTCTGAGCTTTGATCCTCATCTGACCATGTAGCAACTATGGCTTTGTTCTTCTTTTTGTGAAACTCCTTCTTATGGTTTTTGTACTTGTCCTTCTTAGCCTCTGGACATTCAGCCTTCATATGCCCAGATTTGTTGCACCTGTAACACACAGGAATTTCATCAGTTTTCTTATGATCAACATGGGAGAAGTGTTTCTTTTTACTAAACATGACATTTTGCTTATTACCAAAATTCTTCTTGTTTGATTTCAGAAATGCCCTAAATTGTCTAGTAATCAAAACAAGATTATCATCATCAGATCCAGATTTTTCATATTCAAAAATTTCTTTAGATTTTCCTTTACTACTTGATGAAGCTTTAAGAGCAATGGGTTTTGATTTCAGCATGTGTTCTTCAGATCTTTTAAGATTTAGCTCATAAGTCATTAAAGATCCAATGAGTTCATCCAATGTTATTTTGGATAAATCCTTTGAATCCTCAATGACTGTGGCTTTAGTGTGCTACATAGGAGATAAAGAACGCAAAATTTTTCTTACCAAATCTTCATTTGAGTATTCCTTACCCAAAGCTCGAAGTCCATTGATGATTACCATGAACCTAGCAAACATCTCAGATATGGTTTCATCAGATTTCATGAAAAACAATTCATAATCAGAAACTAACATGTTTGCTTTAGTTTCTCTAACTTGAGATGTGCCCTCATATAGCAATTCTAATTTATTCCACATCTCCTTGGCAGACTTACACATAGAGATTCTGGAATACTCTTTCGGATGGATGGCACATTGCACCATGTTCATGGCGTTGTAGTTCAGGGTGACCCTTCTGATCTGCTCCCTGGTCCATTGATCTTCATCTCCAGTGACTTCAATTGGTCCTTTTTCAACAATTTTCCATACTTCTTTTTTTTTTTTTTTGGTTGAATGGCCCAGTGGCTAAGCCACTGGACGTACAAAGCCTCGCCCCGGGTATAATACCCGGTGTTGGGTTGAGTGTGTTTTGGAATTTCCTAAAGTTGTATTTTAATGATGACCAATGAACATCACTCATACTTTGATTTTGATGATGACATATTGTGATTTTGATGATGATATGTTGAACATGTTATACATTCTATACATATCACAATAATGCTTAAACAACATGTTTTTGATGTTTAATATCTCATATTTTAATGATAATATCTTATACTAATGATTTATGTGTTAAATTTGCAGGTGTATACAAATTTTGTCATGGTAGTGTCGACACACCCATTGATGGTGTCGACACTGGGTCAGAGTCCCTGAAGCTTTTTCATGAAGATAGGGTCAAGTGTGTCGACACAGCCCCAGGTAGTGTCGACACTAGACCCAGCCTCTAGAAGACCCAGTTGCCTGACTGGGATAGTGTGTCGACATGTGTCGACACTAGTCTCAGCTCCTAGAAGACCAATTTTGCGTAAATGGGGCAGTGTGTCGACACACTCCCTGGTGGTGTCGACACACTCCGGCTGAAACTCAAAATCGTGAATTTATCTGGACACGTGGCCGCTTGGGGTTCAAGGGAATCTACCTAGGTTTTTGTGCCCACATACCCTAAGGCTCCTTATGGACATATGGGGCTATAAATACCCATGTCTTTGGTACTCCAAAGGCATCCCACGCAAGACAAGAGCCAAGAGCTTTCTGGAAGAAGGGAAGAAGAGCGGGAAAAAGGCATCTGCATCCAGAGGAGCAGAGCAGCGCCGCCAAGGGAAGAAGAAGGAGAAAAAGAAGGAGAAGAAAAGGAGGAGCTCGTGATTGCAGCAGTGCTGATCCAGAAGGAGATCCATCCGAGTCTGTATTTGGTCAGAGTGTTAAATTCTCTAGGGAATCTGTGTATGTGTTCTACACAGATCTCCCAATTCTATTTGTCTCTACCATGTCTATTGTATCGAGATAGATCGTGCTAGAGGATCTATTCTCTAAGTGTGCTTGTTCTAGCAGAACTTGGATCTATTGTGGTTCAGAGGTTTGAGTACTTTGTACTCTGTTTTGAAGCCCTAGTGCTCTGGTTTGGAGCCGTTGTGCTCTAGTGCTTGAGCCGTGGTGCTCAAGGGCTTGTGAATTTGCTGAATTCACTAGTGGTCTGTGGAGTAGGTTGTCATGCCTATCTCCTGGGTTTCTTTGAGTCGTCGCACTCAAAGAGGTTGGAGTCGTTGTGCTCAGATTGTACTGCACTTGTGCTAGTGGTTCCTCTGTTGTGAGGAGGTGGACATAGGAGACACAAGTTGTGTTCTTCGAACCACCTTAAAATCTTCAGTGCACTGTGGTTTGATGTGTGGTTTGCTGTTCTTATTCACTATACTCACACACCACACTTGGATCTGATCGAATTGTGTGTTTTTCTTATTTTAATTCCGCTGCCATACACATAATTTCTTAGTTCATTTATCAAAGTCACCTATCCGATCCCCAACAATTGGTATCAGAGAAGGTCAGAGTCAAATCTATACTCTGAGGTGCTTTGGTGAATTTTCCGTATTTCAGATTTTGATCACTTGCTCAAATTACTGTGTGCTTTGGTTTGATTGTTTCTATCATGGACTCTAGAGGTTTTGTTTCTGATGGTCATTCAATCAATAGGCCTCCATTTTTTGATGGTACTGACTATCCTTACTGGAAGAATAGGATGATGGTTTTTTTTAGAGCACAGAACTATGAAGTACGGAGAATTGTTGAAAAAGGACCAATTGAAGTCACTGGAGATGAAGATCAATGGACCAGGGAGCAGATCAGAAGGGTCACCCTGAACTACAGCGCCATGAACAAAGTTGCTTTAGTGTGCCATACAGGAGATAATGAACGCAAGATTTTTCTTACCAATTCTTCATTTGAGTACTCCTTACCCAAGGCTCGAAGTCCATTTATAATAACCATGAACCTAGCAAACATCTCAGATATAGTTTCATTAGATTTCATGATAAACAACTCATAATCAGAAACTAACATGTTAGCCTTAGTCTCTCTGACCTGAGATGTGCCCTCATAAAGCAATTCTAATTTATCCCACATCTCCTTGGCAGACTTACACATAGAGATTCTGGAATTGAAGATTCAAAGGATTTATCCAAAATCACATTGGATGAACTCATTGGATCATTAATGACATATGAGTTAAACCTTAAGAGATCAGAAGAACACATGCTAAAAACAAAAACCATTACTCTTAAAGCTTCATCAAGTAATAAAGGAAAATCTAAAGAAAATTCTGAGTCTGAGAAATCTGAATCTGATCATGATAATCTTGCTTTCATCACCATAAAATTTAAGGCATTTCTGAAATCAAACAAGAAGAATTTTGGTAATAAGCAAAATGCCATGTCTAGTAAAAAGAAACATTTCTCCCATGTTGATCATAAGAAAACTGATGAAATTCCTGTGTGTTATAGGTGTAACAAATCTGGACATATGAAGGCTGATTGTCTAGAAGGTAAGAAGGAAAAGCACATAAACCACAAGAAGGAGTTCCACAAAAAGAAGAACAAGGCCATGGTGGCTACATGGTCAGATGATGAAAGCTCAGACTGCAATGAAGAATCCTCAAGTTCAGAAGGAAATGAAATCTGCTTCATGGCAGAAAGCAGTGAAGAACAGGTAGATATATCCTTTGAACTATTTACCATTGAAGATTGGCAAGAAGCATATGGTAATTTAGTTGAAAATCTTTCTGATGTTAGAAAAGAAAATAAATACTTGAAAATAAAAATTGAAAGCATTCTTCATGATACTTCATCATCTGTAAAGATTTCTGAATTGGAAGCTCAAATTTTAGACCAAATCAAAGAAAATGATGAACTGTTGATTTTTGTTGATGATTTGAAATTGAAAATTCAAAAAGTAAATAAAGAACTCATCAATTCTATCAAGAAATTTGAAGAAAAAGAAAAGGAAATTCATGAAATTTGAATTAAATTGAAAAACTCAATCTTTGTATTAAAGAAAAAGAAGATATCATCAAGAACTTCACTCAAGGGAAAGACAATCTGAATGCTCTACTTGGAGTTAAGATGAATTCAAATAAGCATAGCTTAGGTTTTGAACCACAAAATTCAAAGAAAACAGAATCATCTCCAAAGAAAATAAAATCATCAAAAACTCCTTTAATAAAATTTGTCAAGGCAAGCTCATCTGAAAACAAAGGAAAAATACAAAAATAAAAAGAACCTGAGAGGTCAACACATACCTTACCTAGGTCGACACACACTATGCACAGGTCGACCTATCACAGTCAAAGGTCGACCTATCCCTCTTATAAAAATCACAAAAACTTCAAACCAATCAATAATCATTTTTCTCATGGAAATTATAATGTTTTCTCCTCTTACAATTCAAGATGGAATAAGTCTTGGAACCAAAGGTACAGTGGTAACCAATGGTTCAATCCTTGTTTCTATCATTCATCTTTTCCTACATATCAACAACAATACATGCCAAGTTTTTCACAGTGGAACAAATCAACTAAGAGGTATAATGTTCATAAAATTGAAAAATAAAAAGTTGAATCTTTTGTTTCAAAAAACACTGTGAAGAAAAATACACAAATTTGGGTTAGAAAGGATTTGTTATCTCTTCTCACTCAGGATGTTGGTACCGATCTCATGTGGGTACCAAAAACTTTCCTTGTCTAATTTGTTATGTGCAGGAAAGCTGTGCATCCAATTCCAACAACATCTGGATTCTTGACAGTGGATGCTCACGGCACATGACAGGAGATAGAGATAAATTTTCATGCTTGATTGAAAAGGAAGGTGGATCAGTCACCTTTGGAGGCAAGAATAAAAGAAAAATAATTGACAAAGGAAAAATTGGTAAGTCTTGTAGGATCGAGAAATGATGTGGATAAGATCTAGAAGGGGGGGTTGAATAGATCTAGGCCAACTATTGCGGAAGCTTAGCCAATTTAGACAAACTCTTTGAATCAGAGACAATTTGAAAACGAATTTCACAGATCTGAAAAGAGATTGAGTGAGTTGTGCAATAGGAGTGTGTGAACAAGTTAATTAGATGTGAATTCAAAAGATCCTATGCATGCATCTAACGAAGGTAAATTCAAACCACAATCAGACCACTGCACAAAGATTTTTAGGTGGTTCGGAAATCACACCATGTGATTCCTACATCCACCCCTTACACAGTGAGGATCCACTATCAACTTGGATACACACACTGGAGCCTGACAACTCCACCACAAAGAGTTCTACAACTCAACACAACACCTAGAGCAAGACTACTCTAGACACTTGAGCACTATTGCTCAACCAAACTTGAGTGCGACGACTCAACCCTGAGCACACAGGCTCACAAACCACTGAGTACAACGACTCACAAACACTTTGCTAGACAACAACACAAGATCCAGATCCTCTAGCTAAGATTTGATCTCAAATGGTTCATTCAAGAGAATTGATGCAATAGACACTGCACAATCTCTAGAACAACCAAGAAGACACAAGGGGAAATGAGAAATGGATTGAAAAGTCCTTGTTCTTCAGAAGACTCCCTTGTAGATGTCGAATTGTGAAGAGGCTTGATCTCTGGAAGTCCCTGGGCGATGCTATGTAATTTGATCTTCAGGATCTTCCTCTAATTCTTCACAAAAGACTGCTTCTACTTGATCTACACCTTGGAAGTTGATCATACTGCTCCATCTTGGATCAAATCTCCCTTCTTGTGCTTGGAGATGATGGAATTGGAAAGAAGAAGCACAAGAGGATGCACGAGCAGGGAGGAGAACAACTTTGCCGCAAAAAAATGCTTCTGGAGAAATATTGGAGGCTCTCTTCTGCTCTCTTGTTAGTTGGATGGCCAATTGGGGACTATTTATAGTCCAAGATACCCAAAAGTACCCTTTGGGGGTCGTGGGCACATGATCCAAGGCCGATCCACCAAATCCCTAGGGTGCCACTTGTCCAGGAGAAACCTTAAGTCACAAACTTTCCGGAGTGTGTCGACCTGACTTGATCTAGTGTCGACACACTGTCTCAGACTGGCAGACTAACTTCCCTGGGAGAGGTCTCTAGTGTCGACACCACTTCATCTCGTGTCGACACACTAGAGAGTACTGCAAAACAGGCCTTCTGGGAGAGGTCTCTAGTGTCGACACCATCTGGTTTAGTGTCGACACACTATCCAGGCCTGTTGACAGGGCTCACTGGGAACTGGGTCTAGTGTCGACCTGACTTGATCTTGTGTCGAGACTACTTGACCATTTCTTCATCTTTTGGCTTAGGGCTTGGAGCATTGTGTCGACACCAGTATGGGGTGTGTCGACACTACCCTGAAAGAATTGTGTGTCCCTGAGAAATACACATATAAATCATTAGTCTATTGATTTATCATGAATATAAGTAATAAATGTATTTGGAAACATACTTTTTGAATGTGGTCATAACATGTGCGGTGCATCTAACATGTTCCAATTATTGTGCATTAAAATCACACCTTGTCATCATCAAAATATGAGGGGAAATGAATTGTATTCGCACTCAACCCAACAAGTCTTGCATTACCTTAAGTGATGATGTTTGTTTAGTTGAGGGTTTGAATTACAACTTGCTTAGCATTAGTCAATTGTGTGACAATGGTCACAAGATTCTTTTTGAACATGATTCATGCAAAATAATTGACTCCTCTTCTGAGAAAATTAAATTGATTGGAAAAAGAGAAAATAATGTCTACATGATTGATTTGTGTGATACTTCCTCTTCAAATGCTTGCTTGATTGCAAACAAAAATGACACTGCTTGGTTGTGGCACAAAAGGTTGGGTCATGCAAGTTTCACAACCATTAGTAAACTCATAAGAATGAATCTTGTAAAAGGTCTTCCTGAATCTTTCCCAGTCATTGACAATCCTGTTTGTGGGATATGTGCTCAAGGAAAACAAACAAGAAAATCTTTTAAAGTGTTCAATGAAGCACTTACATCTAAACCACTTGAGTTGCTTCATATGGATCTTTTTGGTCCAACCAGAACTCAAAGTCTCAGTGGTAATAGATATGGCTTTGTGATCATTGATGACTTTACAAGATATACTTGGGTCTTATTCCTATCCCATAAAAGTGATGCATGTTCAGAATTCAGGAGATTTTACAATTCTGCCTTAGTGGGTTTATCTTTCAAACCGAATTCCATTTTGACAGATCATGGGGGTGAATTTGAAAACAAATCATTTTTCTGATCTCTGTACTGAACTGAAAATTCTCCATAAGCTTTCTTTCTCTAAAACTCCAGAACAAAATGGAGTTGTAGAAAGAAAAAATAGAACTCTTGTGGAAATGGCTAGAACTATGCTCATTGAAAGTAAACTGTCTAAATCTTTTTGGGCAGAAGCTGTAAATACAACTAATTTCATTTTGAATAGAGCATTAGTAAGACCAAAGATCAGAAAAACCCTTATGAGTTGTTTAAGAATAAAAAGCCAAGTGTGTCATATTTCAAAAATTTTGGTTGCAAATGTTTTGTTCACAATAACAACAAAGAAAATCTTGATAAATTTGATGCAAAAAAGTTTTGAATCAATCTTCTTAGGTTATTCTGAAACTTCAAGAGCTTACAGAGTTTATATCTTGAAAAATAAGACTGTGGAAGAATCTCCACATGTCATTTTTGATGAAAATTTGCAAAAGATTGATATTTCTGATTTGTACATAACTCAAATATGTGATGATGAAGATGAGTTTCTTGAACATCCATCTACAAATCTTGAAGATCAAGAAGTACCAAATGTACATGAGGTTCTTGAAATGCCAACTTCAAGTAATTCAGGTAATTATGTTCCTGAAAATCATGCAAATTCTGAGGTAATTGTTGGTAATTTGCAAGATGGAATAAGAACCAGATCATCTTTTCATTCTGTCATAGTTGAAGATTCTTTGGCACTACTTTCCCAAATTGAACCCAAAAATGTTGATGAAGCTTTATCTTGTGAAAACTGGATAAATGCTATGCATGAAGAGCTTCATCAATTTGAAAGAAATCAAGTTTGAGATTTAGTACCAAAACCTTCAGATTTGACTTCTGTCATTGGAACTAGATGGATTTTCAGAAATAAATTGAATGAATCTGGTCAAATTGTTAGAAATAAAGCTAGACTTGTTGCTCAGGGGTATAATCAAGAACTTGGTATTGATTTTGAAGAGTCTTATGCCCCTGTAGCAAGACTTGAAGCTGTTCGAATATTCCTTGCATTTGTTGTTTCTTTGAAATTCAAAGTATTTCAAATGGATGTCAATAGTGCATTTTTAAAATGGATACATAAAAGAAAATATTTTTGTCAAACAACCCCCTGGTTTTGAAAATGAAAAATTTCTCAATCATGTTTTTAAACTTAATAAGGCTCTATATGGTCTTAAGCAAGCTCCAAGAGCTTGGTATGACCGGTTGAGCTCATTTCTTGTAAATAAAGGTTACATAAGAGGAAAAATTGATCAAACTTTGTTTACAAAAACTGCAAAAAATCATTTTATTGTTGTTCAGGTTTATGTTGATGATATCATTTTTGGCTCCACAGATAATAATTTGTGCAATGAGTTTGCCCATCTTATGCAATCTGAATTTGAAATGAGTCTAATGGGTGAACTTACATTCTTTTTAGGTCTGCAAGTACATCAAACTGCTGAAGGAATTTTTTTGAGTCAAACAAAATATGTCAAGGAGTTGCTCAAGAGGTTTGACTTCCAAAACATCAAGCCATCCAACACACCAATGGTCATAAGTGTAAGACTTGAGAGTGATGCTTCTGGTAAGCCTGTTAATGCTACACTTTACAGAGGTATGATTGGATCTCTTCTTTATTTAACTACCTCTAGGCCAGATATTCAATTTAGTGTCTGCATGTGTGCAAGATTTCAAGCAAATCCTAAAGATAGTCACATGTCTGCTGTTAAAAGAATTTTCAAATATCTTCTTTCTTCATGTGATTTGGGTCTTTGGTATCCTACTGGATGTAAATTGGACTTGATTGCATATAATGATGATGATTATGCCGGGTGCAAACTTGATAGAAAAAGCACTAGTGGGTTGTGTTTATATCTAGGAGGGTGTCTTATTTCTTGGGCTTCCAAAAAGCAACATTCTGTAGCTCTTTCAGCTACAGAAGCTGAGTATGTTGCCGTTGGTAGCTATGGTACCCAAGTCCTTTGGGTCAAACATCAACTTTTAGATTATAATCACACATTAGGTTGCATTCCCATTCTTTGTGACAACACAAGTGTTATAAATCTGTCCAAAAATCCTATTCAGCATTCCCGCACAAAACACATTGACATTCAACATCATTTCCTTCGAGATGAAGTCTCAAAGAATTCTTTTGAACTCCACTTCATTGACACAGAAAAACAAATTGCAGACATTTTCACTAAGCCTCTTGCAGAACCTAGATTCACTTATCTTAGAAGGGAACTTGGTTTATGCAAGTTTTCATATGTCTGAAATCTTCATCTCAATTCTTTGTGCAAATAAAGACCATTCTCTCTTGCAAATAAATTCATACTTCTAAGTTGCATTGAAATTCTTGCTATATCAAATAGTGATTTGAAGAAAGGAAAGTTAGGCTTGTCTGGACACTTTCATTATGCTTGAGTATATGTCTCCGCCAAGTATCAAGATTCCTTTATGCAATTGTTGAGGGGGAGTATTTGTTGAGGGGGAGTTATTGTGTATTCTTCACTCATTTATCTTGACATTTGTTGTCTATATTGAGCCCCAATCATCAGAATTTTTGAGTCATTGTGCTATTTTCTTATGAGAGAATTAACACATTAAACCTAAACTCATTGTGCACTTAGTTTAATTTCAAAGATTCATTATCATTTCAAGGTTAAGCAATCTTAATACTGAATATTTTTAAAATGATTTGCAAAATACTATTATAGGCACATGAGTGGATTTAATATTTCACATGTGTATGTTTAAGCTTCATTTTTACCACATGTTAAGAATAATTTCTCTAAATTCGTAGTCATGACTTTTCTGATCAAAGCAAACATATTTCTGCAAAACATCAAAAAAAAATGATCAACAATCTGGAAAGATACAAATAGAGCAATGCAAATTCTTGAACCACTGAGTAACCGGGCCATTTCACCTAAAAAGTGATTTGTTTCGCGTCAAAAAGTGAAAATCAAAGTTTTCAATTCTGTATAAGATGATGAAAGTTAAACCACTAAGTAATCAGGAGATCTTACATCTACTCAATGTGATCTCTTGCACTGAAAAGTGAGATTTAACTAATTTATTCTTGTATTCTTTTCCAGTTAAAAATGAAAGAAAATCAAATTGACAGGATGAAAAAGCTTAAGACCTTCATAAAGTTCATGTATACTGAGTTTAGACCTATTATTTTACATTGTGTTAAACCTAAAGCTCCAAACATCCTTGTTAAATATTTCTGCTCATTCATATAGGTCACTTTATTTCACATTTGCATCATTACTTTAACCACATTCAGATCATTATACTTTACTATACTTTGTGTTGAGTGTGTCTTTGTGATTAAACTTTATTACACAATACAAAGAACACAATAATTTCTCTCATATGTAAATATCACTTTGCCTCATTTATTTTGATCATTTCTGACCATTCATTTCCTATATTTCATTTCTTGATCTCTTACAATCTTTGTTCCTCTCTCTTATCTATCTTTTTGATGCTGTCAAAAAGGGGGAGAAAGTTCCTTAAATGAGGAGAAAGTAAAAGTTTCTAGAAAAGTTTCTAGAGGGAGAAAGTTCAAAGGGTGTATATGGTCAAGGGGAGTTATTGCAGTCAAGGAAGTCAGGTTATTGGGAGATTGTGCATATCTTTTGTCTCAAAAAGGGAGAGATTGTTGGGTTGAGTGTGTTTTGGAATTTCCTAAAGTTGTTTTTTAATGATGACCAATGAACATCACTCATACTTTGATTTTGATGATGACATATTGTGATTTTGATGATGATATGTTGAACATGTTATACATTCTATACATATCACAATAATGCTTAAACAACATGTTTTTGATGTTTAATATCTCATATTTTAATGATAATATCTTATACTAATGATTTATGTGTTAAATTTACAGGTGTATACAGATTTTGTCATGGTAGTGTCGGCACACCCATTGATGGTGTCGACACTGGGTCAGAGTCCCTAAAGCTTTTTCATGAAGACAGGGTCAAGTGTGTCGACACAGCCCCAGGTAGTGTCGACACTAGACCCAGCCTCCAGAAGACCCAGTTGCCTGACTGGGACAGTGTGTCGACACAGCCAGTGGCAGTGTCGACACTAGTCTCAGCTCCCAGAAGACCAGTTTTGCGCAAATGGAACAGTGTGTCGACACACTCCCTGGTGGTGTCGACACACTCCGGCTGAAACTCAAAATCGTGAATTTATCTGGACACGTGGCCGCTTGGGGTTCAAGGGAATCTGCCTAGGTTTTTGTGCCCACGTACCCTAAGGCTCCTTATGGACATATGGGGCTATAAATACCCATGTCTTTGGTACTCCAAAGGCATCCCACACAAGACCAGAGCCAAGAGCTTTCTGGAAGAAGGGAAGAAGAGCGGGAAAAAGGCATCTGCATCCAGAGGAGCAGAGCAGAGCCGCCAAGGGAAGAAGAAGGAGAAGAAGAAGGAGAAGAAGAGGAGGAGCTCGTGATTGTAGCAGTGCTGATCCAGAAGGAGATCCAGCCGAGTCTGTATTTGGTCAGAGTGTTAAATTCTCTAGGGAATCTGTGTATGTGTTCTACACAGATCTCCCAATTCTATTTGTCTCTACCATGTCTATTGTATTGAGATAGATCGTGCTAGAGGATCTATTCTCTAAGTGTGCTTGTTCTAGCAGAACTTGGATCTATTGTGGTCCAGAGGTTTGAGTACTTTGTACTCTATTTTGGAGCCCTAGTGCTCTGGTTTGGAGCCGTTGTGCTCTGGTGCTTGAGCCGTGGTGCTCAAGGGCTTGTGAATTTGCTGAATTCACAAGTGGTCTGTGGAGTAGGTTGTCGTGCCTATCTCCTGGGTTTCTTTGAGTCGTCGCACTCAAAGAGGTTGGAGTCGTTGTGCTCAGATTGTACTGCACTTGTGCTAGTGGTTCCTCTGTTGTGAGGAGGTGGACGTAGGAGACACAAGTTGTGTTCTCCGAACCACCTTAAAATCTTCAGTGCACTGTGATTTGATATGTGGTTTGCTATTCTTATTCACTATACTCACACACCACACTTGGATCTGATCGAATTGTGTGTTTTTCTTATTTTAATTCCGCTGCCATACACACAATTTCTTAGTTCATTTATCAAAGTCACCTATCCGATCCCCAACACCCGGGGCCCCTCCCACCCGCCCTGCCCCTTTGTGAAATAACCTTAGGAAAACCTCTTGAAAAACCTCCTAGAAAAGCCTGAAACGAGCTTCGAAGCCTGCCTACCGGGTGTGCAAATGGGGCGCCCAACCACTGGGCTACCCCTCGAGGCACACAATTCTCCATACTTCATAGTTCTGTGCTCTAAGAAAAACCATCATCCTGTTCTTCCAGTAAGGATAGTCAGTACCATCAAGAAATGGAGGTCTATTAATTGAATGACCTTTAGCAACGAAACCTCTAGAGTCCACGATAAAGACAATCAAATCAAACACACAGCACAATTTGAGCAAGTAATTGAGTGAATCAAAATCGAAAACACAGAAAATTTACCAAAGCATCTCAGAGTATAGAATTAACTCTGACATACTCTGATACCAATTGTTGGGATCGGATAGGTGACTTTAACAAATTAACTAAGAATGTGTGTGTACGACAGCCGAATTAAAATGAATAATGCATACAATTCGATCAGACTCAAGAGTGGTGTGTGAGTATAGTGAATATAGACAGCAAACCACACCCAAACCACCATGCACAGAAGATTTTTAAGGTGGTTCAGAGAACACAACTTGTGTCTCCTACGTCCACCTCCTCACGACGGAGGAACCACTAACACTAGTGCATACAACCTGGAGCACTACGACTCCAACCTCTTTGAGTGCGACGACTCAAAGAAACCCAGAAGATAGGCACGACGACCTACTCCACAGACCGCTTGTGAATTCAGCAAATTCACAAGCACTTGAGCACGACGGCTCAAGCACCAGACCACAACGGCTCCAACCCAGAGCACTACGGCTCCAAACCTGAGTACACAGTACTCAAAACCTCTGGACCACAAAGGATCCAATTTCTACTAGAACAAGCACAATTAGAGAGTAGATCCTCTAACACGATCTATCTCAGTGTAATGAAAAAGTAGAACAGAATAGAATTAGGCGATCTGTGTAGAACACATACAGAGATCATACACAGAGAAATTAATACTCAAACGAAGTACAGACTCAGATGGATCTCTTTCTGATCAATAATTCTTCAATCAGGAACTCCGTCTCTTCTTCCCTTCTTCTTCTTCCCTTTGGCAGTGCTCCTCTGCTCCCCTTCTGGACGTAAGTAGGGGTGTTCATGGTTTGGTTTGGTTTGGTTTATAGGAGATTTTTAAAACCAAACCAAACCAAATTTGGACTCAAACCGAACCAAACCAAACCGAAGTCCTATGAAACCAAACCGAACCAAACCGAATTAAATTCGGTTTGGTTCGGTTTGGTTTGGTTTAACTTGAAATAAATGGGCCTTTAGATTCTCTTAATCTTAAATAAGATTTTAATCACTTGTTTCTCTAATAAATCACTATCAAATAAATTTGAAATGAAGTATTAAATATTGATGACCATATTAACTTCAATAATATATATTTTTACGTAAATATATTGAAAAATTTTGATAGATATATACAAATTAAAATTTATTATTGTAATTCGGTTTAATCGGTTTGGTTTGGTTTTTAGAGGTTAGAAACCAAACCAAACCAAATTTTTTTCATGTTCAAACCGAACCAAACCAAACCGAATCACTCGGTTCGGTTTGGTTTTTCGGTTTGAACCGAATAGTGAACACCCCTAGACGTAAGAGCTTTTCCTGCTCTTCTCCTCTTCTTCTGGAAAAGTCTCAGCTCCTCTCCCCTTTAGAGTACGAGGATCATGGGTATATATAGTCGCATGTGTCCATGTGGACCCTTGAAGTGCGTGGGCACAAATATCTAGGTCAATTCCCTTGATTCCCATGCAGACACGTGTCCAGAAAAATTCTCGTTTTTGAGCTTCAGTCGAAGTGTGTCGACACACAGGCAGACTCTGTCGACACCACTGGCTACTGGCTTCAGAACAGGTTTATGGGAGGGACAGTGAGTGTCAATACACAAGCAGACAGTGTCGACACCACTGGCTACTGCTTCCTTCAATGTTTAATGAATTCGTACACTGTGTCGATACCACTGACTCTTTTATGCTCTGAATGAAGAGGGGTGTCGACACACTTGACATCTTGTGTCGACACAACTTTGACAGAATTATGTGAATCTGAAAATATGAAGTGTAGACCATCAAAACATGTCACTAACATTAAAATGTGAAATATTAAATGTCAAGAACATGTTGTTTGAGCATTATTATAATATATTCAATATGTCCACATTGTCCAATATGTCATCATCAAAATCAAAGTATGAGTGATGTACAATGCTCATCATTAAAAATCAACTTTAAGAAATTCCAATACACACTCAACACAACACAAACTTCGGCTTCTATATATGCTTCAGAAGATGTTTCCGTTGAAACTATCCGTTGGAGATCTAGCCGTTTGAGGATTGACCTTTGATCCTTTGGATGCTGTTGAGATTTTGTTATTCATCAGTCATTTAGCTTTTTGGCTTTCCAATGTCTTCAGACCATGTTTGTAGCTTCACAGCTTGCAAGACAGTCTTCAATTAATATTATGCGAAAGCTCCATGCTAAAAATGTGCCTAATAAATGTTCTGCAACGAGGACAGAACAAAAGAAGAGATACATCCATACTTTCTGAAGTAGGTGGGTTAGAAATATGTGTAAAGTATATAATTCTTGGATAGACAGAAGTTCAGTGGTATAAAAGATAGACAGACAATTGCATCAAACAGTAAGGTGAGGTTCTGGCAGTGGTAGGTGAGCCTCTGTAAGATATCTCATGTGCCCAATGGCATTAACTGCAAGACAATTGTTGAGAAAATAAGATCTGAACTTTTGACATAAAGCAAGAGACCAATTTGTATAAATAATTTAGATCTTTTCAAAGATATTTTTTTGTGGTTATTTTGAATATAATATATCCTACTTGTCAGAAAACATTAAAAGATGGTAAGAGGACAAAGCATTATTCTGTAAGGTAAACAAGTATTATATGTTCTATAAATGATCTCATTAGGCAAATAAAACATCAAACAATCAAGATCTCATGGAACTTATGAAATAATATTTTGCACAGAAAAAGTGTACAGAAGTTGTTAGAGAAGTTTGAGTGAGAATGATATGTACTTCGACTCTCTTGGAGTCGGAGTCAGAGACAAGAGATACAAACTGAAATTCGACTCTACAGAAGTCGCAGTGAGACTAAACATAAAATTTGACTTCTTGAAAGTCGGAGTGAAAAGCATCAATCGGTCATACTTCGACTTTTGAAGGAGTCGGAGTGAATACTTCGACTTCCAGGGAGTTGACATCGAAAACAGAGACTTCTACTTCTCAGAAGTCGGAGTGATGACTTTGACTTTTCTGAAATGTTCATCAATTGATACCTTACTTCGACTTCTAAAGAGTCGGAGTCAAGACTTCGACTTCTAAGGAGTCGGAGTCAAGACTTCGACTTTCCTGGAGTCGGAGTCCACAGTCGGAGTTAGTATGATACATAGTGTATTTTGTGGACTTAGAAAATTTTCAATATAGTGTTGATATAGTATTATACAAGATATGTTCTCTGTGATATATTCCAGTAGATTTGTTTGTGGAAAGGTCTTTAAAAGGTTTTGTCATAGCAAAATCACCATGTTAAAAATAGTTTAAAATCTTAAACAATTTTCTTAGGGATCGTTGCTCAACAATTCTCCCCCTTTTTGTTAATGACAAAAACTTTTAAATGGATAGTGAAAAACAAATTTAAATTTGCAAAACTATGTCCTCCTGTGGATTGATTTATTTGTTTCTTACTTTCTTTCTCCCCTTTTGTGGTATTAACAGAAAAGGTAAGATACAAGGAGAGAGATGGAGATACACATAGAAATGTAAAACAGAACTGCATATATATATATTGATGTGTTTGAGTACAAATGATATTTAAGAAGCTGATACAGAACTTGGGAGATACAGAGAAGGAGGAATCTTATCAAGGAAAGGCTTAAGAAGAGCCCAAAGTTTCTTCTCATTATCAGGAAAGATGTTTGCAAACTTAGCAGGATCTATCTGATAGGAAGGTCCTATGGATGGGATTTTCCTATAAGACTTGACATGTCTATGGTAGAGCCAGCTAAGCCTCCTATCGTAATTGCTAGAGCGCAGAAGAGACTTTGGAGGGATAAACTTCTTGCTGGTTGCTAAGTGGAGAAACTCATGAATAGTTATGTTCCAATGCAGGCCCTGATTGATTGCAGCTTCCTTGGCTTGATAGTAGACTAGGTACCTCTGCTTCCATTTATGGGCAATAGATTTCCAAAGCTGGTCATAACCTCTGCAGAGATACTCAGGAATAGAAAGCTTCAGTTTCTGGTAGTTTGTGTGATCTTCTGGGTATGCGGCTGCCCACTGATCTTCTATAAATCTCTCAGACTCAGCAAAATAGTTCTGAAAATCCAGCATATGCTGAGAGTTCTGAGGAGCTTGCATGAGAGCAAACCTATGGAAAGATAAACTCATATTGTACTTGATTCTGAACTTTGTAGGTATTCTGATATGCCTATTGAAAACTAGCTAGGAAAAGTGCTTCCTAGCAGAAATGGCTCCAACAAGGTTTGGATGCAGTCCAGAGGACAATCCAACTGTCATAGAAGGGGAGATATTTCTTTGACCATGGATGATCTGCTCCCATTGCCCTTTGTTCACATCAGGCAAGCCCATTCTGAATCTTGCTTCATTGAACTCCTGCATCTTTGTGTACTTGGCTTGCGACTCTCTAAGGAGGGTACCAAACATGTCAAAAAATCTAAGGTTCAGGTGAAGGGAAATATCCATAAACTGATTTCGAGTCTGAGTTTGTTAGTATTTGGTGGCTAAACTAGGATAGAGTTCTAGGAATTCTTTGGGAGACAGAGTGTGGTTTTTTTGAGTGATGAGATTAAGATCAGCCAACAATACTGTACTCACGGGGTTGCGCACCCCTCGAGACACACAACATGTTTTAAATGCATTAATAGCATGGATTAGGAACGTGTGCTTGCCACCTAACAAGTTGCCTTGAATAGGAATTAAGATAGGCTAACGTGCTAGGAAAAGGGGTTGAGAATGGGGCACTTACTGATGTCGCGACGGGGATGATGCTGTTGCGACGCCCTATCAGGGCGCGTCCTGGCTGTCACGACGCCTTTTGCCGACGCGTTCTTTGCAGTGCAAGAGGATGTTGGTGGACCTTCTTCCTGCCCTCCAGTCGGCTAGAGGACAAGAGCTCCTCGTCAACTCTTGCTTAGGTGCCTGCCAAAATGAAGAAGACAACAAAAACAACCCTATTAGAACATATTTAAGTGAAGCATCTATCCAAAAACGAAATGGAAATAGAGAGCATGGAGGGAACGAACCTGGGGGTGGTTTTTTTAAACCCCTTGGGTGATATAAAAATATGGGGAAAAAAGGTGTAACACCCCATATAAGAATATGTTAAATGGACTAAATCAACAAACTACCAACAACTCGGACTAGTCATTTTCAGAGTTCGAGATTGAAAAGAACTCTAAAGTTAAGCGTGCTCAGTTGAGAGTAGTCCTAGGCTGGGAAGTCTACCAACTAGTATGGTTGTTGGGCCAGTTTGCTGGTTGGGTCGTCATAAATGGTATCAGAGCCTTGCCCAGCCGGAAGTGCAGGAACTAAGTGCCACACAGAGCAAAGTGCTACGCTATGGGAGCCACCTCTTGAGGCCATAATAAGTGCTACATAATGGGAGCCACCTCTTGAGCCTATGGGGGCCACTGCTAGAATCCTGCCTGCCTGAAATTTGATTGTGTGCTACATGTGAGCAGCGACGAGGGCGTCGCTTATATAAGAGGGGTAGATTGTAACACCCTATATAAGAATATGTTAAATGAACTAAATCAGCAAACTACCAACAACTCGAACTAGTCATTTTCAGAGTTCGAGATTGAAAAGAACTTTGAAGTTAAGCGTGCTCAGTTGGGAGTAGTCCCAGGATGGGTGACCTTCTTGGAAAGTCTACCAACTAGTATGGTTATTGGGCCAATTTTCTGGTTGGGTTGTCACAAAAGGAATGCGTTCCTATATAAAAGAAGATAATAAAATGCATGAAAAGAGAAATGAGAGGAGGAAGGGAAGAAGGAGTCCCAATGGGGCGACTCCCTAGCCGTGATGCAGTGTCCTTCGGTGGTGCAGAAGCCCTGGAAGACGCCTCCTCAACCACCAAGCTCCATATGTGAAGAAGAAGCCATGGCTTGGTGAAGAGATGGAGAGAAATGGGAGGGAATGGGTGAGCCACGAGCTAAGGGTCAAGTCTGGAAGAAATTTGGTAGCACTTCATGGCAGAATCGGGGCTCTCCTCCCTCTGAAGGAGAAGTGTCACTTATATAGGGAGGAGAGAGATTATCCCCATCCTTAAGTGATAATGACCCAAAATAAAGTAATAAAGTCAAGTAAATATGTGGAGGAGAGTCTTAAGAGGGTCCCAAGGCGCCATGGACCCTCAAACCGCGCATGGGGGTTGTGGGGGTTGCTTGGAGATAGTGATAAGGCCCATGGAGGATAAATAGGAGGTGGTTGCGGAGGCCAGCGCATGCAGATCATGTCGCGACGGGTCGTAGGGGCACGACAAGGCTTGTCGCGACGACCGAGATGGTCGAGACCATAAGGGCATGTGAATGGATATGCAAGGGCTATTGCGATGGCCAAGGAGGGCGCGACATGGATAACGCGACGCTACGACCCATCGCGTTAAGGAAAATCGATTATTCTTGGATTATTGATCAATTATTTGGAAGAATAATCAATAATTAAGCATGAGGACTCTTGGAATGATAATAGGACGGGATAATGTGAAAATTGGGCTTTTAATGGGCTCAAAATAAGGCTAAGAGATGGGCTCAAGGTGAGTGACCAACTTGGGGCTCATTAAGAGAACAAGAAATATGGTTCAACTTATGGGCCAGAAACGGGTGTCTACAGATTGCCCCTCCTTGGCTTCCACTTTACAAGGGAGCATAGCGGAAGGGTAGCAGAGGTGTCATGAAATGATGATGAAGCGGAGATGACATGGAGTGGACTGAAAAGATGGGAACCAAGGTAAAGAGACACCCGATCTAACCAACAAGCAATTGGAATCTTCTTGAAAGCCCTGAGTTTGCTGCTCGAGCAGAATGCAAGGAAAAAACACAAGTCTAGACGAGAAGGAGAAAGAAAAAGGACGATCAACCCCTCGATTGAGAGGTACCCTAGCCGATTGGCATGCATGTTTCATTTTTGGAGGGACATGTGCGTGCCAGGCAGGTAACTCAGACTCTGTCTTGGGAGCGGTTCGCAACCAAAACGGATCAAAAGTAATAAGGATGAAAATTGTATAGAGAATCCAGACAGGGAAATTTTTGATAGACTGGCCAGAGCAACTCGCTTGGAGACAGACTTTCCGATTCGGAGTGGAATGAGACTTCTTGTTCTAAACATGAAGGACGGTTGGGCACTCAACAAGAGCTCACCATTAGCCAGGGATGAGTCATGATAGCTCAAAATCCTACATGATGCATGCTGGGCTAAAGGAAAAGAAATTATTAAATCAAATGCAAAGAAATGAGAAAATAGAAAATATATCAAGGATAATATTGCTAAATCAGACAAGAATGGGTCGAGAGTCTTCTTGCAACCATTGTGCAAGACAGAGTCCATCATCCCCAAACTTATCCAACTTAACGGCCTATTTGGCAATTAACAACATACACCTAGATCATCACCATTTTTGTTGAAGGGGAACTCAGATCCCAGAGCACGTTGAGAACCAGTCGGTCTTTGAAGTGATATAATAAGTAGATTGCCATATAGTAATGCGAGGGAGTAAGGATATGAATACTTACCTGTGAAGCTCTATTTTTTGTGATTTTCTGATTTTTTTTTTTGTGAATTTCTGATGATAAACAAAATAATAACTGACATGAAACAAAGACAATACATACACACACAACAAATATTACAAGCAAATTATGTACAGACACAAGAAAATACAAAATACCTAAACGCGACACCTTTAAGGGTCGCACGACGCCATAGGTGGTCGCGACCTTAACGCATCGGATCGGGACATCGCGACATTATTCTGTGTAATAAACACCGAAACCGAGCCTTATCCTTATCCTAAGGATAATCCCACTACCCATGGGACTCCTAAACCAACCCTATTGCTACTCTAACTCCTATGGACGAATTGGGATGGGATTAGCACCCCCCTAGAGATCTATAAATAGGGGTGCAAGGGTCTAAACTCGGAGCTCATCCTCTCTCTCTTCTCCTATCTTGATTTTCTCTCTCTTCTAGCCATGAAGAGGTATTTTTCTTCTCTCCAAGCCAACCCCATGCCTAATGGCGGCCCCATGCAGCGCTCCAACGCCTCTCCTCTGTGCCCGGCCATATAAGCTCAAGACATGATCATCAAGTGAGTACTTTCTCTCTCTTCCTTTTGATTTTCTCTCTCTTCTTCTTCTTCTTTCATCTTCTTCTTATCTTCTCCTGCCAACCTTCTCTTCTTTCTCTTCTAGATCCTGCCAGGCGATAGGCACTACTCCAAAATCCCCTGGCTAGAACCTATGGTCAACGCGCTTCCTGTGGCGTCCACTAACCTACTGCGCGAGTGGAAGCTCACCACCGTCCTCGTACTGGCCAAAAACTATCATAAGATAGTGCACGTGTGGGATAGCATGACAACGCTTGCGGAGTTGTGGCACTCACAGACCCACACATTCATCTTCCCCTCATTTGAAGCCACCATCCTACTAGAGGAGCTAGAGCTCATGCTGGGGCTCCCCAAAGATAGGAGAGGGGAGGAACACCTCATCACGCACACTGTATCTGCCGTAGACTCCTGGGCCATGAACGCGCGACATTGTTGACTGTGCATTTTCGTTGTCCAGAGTTCCTTGCACAAGTCAATATGCGCACTTCTTCTAAACTGTCTCACAAACATAAAATCATAAAGAAGAACTAGCATAATGGTGAGCACATGTCATATCCACGGAGAGGCAGAATAAAGCTTGAGTTAAACTACTTAAACTTGAAATCTCTATCGATAGTGCATTAAAAATGAATGTGTAAACAGCACCAACTAAATCACTCACAATCTTGATGGATCAAATTTAATAAAGGAACAAGCTGAATTGAAATAAAAAGAGAAATGAAATCAATGTACCCTCACAGTTGAGGGATCAAACCGGTAGACAAAACGTTTAACTAGAAACCAACGAACCAATTTACCCCTACAGCTCAGGGGATGAGACAGAAAATAAGAACAGAAATTAATTGTTACTAAAATTGAATCCACATGTTATTACTAAAGGACAGGAAATGGACCACAATTTTAACTCTAGATCAATCTCTCACCAACCCAACACAGAAGCATAAACGAAAATAGACAAATCGGCACAGAAAGAAATGTGGAAATCAAATTGCTCCTGGATCTCTCTCCCAGCTCTCCCAACTTTGCTTACCGAAGACATAAAACTAAGAAATGTTCAAACCACCTACAGAAGCAAAGAAACCAATTCTCCCAACCCAACTGTTGATTCTCCTAAAGAAAAACTTGAATTAAAAGAGATGAACAATAAATCCGAACTCCCTCTCCTGCTCTGCTGAAAGAAAAGACAAAATGCATTCCACTGCTCAAATATTAAACCAAGAATAGAAGACCTGAATAGAATTCTGGATCTGATCTCCTTATCTCTCACAACCAAACCTCCCAAATGCTAAATCAACAGGAAGAGAGAAAGAAATCTTAAAAAAAAAAAATACAGTAAACATTCCAGCTGTCGAGCCCTCTCTCTCAACTCAGTCATCCACAAAAGAAATCAGACAAAAAAAAATGCAGTCTCCCTCTTAACACCAGACAACTCCAGAACAAGCCAAGAAATGAAGTGTTCTTGGTTGTTCTGTACTGCCTCTGCTACACACTTCTAATCTCTCAGTAATCAAACACATATGAAGAAAAGAAAATAACACTCTGAACCTTCAAATCTCGAACAGCACAGAAGCACAGAAGAAATGCTAAGAAAAATCTAAACTAAAAACAATTAGATACGTAAGCCCCCAGATGAGCAGAACCCTCTCTGGATCCAACTCTCAAAATTACTAAATTACGCATATCTGATGAACGAAGAAATGTAGAAACTAAAAAAAATCCAAAGATTCTGAACCAACCACTTGATGAACTCCTTTTGGAAGAACAGAAGTACGAAATAAAAATCCCAAACATAGCAGAAGCAACACCCTCCCAGCTCTGAAGAAAATTCTACCTCTCCCCACCCAACAACAGAAAGGAAGAACAAAGAGGAAACGACAATATCCACATAGAAATGAGAAATTAAACTACACTAGATCGAACTAAGACATAGAGGAAAGAAATTTAGAAGAACTAGATTAACACCAATATATCAAACTATTCTAAGCATGGAAATTAAATGCAAACAACCTCCGGAAGCAAAAGAACAGAAGGAAGAACAAAATTCTAAAGAAATTTCCGTTGCTGAACTGAGAAAAAGATGTACAAATAATTGCATAAGAAATGGAAATTGATCCAAATAGCCTCGAATCCCTCACTACCAAGATCATTCCATTGCTCTGTGAAAGAAAAATTACAGAGAAAAATGGCAAAAATAAATGCCTCTAAAATCTCCACTGGCGAAGCCCTCCCTCCTACAGATGCTAAACAACTCTCCAAGCTCTAATCTCCGGAACAAAAAATAAAACTAAAAATAAATGCTAAAAATTCGAACCAGCAAAAGACTCCCCCACTGTGAGGACCTTGGGGTCCTTTTATAGATGCTCGGGCGCCTCCTCTCGAACTCCTCCTGCGCAAGCCCTGCACACTTGGCCGCCACCTCAGCTTCAATTCGCCATCGCATGCTCTGGTTCCACCTCCTGGACGCCTCCACCTGCCCTGGCCAGCACTCCCTAGCTGCCAGCACAGCAGGTCTCGCTTCAGCAGACCAGATCACATAGAGCACAAGAACCAGCCCCATGGCCGCACCACAGATCAGGAGCACACCCGCCTCAACACTGCGCACACCATCGTGCCAGGGCTCCGCCACGCACGGGCCAGATGGCCAGCACACCTCCTGCACAGCACAGCACCATCCACAGCAGCCCTTCCTGCATCGCCTGGGCTCATCCCAGCTCCCATCACAGCCCAGCACACACGGGCCTGCCCAGTCTCATCCCAGGCCGCTGCAGCTTGGCCCAGCAGCAAGCCCGTCAGCCCAGCCACACCATCTCCGAACGCCCAAACCCCATGGCACAGCCTCGCCCAGCGTCTCGGATCCACCATTGCCCAGCCGCTTGGCCTTGCCGCTCACACACCCTCAGACCTGGTCCGCCCAAGCAGTCATGCCATGCCTCCATGCCACATCCGCCACAGCACCTGGTCCAGTTACCGGCCACCTAGCCATGCCATCTCACAGGACCAGCCGCTTCCAGCCCCTTCGCATGCCCAACCAGAAAACCCAGCCAGAAGACCCAGCCGCCTCCAGAGCTCCGCCATCGCCAGGCCTCCTCTGCAGGAGCTGCCCCCAAATCGCCTTCCAGGAGCTTCCAGCAGCTTCTGCAGCTGACCTGTTAAGAAGAAAGAGTAAGTGAAGTAAAATGTTGCGTGGCCTATTTTAATGAAATCAAGAAGGGCATAATGGACCCATGGGGTGAAAATAGATGTTGGCCCAATGGACCCATGAGGAGAGGGGTATGTGGCATTATTTGGTGAGATGTGTGAAATGAATTTTAGGGAGGGTATGTGTCATGATGAGATTGAGTATGGTGGGATTAAAATGTTTTTATTTATTATTGGGACTGGGTGTGGTATGTGACATGTTATTTAATTAAGATTTAAAATTTGATTTATTTACAACAAGAAATTCTTAAGAAAATCTAGGACCAAAGATTTATTTATGTACAATATACTTGCAAAAAGAAAACACTTTATTAGTCAAACATTGATTTTAAATCTAACTATGTGTTCTACACAAAATCTAACTAAAATGCTCGAAAACCTATTAATGGATGAAATGAGAATTAAACTCAAAATGTACATTATTTATAGACAAAAGATGTCTAAAATCAATTATATGTGTGAAATTTAACGTAAAAATTTATGTTGTTATCAGGCCATACTCGGCGAGATCACCACTCGGACCTGAGACTTAAGCACCCTGACTAGCCCGGGTTACATCCATCTCCTTCCTCTCTCTCAGTGAATCATGTCACAATGCAAGAGGAAGACCGGGAACTACCTCGCCATTGCCAAGGCCGCCGTCATCTGCATATGCGGCGTCATTCTCTTCCCTGCATAGGATCACCTCCTCTCTGCATCCAACCTGAGTACCATCAGCTGTGTATGAGAAGGTATGTCCATTTCTCAAGTTGTCCTTGGATATCTCTATGCTGGACTATCTTCTGCAGCCACCGGCGGACCCCTCTTCGGCTATGTGGTTGCCCTTGAATGCTGGATGGGCATGTACATAAACTTCAAGGCAACAGACGACCCCTCCATCAAGTGCATGAGCATGGTCCACCACCCACTTGCCTTCGTCGGTGCTCCGCTCCACATGACCACTCAGGCATGGTGCAAGACGGCAACAGTCAAGGGATTGAAAGAATGGAGGCACTACCTGAACGCACTGACCGTGGTGCAATTCGAGATGTGGCCGATCTTTCTCCACAACAAGATAATACGCCTTCCTCAGCGCGTCGGCCTGGCTCTACGATTGATTGGCAATGAAGCATTGGTCATCTACAACCCCGACTGGTGCTATCTACAGCGTGGTGCAGCATGCACAGTTGTACCAACCCTCTCCCATTACCGCCGACTCAAGCACGGAAGATGGATGATGAACAAGACGAGCGGGATGTGAGGAGCGCCATCGTTCATTGAGAAGGGTGCGCAGAAAGCCTCATCTCAGAAGCAGTGGCAGAGGATGAGGACGTGTACCAATAGTACCTACAGGCGTTGAGGAGGATCCGACCACGTGGAGATCGTGCTGTGGCGGAGGCGGCACCGGGTACATGAGAGGGGTAGGAAATATAAAAGGTGGTAATTAGGGCTTGAAAAGACTGATTGATTGATTGTAGGTATGATTAGGAATTGTAATTGATGGTTTGAATCAATAAAATCAGAATTTTGTTCACTGTTTGCATTGTTCGGTTGATATCGCGACCAAAACAGACGTCGCCTTAAGGTCGTGACGGGTCAATAGGGCGTGACCCACCTGGGCGTCGCGATCTTAACGTGACGCCTATAGCCGTCGCGACATGAATCGAGAGTTCAAAAAAAAACACAGAAACCCCTCTTCTCCCTCTCATGATCACAGGCTTCTTCCGGCGATTACTCTTCTTCCCCCCGGCGATTTACTCTCTCTGGCCCACACACTCTCTCCCTCACTTTCGGTCCCTCTTCCTCTCTCACTCTCCCACTTTATCATGCTCTCACTCTCTCACAGAGGAGGGAAGCGGCGACGGCGGCGGGGAGCGTGGCAAGCGCCAGGCGAGGAGGCCGCGGTGGCGCGTGGAGGAAGCCCCGATGGAGGAGGTCATCCCGGAGGTGGCGATGGCAGAGGAGGAAGCGCCGCCGGTCGACTTGGAGGCGACAGGGATGGCGTCCGAGGAGGCTATGAAGAAGGTGAGTCCCCACTCCCTTAATCCTTCAAATTGTGAGTGTGGATGGATGAGGGAGCGCCATAGAGGGCCTATGTAGGGCGTGACGCCCAGGAAAACGGCCACCAGATAAGGGAGACTTTGGTCGGCCCGTGTCTGAGAATGCGACTGCCCGCCCCATCGCAACAAGGATAGTCGTGACGGGGTCAGAGGCCGCGACATTATCGCGTCGGCCAGAGGCCGTCGTGACAAGGTCGCGGTCTACTTAGGTGTCGCGACCAGGTCTCAGCGCATCGGGGAGTTGCGACAAGGTCGCGACCTCTTGGGTCGACGTGACCTCAACTGAGAAGCTTAGGAGTTGATGTTAAAGCTGACTGGTTGCTTTCTTTTGTGTGCAGGGGGAGATGAGGGCCAGGGTTTCCTAGTTGTTAGTGCTGACAGTGTACCTAGCCCTTCCAGGGTTCCAGAGGGAGAGGCTGGAGGACATGGGGTTCGGGGAAGTCCTTAGGATGGACCGTATGAGGGTGGACGCTCCCCTCACCTAGGCCCTGCGTAGCAGGTGGGACGTGGAGGCGACTGCCTTTGTGTTTCCATGGGGTCACATGATCCCCAGCCTGGAGGACGTCAGTAGGATCACCGAGCTGAGGGTATACGGTCACCCGGTGAGTAGATTTACCTACCCTTGCTACAGGGACTTAGCCCGCAGACTCCTAGGTTTGACTGTAGGTCAGAGGTCCTCCCTAGTCCCTAGGGTAGACCTGCAGGAAAGCCTAGGTCTAGTTCAGACCGGCCGAGAGGTAGGGGAGACGATGGATGAACAGCTAGATAGATTGGTGAGGAGTTGTCGGGAGACTCTGGCCAGCGAGCCTGGGGCTTAGGTAGATTTGGATTTGCGCCGCTTCCTCACGTTCTTCTTGGGCAGAATTTTGTTTTCCACGAGGGGCGACGCAGTCCACTGCCGGTTCCTACCGCTGCTAGAGGACCTAGATCAGGTAGGAGACTATGCGTGGGGTGCCGCCCTTCTGGCACACCAGTTCGACAGCTTGGGCTCCTTCGACTGGCAGACCTCGATCAGCGGCTTCTTCCTTTTTCTCCAGGTACATTTCTCCTTCTCTTGTCCTTTTACTTTAATTGCCTCTTACTGCCAATGTGATCTAACTGTGCCTTTCTACTTGCAGGTCTGGACTTACCTACACCTCCCAGGCCTGGGGAGGGGTATCTTGGAGTGATCGGGCCTCGTGCCCCTAGCTCGACGCTGGGTGCCGTGCTGGGACACACACCCCCTGGAGGAGCAGCTGGCCTTCATCCAGGACGTGATTGATGTCTACCCTCAGCTAGATGTGAGTACTCTACCCTTTTTAAATTCCAAATTGAATTTTTAACTGTTTGGCTACTGATTAGATGTGCTCTTTGTTGTGCAGGTGGTGTGGCAGCCGTATCTGGGTGAGGGAGATGAGGGACAACCTTGGTTGGAGCAGGCCCACCCCTGCTTTGGTAGGGTGACGTGGGTTCATGCTCTCAACCTCGTGCTACCTCTCCACCTGCATCTGACTCAGAGGTCACTCGACCTCCATCAGAGTGCTGTGGAGTTCCCCAGCTGAGGCCGGACCCCTAGGCCTGGCCAGAGCTTTCGGGGACTCCATGACACGACTGACTGGCGTGAGCAGGCCCACGAGCAGATTGCAGATTGGGAGCACCGAGGCTGACGGGTTCGGTCCGACACTGAGTCCGACGATGTGTACCTGCAGTCCTTTGCCTTCAAGTATAGGGCGAGGGTCTACATGGGCGCCAAACGACAGGTATATTTCTAGACTCAGACCTTGTGATTTGTTATAATTGAATTGGATCTGACACAGTTTGATGATTGACAGGTGGACGTGGCCGGGCAGATCAACTCGCTCTATGCCCTGCATCACTCCGCCGTGTAGGATCGGGATGCGGCGAGGAGGGAGACGGAGTAGTTGGTAAGTACCTATTCAGACTTCAATAACTTACCAAATTTTCCAGCTTATAGAGGTATTGACAAGTGTTCCATGTGCAGCATGCAGAGTTGACGAGGTTGAGGACGACACAGGCTGGTGTGTCCTCATCTCGGGCAGCTGTGGAGAGTACGCAGTAAGATCTAGAGGACCGACTGGCCAGTGCGTTGAGGAGGGCCGAGGAGGCGGAGACGACATTGGAGGAGAGGGTAAGTGTAACATGACCTGGTCTCTACTTGATTTATAATTGGCACTGACATGCTTTTACACAGGTGACAGAGCTGAGGACTGCCACCAGCCAGGTGAGTCATTGGCGCGAGCAGGCCGACATGGCTGCAACGTCGATCGCCTAGTGGCACCTCCAGGCGGAGACGACAGCAGTAGAGGTGGACCGGTTGCGCACACAGGCAGAGCCATCAACAACGGAGGTGGCCCGATTGTGCACACAGGTGGAGACATCAGCGATAGAGGTGGCCCGATGGCGCATACAGGTGGAGGCGGCTGTGTCACAGGTGGGTGAGCTGACGAGGGAGCTGGCGACACTGCGTGCGCAAGGATTATCAGTGGACCAGGCAGAGCTGACCCAACTGCGCATCAAGCTAGCCGTGCAGTAGTCCCTGGTCCAGGAGCTTTGGAGTTGCATGGCGATGATGAGCCAAGCTGCTCGGAGTAGGAGCAGGAGAGGAGTGAGCGGGGTGAGCGGCGCCTCCGTTAGGTAGTACCTAGCCGGTTCCTCCAGTCGTCGGAGGAACGAGGATGAGGAGAGACCCTTGGCGGGAGAGACGAGTGCTCGGAGTGCTAGGGGTGCTGGTGAGATGCCACCCCCACCCGAGAGTCAGGAGGGATCTGGGGAGAGTGGTGGTGGACAGTGAGGAGTTTGTGAGCCACCTCCCCCTCTATCTTGTATATGATGTTCATATTAGTGGATCTTTTGCTTTTGTGCCAATTTTTGTGATTGAATGAATTGTGATTGACACGAGTGAGACATGAGATCCGAGTGAACGAGAGAGGAAGAGAGAGAGAGAGAGAGAGGAAACTGAGTATATCGTTGTGTTGCTCAAAGATTTTCTATCCCTGCACACTTAGCAAACCAGGTTAGATCTGCTCTTTGGCTCAGCCCCTTGCATTAAGCAAGGAATGACTTTAACTTCATAATAGTTAAGGGGCTGAGCTTTATTAAATAGGCGAAAAGTAAAAAGAAATAATGCATGCTTAAAACGGGAAATGATATGTACATTAAATTTTTTTTGGATTTTGGGATTTTTTTTGGAATTTTGAGATTTTCTGTTTTTTTTTGGATTTTGGATTTTTTGAGTTTTGGGACTTTGAAATTTTGTGTTTTTTTTTTTTGGATTTTGAGATTTAATGATTTTTTGGATTTTTTGATTTTTTGGACTTTTGGATTTTCTAATTTTTTGGATTTTTAGATTTTCTCTAGAGGCCCATTGCACTAGGGCAATTAGTTGTGAACCTCACCTCCCATCTTATGCTGTCAAATACCCCCTAGGTGCAGTGTGCATTTGTTTTTGTCTTCCTTATGGCTGATTGCCCCTAGTCACTAGTGTTCCTACACAGACCAGGTGTGGGGTGTTCCGGCCATGAGTGGGGACAGGAAGACGTAAGGGGATAAAACTTGGCGTCGGTGCTTGGGACACTGGCTTGTTTGACTCGTGAGGGTGTATCTCACATAGAGTCCATATGTTGTCTAGAGACTTTGTGGTCGTTGCTTTTGTTTGGGGCATGCGTACGACTGGGCTCATTTTGGTCCCGCGGGGACTTTGCCACTCTTTGCCATGCCCCTATTCCCATTTTTCACTCATTTGCTGTTCTTTTGTTATTTTCTTTCTTTTGCAAATTGGAATTTGACCGTCTCTATTTGAGATTTCATACACACTTGATCTACGCCCTCATTTGCCTACAAGTCAGCGTCCTTTTGCCCCTAGGCCTTGTCCAAGCAAGAAGAGAATAGACGTTCGCTCCCCTATACTAGGGCTAAGTAGGAACACTTTGGTCTAAGGGAATTGACCACGGGTTGCCGTGTTGTGTGTGTTGACTGAACCCAGGGGTTATCTGACAACAATGAAATAGATGTCAGACTCACGACTGCTAGCATTTCCTTGCAAAGTAGTGCCTCTATCGAAAAATCTTTTATTAAGGGTAGAATCTTTTAAGGTACAACCCATTCCACGGGTGAGAGAGCTCCTCACCCTCGGCATTCACTAGCCTATATGCATTTCCATGGTACACTTCCTTGATGACGCATGGACCTTCCCAATTACCTTGCAATTTTGACCTAGGACCTCCAGGTTTTATGAAAATTCACTTCAAGACCATGTCTCCTTCTTGAAATTTACCTTCAATCACTTTCTTTTGAAAAGATCTTGAGAGTCTATTTTGATATGAAAGCACATGATCGGCTGCGGCCAGACGCCACTCGTCTAGGAGCTCCAACTGTGTAAGTAATAGGGGTGTTCACTATTCAGTTCAAACCGAAAAACCAAACCGAACCGAGCAATTCGGTTTGGTTTGAACATGAAATTTTTTTGGTTTGGTTCCAAACCAAACCGAAAAAGAAAATTCGGTTTGGTTCAGTTTCTAAACTCTAGAAACCAAACCAAACCAAACCGATTAAACTGAATTACAATAATAAGTTTTAATTTGTATATATCTATCAAGTTTTTTTCAATATATTTACGTAAAAATACATATTATGGAGGTTAATATGATCATCAACATTTAACACTTCATTTCAAATATTATTTGATAGTGATTTATTAGAGAGATAAGTGATTAAAATCTTATTTAAGACTAAGAGAATCTAAAGGCCTATTTATTTTCAAGTTAAACCGAACTAAATCGAATTTAATTCGGTTTGGTTTGGTTTTGTTTCAAGGAACTTCGGTTTGGTTTGGTTCGGGTTGGGTCCGAATTTGGTTTGGTTTGGTTTCTTAAAAATCTCCTATAAACCAAACCATGAACACCCACTTACCGTCTCTCGACGTTCATCGATATTAAGTTCTTTGTCCAGCTGTACCCTTAGCGATGGAATGAGGATCTCATGTGGACATACTGACTCCATCCCATAAGTAAGTGAAAAGGGAGTTTGCCCTGTGGGCTTGCGGACGGAGGTACGATAGGCCTATAGAGCCTCAATCAATTTCTCAGGCCAATCTGCAAATTTATGAGACTCACAAGTTTTCTTTAAAATTTTCAAAAGTGTTTTGTTTGTAGCTTCGGCTTGACCGTTTCCCTGCGGATAGTACGAAGACGAATGATGCAGAGAAATGTTGAATTTCTTACATAGGTCCTGAAGCTTTTGAGATATGAACTGTGGTTCGTTGTCGGTGACGAAGCCATTGGCACACCAAACTGTGAGATGGTGTTCTTCATGATGAACTGGCACACGGTCGATCCTTTGATTTCTGCAAATGCTTCTGCTTCGGCCCACTTGGTGAAGTATTCAGTGGCAGTGAGAATGAATGATTTTTGTTTGATTTGAGTATTAGGATCACCAAGAGGTCCAATGATATTAAAGGCCCACATGGAGAATGGCCAAGGGGACGACAATGGATGTAAGGAGGAAGATGGAGCATGGATCTTATTGGCATGAAGTTGGCACTCGACACACCTACGGACGTAAATGGCACAATCTTCTTCTAGAGTTGGCCAGTAATAGCCCTGCCTAAAGATTTTCTTACCTAGCATCTGGCTATTCACATGCCCTCCACACTCACTGGAGTGGGTTCCCTCCACAACCTTCCAAGCTTCTTCGTCTGGCAAGCATCTGAGGAGCATCCCGTTTAGAGCGCGTCTATACAACACTTCTCCAATAATGGTATATCTTAGCACTGCTCTACGGATGGATCTCCTATCTTTAGCTTCAGCTACTTTTGGGAAGGTACCATCCTTGCAATATTGCTCAATCTCGTGGTACCATGGCCTTTCTTCTTCTATCATTTCTCCTAACTTCATAAGCATCACTTCCTTTGCTTCTCGTCTTTCTGACTTCACAACTAAAGAATTCCTGAGGTTATCGAACCAAGGGTCCTGAATGGAAGGTGCTTCTAACCTCTAGACAATGATAGTCTCAGCGCTGCAGCTATGAGGGAAGGAGAGAGATGAGGCTAGAGATGCCAGGGCATCGACCAAGATATTTTGAGAGCGAGGAGTGTGAATGTAGATAAGCTTGTGGAATTGCTTGGCTAGGAGCGTGACCAGATCTTGATAAGGCTTGAGCTTGGGGTCATGAGTGCGGTAGGTAGAAAGGACTTTCCGAAGGACGAGTTGAGAGTCTCCTATGATCTTGAGATGACCGCGCCTAAGAGACAGGCACATTTTAAACCAGCTAGGAGAACCTCATACTCAGAGATGTTGTTGGTGGCAGGGAATTGGAGTTGATAAGCCAGTGGAATGGTGATCCCTTCTGGGATGAGCAAGACAACACCTATGCCCCATCCCCTAGAGTTAAGAGCTCCATCAAAATGGAGTGACCAGAAGGAATCGCGAGAGATGAGTGACAAGTTTTCATCAGAGAATTCTTCTTGAACCGTGTCACTATGAGAAAGAGGAAGGTGAGCAAGGTGCTCAGCAATGTCATACCCTTTTATAGCCTTTTGGACTACAAATGTGATATCGAACTGAGACAAGAAACTCTGCCAATGAGCTTGTCTGTCGGCAAGGACTGGCTTCTCTAGGAGATACCTAATAGGATCCATTCTAGAAATCAAGCTCACCTGATGGGCTAGGAAATAGTGCTTCAATTTCTGTACTACCCATACTAGCGCTGCACATATTTTCTCCATAGTGGTGAGCTTGAGCTCGGAGGGATTGAATAGCCTAGATAAGTAATAGACTGCCCTTTCTTTGCCAGTATCATCATGTTGTGCAAGGACAACTCCTAGGGAGTCTTCAATAGTTGACAGATACAGAATAAGGGGTTTCCCTGGGACAGGCGTCTGCAGGCACGGGCGGATCATTGAGATAAATCTTAAGTTCATCGAAGGCTTCTTGGCATTTATCATTCCATTCAAATTTGACTCCTCCTTTTAACAGTTCATAGAAAGGACGACATCTTTGAGAATGCTGAGATATGAATCTCCTTATGAACTGTAGTCGACCAATCAATCCTCGTAGTTCAGATATGTTCTTAGGAGGAGGCATCTCATTTATTGCCTTGGCCTTGTTTGGGTCTATTTGAATCCCCCACTTGCTGACTATGAAACCTAATAGCTTGCCTGAGGAAACCCCAAATACGCACTTCTTTGGATTCATCTTTAATTGGTATTCTCGTGCGCATCGAAACACCTTGACAAGCATTGAGGAGTGTTCACTTCGAGTCCGAGACTTCACTACAATATCATACACGTAAACCTCAACATGAATATGAATCATATCATGGAAGATTGCTAACATTTCCCTTTGATAAGTGGCGCCGACATTCTTCAATCCGAACGGCATGACCACATAGCAATAAGTTCCCGAGGGCGTGGTGAAGGAGGTTTTCTCTTGATCCTCTAGGGCTAGACGGATTTGATTGTAGCCTGAGTAACCATCCATGAATGATAGGGTTTCAAACCCAGCAGTGTTATCAATTAAAACATTCTAGTGAGGTAATGGGAAATCATCTTTTGGACATGCCCTATTTAAGTCCCGGAAGTCGATGCAAATTCATACTCTTCCGTCCTTCTTCATTATCGGGACTATATTGGCCACCCACAAAGATAGAGGACTACATGGATGAACTTAGCCTTGTGTAGCTTGTCGATCTCCTCCTTCATTTTTAAAGCAATGTGGGGGTGGAATCTCCTCAATTTTTGTTTAACGACTATTGCCCCTGGCTTCAAGATCAACCTGTGTTCCACTAACTCGGGGTCAATGCCAGGCATGTCATCATATGACCATGCAAAAGAATCTTTGTACTCCCTCAGCATCTCTATAAGCGCCTCTTCTTCTTCGGGAGGGAGATTAGAAGCTTTGGTTAAGAGCCTGGGTTCTTCTTTTGTCCCAATGTTTACCTCTTTGGTGGGTTCGTCGACTGCTGATGTAGGTTCATCGAATCTTCTCATGCCACTTGCATACATTTCGACAGCATCCTCTATCTCACCGTCTTCTTCATCCACTGGGTCCTCCCCAAATCCATCGTCTAGCCCCTCCTCTTCATGCTGAGCTTCTATGTTTAGAACGACTGTTTCTTGGATGAACTCTTCGATAGCCAGAAGAGCACCACACCTTTGCACCAGATCCACTAAGTATCTACGGGGTATGCCACTACCCTTACTTTTCCAAGACGGGGACGGGGACTTGCTAGATTCTACCCTTGAACCTAAACTAGAATTATTATTTACATGGGACTCTGGAGAAGTGTCGAGAGGTTTATTGGAAAGGAAAGGAAAGGGTGCGGCACAGCCGCAGGGAGCCTCCGATGGGTCTGGAGGCAGAGGCAAGCCACCCAAGCTCAGGGTGCCTACAGTAGAGTCGGGGTGCAGGGAAACAGAAGGCCCCTCACCCAAAGAGTTCCAAGTGACCATGCTGGTCGGTGAGCGGGGATCACCACTCGAGCAAAGGAAGAGAGAAAGGTGAGGATCTCCGTAGAGGAAGGAGGAGTACGCGGGTGACAGGGATCACCGTCAAGAGCAGGGGAACACGGAGACGGGGATCACCGTCTGAGAGTTGAAGGTGGGGGGTGACGGGGATCACCGTTAAAGGAGGAAGAGCGCAAAGTGACGGGGATCACCGTCAAAAAACGGGGAGCGCAGCGGGAATGAAAACGGGGATTGGTGCTTGAAAGGGAAGGACGGGGATCGCCATTCGACGAAAGAAAAAAGGAAAGACGGGGATCGCCGTCTGAAGAAAAAGGTAGGAAAGACGGGGATCGTCGTCCGATTATCGGGGGGAATGAGGAGGAGTGGGAAGTTTTTTTTTTTTTTTTTGAATTAAACACGACATACAAAACTAAAAAGAGAACAAACAATCCTACATTGGAAGGCATCAGAAGAAGGTGAGAACCGTGCCATCGAACGTAAGGGTGAAGTAGGATGAAGAAGTGATTACTCTTCGAGAGCGTCAGGGAAGATTTGAAGAATAAAAGGAGGAGAAAGAGGAATGAAAGAAAATTTAGAAACAAAGATTGAAAACCTGAAATAATTAGGGGGCCGGGGATGCCCTGGCTAGAACTCGTCTACCGGGTTGTTGTTGACTGGATTCAATTCTTCAATATCCTCACTGTTCCCAAGCAACTGTCACTTGGAGGTGGTTGCTAATGATGATCCTGCTGATTCTGCGACTATCGGGGGCTGTGTGAGATCACCATCCCGGAACAAGCGGCTGAGTGCTGTTACTATTTCTCCCACATCTAACTGTTCTACCTCAGTTTCTTCAGTCCTCTTCTTCTTGCCGGGCCGCCGGGTCTCCAGAGCTTGATATGTAGATGCCGATGTCATATAGTCTTCCCCTATCATAATGGTGTTGTACCCTGGTTGTATGGGTCCTCTGACAAAATGATCGTATAACGACTGTAGAGGTATTTTTTTTTTCAAAACACGTCCCACAAAGAAGATGATTTAAAAAAAGAGGAGAATTTTAAATAAAAGAAATTAAGTGAATGTAATGGGATGGAAAAGAAAGAAAAGGTGTGTGTGTGCACAATGATGGAGTGTGATCGCCAGGTACTCGTGGGTATCGAAGGAGATGGACGAAGAGGAAGATGTGGATACTTACCTTCACCCGAAGATCACGGGAGAGTGTGTGCGGGCTCTTCTTACTTCTTCCACCGGCCAGCCGGCGAAGAAGATTTAGCTTCAAATGGGGTTACCTAGCAAGAAGAGACAACAAGCAAACAAGTAAAAAAAATGATTAGACTTGAGAGTGTGGTAAGAGGCTCAAACTAAGGGAAATAAAAAAAGCATAAATTGGGCGTTAACACACCTCGTGGGGTGGTTTTAAACCCCTAAAAGTTGTGGGAAAGGAGAAAATGTGTGTGCGTGTGTGAATTGTGATGAATGTAATAACTAGAAATGGAGAACAATAATAAAAAAAACAAGGGAAGAAGATGATGGCGATGTGTAGCTGCTGCTTGGAAAGGTGGACGAAGTGAAGAAGAGAGCTCCTCCCGCCTCGCACCGATTGGGTGAAGAAGACGGAGGCTCCGAACTCCACGAATTGGGTGTAGGAAGTGACTTGGAAGGTGCGGTGCTCCTCCTTAGTGCACATCTGAGTCTCCGATCCGGCAGGGCTTCGCCGTAGTGTTGGGTTCATCCTCAAAACAATGGCCTCGGGGGTCTATTTATAGGGAAAAATTCCTTGAATCGCGTCCGATACAGTGGACGCCTATCTCTTGAATCGCATCTGACTTAAGTGCCGTGATTTACAAGATTCACTTGCTCCAATTAAGCGTTGCCAAACATCGATTATAGCCTTCTTTAGAATCGTGTCTGACGTATGCGCTGCATTTCTAAACCTTCCGATTTGTACCGATTCTTTGCCAAATATCCAAAATGGAAAGAATGAATCGTGTCCACCGAAGTGGCTGCGTTCCTGAGCAGAATCGTTCTTTTAGGGGAAATCGATCTTCTTCAGAGGAAGGTTAGAAACGCGTCGGATATATTGGCCGTAATTATAATTAGCAACTAAATCGTTCCAAAAATGATTTTGGAAATTGCCATAATTTGAAAAAGAAAACTCTTAATCGCGGCGGATATGGTGGACGTGAATCAAAATAGGGTAAGTGCCGGAAAAGGAAGTGTCATACGCATCGGCTTTACCCATCGTGTATCAGACTCCTTGAAAGGCGTCTACTGTATCAGACGCGAATCTCTTAAGTTCAACAGACCCCTTTGGACCCCTTAGAAAGATTCCTAAAAATCCCAGAAAATCTGGAAAAGTAGGAAAATCACTCAAGAGGTTAATTGAAGAGAACCACTTTGAGGCATTGTGGCGTAACATGAAATTTACTCGATATGATGTCAAAATGGTGTGTCTACAATGACCAGGTGAGCGGTTCTTGCTCTGTCTTTGAAGTTGATGAATAGGCTGTCCACGGCTTGAGTTCTTCCTTATATCCTAGGCCATGCTTTGTGATTTGCTTTGAGCTAGCGATAGCTTGTGTCCTCCTCTGGAGATGGACTCCAAGACCCTTTCTCGGCTGGTAGCCAATTTTGAACATGATATTCCAGCCCTTGGTGTCTGGTGGTATGCCCTTTTTGACGGTCGCCACCGATGGGGACACTGTCTGACGGCCAAAAGAGAAGGTATAAGCCCATAGGTAATTCACATCGAGCACAAAAATAATGGGCTTATTAGAGGGCCAGACTGCCGGCATGATCTTCTCAATTGCTTCCATGGTGTGGGTGGTTGTTGCACTCTTGACCTTGACTATACGTCTTTGGAAAGGAAATTTCAGACATTGGTGTGCTGTGGAGGGGATTGCCCCTAGTGCTTCGATCCAAGGCCGACCCAGAATAGCTTTGAAAGTTGGGTCGATGTCAAGTACATAGAAATCAACGATCATCACGAGCGGGCCTAGTTCTGCTTGTAAGGAGACGACACTGTGGCAGGCCTGCCGAGAATTATCATAAGCCGCTATGGTAGTGGGAGTTGGCTGCAAGCGGCGCTTAAAGATGTTACACGACGGCAGAGTGTTGAGAGGGCACACATTTATAAATGCTCCTGTATCCACCAGGGCGGCATCAACGACCACCTTGTTTATGGTCAGTGTCACACATAGAGGCATCCTTCTGGCCTCCGGAGGAGCTAGCTCACTATCCGCAAAGGTAATTGTCGGCCCCTTGTTAACAATGGATATGACCAAGGGCAGATTGTCAGGGTTCATATCTTCATTCACCATAACTCTTTGCAGAAAAGCCCTTAAGGCATCTTGATGGGTCTGCGACCTCTTGATCAACTCGAGGATAGATATCTTTGCTGGAGTCTGGTCCAGGTGCTTCAGAATATCGTATTGGGTCCCTGAGATCGGATCTATATCTTCAACATCTTGCTGCTGCTGTTGGTTGTTGTTGTTGGAGTTTTGGGTCGGCTGACCCGGCATAGACACGGGTGCATTGGGATACATCCGGTGAAACATCCGCTCGCTCCGTAGGGCGAGGTTGTGGTGAAGTGGAGGTGGGGTGGTGTTGATAATGGATGGGTTGGTTATTATGGGTGCTAGCTTAGGGGAGAATGGGATGTTAAGAGGTGATGGACTAATGGGCGGTATGATGGGGGTGTTGTAGAGTGGCGAGGTAATGGTGGCAATGGTGGGTGTAGTGGAGGTGGTGGTGGTATAGGAAATAGCCAAGAGTTGACCTACTTCTTGCTCATCATCGTAGGCCCAAGCGGCGGTTGGTGGTGGATGGTGGATGACAGGATTGACTTGAGCGGGTGGAGGAGGTGGTGGAGCAAGTTGAAGATTTGGAGTGGGCTAGTGCTGCGGCATATGATTGTGGATTATGCCGAGATCGTTTACTGATTGTTGTGGCTGTTGTGGTTGCTGGTATTGCTGCTGGAATGGCTGTTGGAATTGTTGTTGTTGCTGCTGGAACAGCTGCTGCTGCTGTTGGAACTGCTGCTGCTGTTGTGGCTGTTGTCGCTTCTGCTGCTACTGTTGCTGCCTTTGCCCCTGTTGGTCCCTCAAGGTCTGAATTAGTCTCTTCATCTCGGCCCAATCAATCTGCTTTTGCTCGTGGAGGTCATATATGATGTCCCTGAACTGGAAGCAGTCCGACACATTGTGCCCAGGATGACGGTGGTATACACAGTACTTCGTCTGATCCACTGCCATGATCCAGTTTGCCTTCTCCGGAGGGAGTCTAAGGGCATTAAGAGACATAAGGGTTGTGAAAATGTCGGCTAGACTCTCGGGAAGGGGACGATATTGAGCTCTTTTGGGTCCATTGGGCTTCCTAGGAGCATAGCCGTTTTGAGGTGGAGGGACTTGGTTATATTGACGCTGGTCTTGTTGGGGGTTCTAGGGTTGAGGAGGTGGTTGCCTGTGGTTCCATGGCTGCTAAGGGGATTGATTGAAAGGTGCCTGCCAACTGGACCCTGGGGATTGTTGACTGCACCTACTTGCTCGTTGGTTTGGACCCCTTCGGTGACAGGACCCTGAGGTTTCTTGGGATAACGGGACTTCGGGGTTTCAAACATAGAATGAACGGGCGAGTCCTTAAGTTGGGTCTGAATGAAGCAGGCTCAGCTATAAAGTTGGTGCATAGTGGTGATGTCATTCATGGCTAAAATGGCTTGGTAGGTTGGGGTAGCATTGGCAATTAGCAACTTAACCTTCTCCTCCTCAGTCATAGCGGACCTTCGCAGCTAGGGCACGCCACCTGTCGGCATAGACTGTAAATTCTTCGTCAGCCTTCATTTTTTCAGCTACTAAATCCACAAAAGAATATTCGGGTCCGACCCGATCTTGGAACTGCTGCAGAAACCTTTCTTGAACTATTTGAAAATCCTCGACTTTCTCAAGGGGTAAAGAGTAGAACCATTCGAGGGCCGATCCGTCTAAGGACTTCCTAAACACGTACGCCATGAGGTGGCAGTCGTACTTGTGGGGAGTTGACTCATACACAAAGTCTTTGAGATGCACATATGGGTCACCTACCCCAGAATATCGCCGATAGATAGGGAGCTCCGACTGGGGTGAGACCTGGAGGTGTTGGAAAGAAGGAAGGGGGATATCGACGACCTTCCGGGGGTCCAATTGTCTTCGGAGGTCATGAAGTTCCCTCTTCATAGATGTCCATTCCACGAGGAAGTCGGAAGGGGATGAGGCGTGGTGAGTGGGAACAAGGGAGCGAGATTGCTCCAAAGAGTAAAACCTCTCACGGGGAAAAGAAGCATGTTCGGCCTGATAGAATGAAGAGATTGGAGGGGATTTGGGCCGAACCTCCCGTGCCAGAAGATAACTGGGCTCAGAAAAGTAGATGGCCCGCGGACGAAGGGGAGTGGGATCCGCCACAGTGGAGGGTACATGTGGCACAGAAGCAGCAGGGGCAGAAGAGGCCACCTGCTGGGCAGAACTATGAGAGGGTGGAGATAGGGGGTGCTTGCCTTTGGCAGTGGCCAGAAATTCCCGAACTTGGTCAGGGCTTAAGTGGGGAAGGAGTTGACTAAATTGCGTGTGTGGGTCATCGGCCCTAGGAGGAGAAGGGGGGCAGGACTGACCATCAACAATGGTAGGGGGCTGGATATGCCCCGAGAGGGTGGTCGCGGAAGGTTGGGCCACATCCTTGAGAAGCCCAATGGGCAAAGAGTCACTGGTAAGGACATGGAAATGATCCATACCGAACAAAGGATTATGATATAATACAACAGTTGGGGGAGATTGACTCGAGAAACCTAGACAATGACGCATATACAACCCCTAAGCAATTAGGGGAGACGACACAACTACCAAACAACACCTAGACTCTAACACACAAGAACAGACTGTAAGATAAGAGGGAGTGTATCAAAAAAGCACTCAAGTTGACATGATTATCATTTGAGATTTTAGGGTTTGCACTTAACCTTTAATGGATTGATTAATGAAATTACACCAGGCCAAATGAACCCTAATAGGTAGGAACTCAAGTACTTCGGTGCAATTAAAGGGGATACACAACTCACGCATAAAACGACCTAAACTAGGGGTACAACGGGTACAATCAGCCCGACAACCGCAACGTGCGTACGACCACGGGGACTTACGGAGGCCCTCAGTAGCAGGCCCTGGTCAGCCCACGAGTGCTCGCGAGTGAGAGGGTCTCCACTACCAAGGAGGAAACCTAATCTACACGAAACAGTAGTGTATGCATGAGCCTATGTGCACCAGGGTGCATGCAAAGTCTATCCTAAACTAACACACAACAACTGGCAGGTCTTGGCTGAGGTCGCAACGACCAGATCTGTCATGACCTTATCGCGATCGGTAAACCGAATGCGATAAAAATAAAGTGCAGAGACCTACAGCCACACGCGAACAATGGGCAAATAGACTAACCTAAAGCGCAATACAAGCATGGAAGAAAGTAATCAACACAAGAATACTCCCTAGGCAAACAGAAACTGACGCCTGGACCAAAAGCAATAACATACAAAGTGTACCTGTAGTCGCATCCTCCACCGTCGGCGCGACACCGTCGCGGCAGCCCGAGTCGTCGCGACAGGACCCGAAAACTAACAGTGAAAATAAACAGAAAACCCAAACCCTAGCAGGATTCTAGCACAAAGAAACGCATGTGAACATGACAAAACATCACAGAGGAAATGTAGAGCAATCTCTCAGAAAGGAACATGATAAAGGGGAGAGGGGGAATGCGTACCTGAAGTTGCATCTGCCTTTATGGACGCGATGAAGACGAGACCGCACGATGTGTCGCGTCGAGAACCGAGAATATAAGAACATAGAAAACACAGGAAGGGTCCTAACAAGGTTCTATTTAAGCATATAAACACATCATCATGGCAAGCAAGCAAGCAAAAACTGACCAGGCTAGCATTGAAGGTCCCACCGTGATCGCCAAAAGGTGTAATCACGGGGTTGCGCACCCCTCGAGACACACAACATGTTTTAAATGCGTTAATAGCATGGATTAGGAACGTGTGATCGCCACCTAACAAGTTGCCTTGAATAAGAATTAAGATAGGCTAACGTGCTTGGAAAAGGGGTTGAGAATGGGGCACTTACTGATGTCGCGACGGGTCTCCCCGTCGCAATGATGCTGCTGTCGCGATGCCCTATCAGGGCACGTCCTGGCTGTCGCTATGCTTTTTGCCGACGCGTTCTCTGCAAGGCGGGAGGATGTTGGTGGACCTTCTTCCTGCCCTCCAGTTGGCTAGAGGACAAGAGCTCCTCGTCAACTCTTCCTTAGGTGCCTGCCGAAACGAAGAAGACAACAAAAACAACCCTGTCAGAACATATTTAAGTGAAGCATCTATCCAAAAATGAAATGGAAATAGAGAGCATGGAGGGAACAAACCTGGGGGTGGTTTTTTTAAACCCCTTGGGTGATATAAAAACATGGGAAAGAAAAGGAATGCGGAGCCCCAATGGGGCGACTCCCTGGCCGTGATGCAGTGTCCTTGGGTGGTGCAGAAGCCCTGGAAGACACCTCCTCCACCACCAAGCTCCATATGTGAAGAAGAAGCCATGCCTTGGTGAAGAGATGGATAGAAATGGAAGGGAAAGGGTGAGCCACGAGCTAAGGGTCAAGTCTGGAAGAAATTTGGTAGCACTTCGTGGTAGAATCGGGGCTCCCCTCCCTCTGAAGGAGAAGTGTCACTTATATAGGGAGGAGAGAGATTATCCCCATCCTTAAGTGATAATGACCCAAAATAAAGTGATAAAGCCAAGTAAATCTGTAGGGGAGAGTCCTAAGAGGGTCCCAAGGCGCCATGGACCCTCAAACCGTGCATGGGGGTTGTGGGGGTTGCTTGGAGATAGTGATAAGGCCCATGGAGGATAAATAGGAAGTGGTTGCGAGGCCAGTGCATGCAGATCATGTCGCGACGGGTCGTAGGGGCCTGACAAGGCTTGTTGCGACGGCCTAGATGGTCGCGACCATAAGGGCACGTGAATGGATATGCATGGGCTGTCGCGACGGCCTAGGAGGGTGCAACATGGATAACGCAATGTTACGACCCGTCGAGTTAAGGAAAATCGATTATTTTTGGATTATTGATCAATTATTTGGAAGAATAATCAATAATTAGGCATGAGGACTCTTGGAATGATAATAGGACGTGATAATGTGAAAATTGGGCTTTTAATGGTCTCAAAATAAGGCTAAGAGATGGGCTCAAGGTGAGTGACCAACTTGGGGCTCATTAAGAGAACAAGAAATATGGTTCAACTTATGGGCCAGAAACGGGTGTCTACAAGTACTTGGGATGTTTGTAGCAGAGGGGGAAGCCAGTCCTCAAAGGTGTAACCTAGCATTTCATGAACTTCAGGGAAGGCTTTGATAGACAAAAATTCCTTGAATAGGTTCATATGGTGTTCAGAATGGTAGACAAAGGTATACCAAAATGGGGGAAGTAGTTTGGTAGGATTGTCTTTTAGTTGGTGTAACGATTCGAGAACCCGACCCTCGGCCCACACCGAGGACCTGATTTTCGCGGTCGCCGCCCACGGATCCGGGGGACCCGGAAGGGCTATAACACGCGTCTGACAGGATATGTAACGGAAGTAAACGTCAACTGCTGAGCTAGAAGCGTACAAGCGGAAACAGGAAAGTAAAGCGAGACCGCTGCGTACCGCTCTAAGTACAGTCCCAACGCACGCACACTAGTACAAGTAAGGAAAAAGGGGAGAGACAAGTCCCTTAGGGGCATACCCCGAGGGTGACGTACACTGAGAGGGGGAACCACTGCTAGCTATGGGGACCAAGACTACCGCCCCGTCTCCTCCGCCCGACGCGCGCCCTGCCGCTGCTGAGAAGACTCACCTGGAGAACAGAGGGATGAGCTTCACAACAGAAGCTCAGTAGGGACTACCAATCTCCTACTGGCTCTAAACAAGCAGAGGAACATATACAACTATTAATAAAGGAAAGGCTGCAGTTTATATCTTTCTACCTACAAAAGGAAGTGCGGAAGCGAAGCTAAAGCTAACACAGTACGGAAAGTACTCTCGGTCGGAAACTCCGTACGACTGCTCGTCGTGACCACCACACGGCTAGTAAACACAGACGGAGGGGACTCCGCCTGGACAGAGAACACTAGCTACGGAAAGCACCACCACTAGTCAAACGGTCAGGCGCGTCCACCGACGTCTTATCCTCGTCCTAGGTCCTGGCCCTCGCATCCGTCAGAGCGAGGTAGGACACAAGCAACACAACAGTAACCGCCGTAGTCTGGCCGGACTACGGTCCCACGCCTGACCTCTCCAAACGGTTCCGGGGCCGTGAGGAGCGAGGCAGTGAGAAGAAGGACTGGCTGGCCTGCGCCGGGTAGAACTCCAAACTGTCCTCGGCGTCCCAGACCAACCACGAGAGCTCTGCAAGCGACTCACACGCCACTGTCCTAACCACCGTTTTCCCCTCAGCTCCAGAGTCCGCCTAGGTGGCTGCCAACTCGAGCACACTCGTAGCCCGGAGTACTCCCTCAACAGGCTCCCGAGGACGGGGGTCCCAGGTAACGGTAACAACCTCTCGCACGGGACAAGCCCTCAAGTGCCGCGCACCGGGCGAACGACTAGTGTGAGACCGTACTAGGGAACTAGCATAGGTGCCATGGGTACAGTAAAGCGAAAACGGAAGCGGCGGAAGCACAACCTGTCTCTGGAATGAGAAGGCGACATAGGCCAAGTCGCCTTCAAGAAGGCGACATATGCCCTGTTGCTTTACCAGTCAGAAGGCGACACAAGGTGTGTCGCCTTACCAGACAGGTGGCGACACATGGTGTGTCGCCTTCAAGCCAGTCGGGGGTTCAGGAGATTCTTCTTCCGGGAACCTCCCCGAAACGGGGAAAACACTACACACGGGGGAGGGGAGCATGCTTATCATGCTAGAAAGCCATTAAACATACAAACCACCCTCGAATACCCCAAGAACATGGATTCAACGCTCGGAGGAAACCTCACTCACACGAGCATGGAGTTCTCACACTCCCAACCCCGAACCACAAGAAAACTACGTCACGAAGGGGAAGAGGAGCATGCTTAGGGCGAGAAGATCGGGAGTCCCTACCTCCACGCGAAGAACGCACCCGTTGGGGCCTTCTCGTAGGTTTGGCCGTCTCCTCCTCGCACCGCATGGCACGAACAAGTCCCCTGCACGAACAGAGCAACACCCTCCTCAGCACGGCCGCCTCAACGCGGGGGAGGCACCCCAAAACCGCCGGAAGCTCCAAGAGGGCGAGAGAAAGAAAGGGGGAAAAGAGAGGCGCGAGAGAGGGGGAAGGGCTCGGGCGCCCGGGCTTTAAGCCCGGATCCTGTGAAGGCGACATACCACTCTGTCGCCACAGGAACGAGAAGGCGACAGTGGGTGTGTCGCCTTCAAGAAGGCGACATACCCCCTGTCGCAATTCCACTGACAACGGTCAAATCTCGGAATTCGAAAAAGTGAAGGCGACAGCCATCTTGTCGCGTTCACCCGACACCGCCAGAGCCGTACTGACACAAGGGACGTCCGTCACGTCTGTCAGACGGCGTCTGGGATGACGCGATGGGAAGGCGACATAGGCTATGTCGCCTTCAAGAAGGCGACATACCCCATGTCGCAATATGAAGCAGAACCAGACACCGACGCGATCGGAACCACGTTGCGACAGTCGCCTTGCCGCGACCCAGAGGACGGGGCCAAGGGCCCAAGGGGGCCGGGGTGTTACAGTTGGTATCCACATTTGGATGAAAGTACCACACTAGGTACAATTTCCGCAAGGGAAAGAGTGGATTTGCTAGAAAAGGGTGTAGAAGATATGGGAAGTGAGGAAAAGAAATGAGAAGCTGAGGTGTGAAGAATGGGCGTGATGGCCCTCATTATACCGGTACGGTTATACCAACCCACGTCGGTATAGCGAGAGTCCTCACAGTGGGACATTTACCCAAACGATACATACAGCTGAGATACACGCGAATATACAACATAGTAGCGGAAGTAAAAGACAACTGTCTCCATTCATTCATCATCCACATTTAACATACATGAAGTTTGTAATTAACAATAAAGAACTAAAAGTTCACATAATTTAAATTGCTGAAATAAAAATACATAATGTCCACACTTATACATTCTTTTCATGATACTCTAATACAATGTTCAAATTACATACTATGAAATACACAAGTCACAAAGAAACTCCAAAGTCTAATCTCCGCGCTCGGAGTCCGTCTCCACTGTCTCCTCCAACGGTGCCGCGTCACTAACTACACCTATACGCCGAAGCAAGGAGTGAGTCCAAAGACTCAGCAAGCAACACTACTCATAACATACACGTATAAGTCATAGGGGTTTCTACATGCACATTCAAAATTTACAACACATGGCATGCTAATCATTTGAAGGTTTCAACCTATCGTAAAAGTTTTACAATTTGATACATGGATCATGCTTTCAGATTTATAAGAATAAAACTCTACCTATCACATGCTCTCTATTCAATTTACTCATGAAATTTGTCTTTAAAGGACCAAGACATGAGAGCTACCAACACGAACATTGTGCATATATGAAAGGAGAACACGACTAGCATGGATCTTACATGTTTTTAAACACATACATAGACATTTTCGCATGCTTTAGGTTGCTGGTTTCACATAGTTTAATGGCTGAAAACCTACACATGAGAGCTACAATATTGCTTAAAACAATTCATGTGAACAACCAATCATGCTACTTGCATACGTGCTCATCAATTATCCCTAACATGGATTCTAGACATTTTTGCACATATAAACATGATGATAACGACATGAATTTACTGATTTCACATGGTTTCAAATTTTTCTCACATGGATTTCAACAACATATTTTCACATTTAGAATTTCACATTTTCTTTACACAAGTTTTCTCTTTCACATGGTTACACTTTGCACATACACATTCACATTGTTCACTTACACATTTACACATGAACACATACACATTACACATTTCACATTACACATTTTAGGTGCCGTGACACATAGTCCAAACCACCAAAGAAGGACATATACACATCACATTACACATAGACGCCATCTAGGCATTCCAATGGCGACTCTTGGACTGCGCAGACCGGGAGAACAAGTCTCCACCCTAACCAGTGGTACTTGTCCACCTCCAGGATTTCCCCCTAATGCCCTTAGGGTCACTTACACACTAAACTTTCTCAGGGGGACTTTTCCCTGATACAGCTCCACTGCCCTCTACGGAAGCAGTGTCACATTGGCACAGTTACACATTTACACATTTTACCGGTTTGCACATGGTTTTACACATAGCACTTTTCATCTCATTCACTTTCTCACTCATATGTATTTCTCTGTTTTTCCTGACATGGCACTACAGATTTCAGGAGTTTAACACACAGTAAACTTTACCAATCAAGTTGGGTTTAAGCAATATCTAATCACATTACGATAACATATATAGATTACTATATTTCACATGGAAAATACATGACTTCTTATGTACTGGTCGAAATGACCTAAAATTTTAACCACATGCCATTTTCAGGTTCAAGGTCATACACTCAATTTTTCATATTTTCTGAGCTAAATAGAATTTACAGAAAATCAAATACCTATTTCGCATGCCATTCACAATTTAAGTTAACATGGAGTTTAACACATCATGCAATTTTGCCACTTACTGTTTGAACAGAGATTACTGTCGCATACATGATCTGAGAATGCAGAATTTACCCTAAATCATACATCTATAGATCGATCACCACAAATCATTCTTGCATGCCGTTTTATTTACCGAACCGAGTTTATTAGCAATTTATACAAGCATGTACAATTTGTCAAAACTGAGTACATGTACACTGATCCACTAATCTTCATGATCTAATTAAACTGAGGCATTCAACTAATCTTAATCATAAAACATATTTGTTTCATATTCTGGAAACTAAGTGAATTCACATTCTAAATGATAAATGATAATCAAACAATGTTTTTAATGATGAATGAGTTGAATTGAGGTTTCATACATGTCAATTAACATGATACAATATTTGGTTATCTATGTCTTCATTATACCTAACTATACATGTTTTATCATGTAGGTACAAGTGCATATAACCAAGCCTTCTCAAATCATGAGAAAATGATCACAAGTACAGTGTATACATGTACCTGTCGACAGACCCAAAGGCATATGTCGACAGATGCCACAGTTGTGATCAGACAGAAAAGTACTGAAGAGCACCTGTCGACAGATGCTCAGAACCTGTCGACAGATGTCACAGACAGAAATGCCAGAGTTCTGTGTTTTGGCAAAACTGACCTTGTCTGTCGACAGATGGATGTCGCCTGTCGACAGATGCCACAGGCCAGAGCAACCTGAAGTCTGTCTATTGTAAATCTGTTGCAATCTGTCGACAGACACTCAGCACCTGTCGACAGACGCAGAGGATCTTCAAATACGGAAACCTTCCTTCATATCCAAGATTGTGTTTTCAAGTCCCACGACTCTCCACATGAAAACACAACTATATAAGCATCCTTTTGAAGAGAATCTCGTACAGAAGCAGCCACAACCAAAACCCTAAAGCCAAGTCCAAGAGAAAAGAGTTGCTGCTGCTCTGCTTCAAGTCTGCAGTGCAGAGACCGAAAGATCTGTTGATCCTGCAGTACTGAAGATAGATCGTCGTGGATTCAACCTTCTCCATCAATCCAAAGCAGTCAAGTCGAAGTTTGAACTCCATCCAGACGTTCTCAGAAGAGTTCCACATCAGGATTTACTCCTATACTCTGAACTCTTCCTGTTTCATAATTCTTATCAACCGTGTGTGTGTTTGTGTGATTCAAGCGTCTCTTGTGCTTGAGATCACGTGTGTGTGTTGTTCTGATCGTGGGTGCACATCAGAAAACACGTGTGTGTGTGAGTTGTAGTCACCGAACTCGCTCATAAGCAGTTTATTCTGTGTGTGTGTGTGTGCCGTGGACGTAGGATACACTGTTGTGTACTCCGAACCACGTAAATCTGCGTGTCTCGTGGTTTGATCGTTTCTACGATAGATGTTTGATAGACACGTTGCATATTCACACGCTAGATAGGTTTCTACATCATCTACACATAGTTTAGATCTTGATACTGTCTTGTTAATCTGTGCTTTAAGAAAAGAACGTGATAATAGTTTTTAAGAGACAGTAATCTATTCAACCCCCCTTCTAGATTACCATATTGGGAATTCCGCAACCCTTCAATTGGTATCAGAGCCGTGGTTTCTCCGATTTATTGCTTTATCTATTTGATCTTACGATCAGGAGATTCACGGTCAAATGGAATCTACCAAGGGGTATGGCCGAGGGACACTCTGTGACCAGGCCACCCTTCTTTGATGGCACTGACTATCCCTATTGAAAAACCGCATGCAGGTGTTTCTACGAGCACAAAACTTTGAATTGTGGAAGATAGTCAGAACAGGACCATATGGATTGCCTCAAGACGAAGAAGATACATGGACCAGGACCAGATTGCCAAAGGGACACTCAACTGGAGCGCCCTCAACATGATGCAGTGCGCGGTCCACCCAAAGGAGTATTCGAGAGTCTCCACATGCACCTCAGCTAAGGAGATGTGGGACAAGCTCGAGTTGATATATGAAGGTACGTCTGAGGTGAGAGAATCCAAGGTAAGCATGCTAGTCTCAGAATATGAAATGTTTAAGATGAACCGTGATGAGACAATTTCTGACATGTTTGCTAGATTCATGGTACTTATAAATGGATTGAAAGGTCTTAAGAAGGAATACTCAGAGAGTGATTTGGTGAAGATACTTCGGTCTCTTCCATCCTCTTGGAACACCAAAGTCACTGTCATCGAGGATTCCAAGAATCTTTCAACAATGAAAGTGGATGAATTGATTGGATCTCTCATGACTTATGAACTAAATGTAAAAAGAAAAGAAACTGAAGAGAATCCAAGGAAGTCAATTGCCTTGAAGGCTTCCAACAAGTATCTTCAGATTCCAAAAAGAGTGCCCAACAGAAGGTCTGAGTCTGAAACCTCTACTGATAGTGAGAATGACGAAATGGCCATGCTCACTAGACAGTTTAAGAAGTTCCTAAAATTCAAGAGAAGAGGTTCAGGAAACTCCAAACCTTTCCAAAAGGCACCAACAGGTTTGATTCGTCCAATAAAAAATCTGATGTTGTGTGCTATGAGTGCAAGAAGCAGGGACACATGAGAGGAGAGTGCCCCGAGCTCAAGAAGAAACTGAAAAAGGACAAGTTCGTCTTCAAGAAAGCCAAAGCAATGCTGGCTACATGGAGTGATGAAGACGATGACGAAAAAAGTCAAGCTACCTCAGGAGATGACGAGATTCACTGTCTTATGGCAAGGAGTGATGACTCCTCTGAGGTAAACTCTTCCTTTGAATCTTTTTCTACTACTGAATGGGAAGAAGCTTACACTGTCCTTTTTGAAAAATTCTGTCAATTCAAATCAGAAAATAAAGCACTCAAGAAGAGAGTTAATTCCCTTGTTCATGAAACTGATAATAATGATGAAATTGAATCTCTGAATAAGGTAATTGACATGATGAAAATAGATGAACAAACACACAGTGAAGAGATGGATAGCATGAAAATTAAGCTTCAAGAAGTTCAAAAAGAGAAAGATGATCTAATGAACCTCTTGAAACTCTAAACAGTGAGCATGCTAATCTAAAAGAGAAATTGGAAAAAGCTGAAAAGAATTAAAGGCAAATCAAAGGATCTATCTAGTTTTGTCAAGAGCAAACAGAATCTAGATGCAATCTTAGGATCCAATGTGTTTGTTGCTAGACATGGGATTGGGTTTCAAAATCCTAAGCCAAAGGAATTGGCAAAAATCTGTTGACTGATTTCATTGATCCTACCCAAGTTCTAGCAATCAAAATCCCTCAAAGAAAAGGAAAAATCAATCCAAGGGTAAAAACCAGGAACCTAAGGCTACCAAATTTGTTCCAACTAAGCTTAAGGAGTTTGCTACTAACCCCAAACAGGGATGTCCCAAGGAAAAACAGCAAGTCCCTAAGCTAAGTTCACTAGGCAACAAAGGGTAAGATGCCTATGCATGCTCCTAAGAATCCAAAGCCCACTGTTGTTCATAAGCCATCATCATGTAAAATCTGTAAAAAGATTGGGCACAATGAAAAACAATGCTGGAACAATCCAATAAAACAGAAACTCAAACAAATTTGGATTCCAAAGCATTTACTGTTTGGCATGAATGATAAAACGGCACCCAAAGTAATTTGGGTACCAAAACCTCTTGTCTAATCCACATGTGCAGGAATGCCTAGCAGCTCACAATCAAACAAATGGTACCTGGATAGTGGCTGCTCGAGGCATATGACGGGCGATAAAGAAAAATTCAGTTTGCTCGTGGAAAAAGACGGAGGTCACGTTGTCTTTGGAGGTAACAACAAAGGCCAGATCATCGGCTCAGGTAAGGTTGGTAAGTTTGCCTCCAACTCAATAGATAATGTACTATTAGTTGATGGTCTTCATCACAATTTGCTTAGCATAAGTCAATTGTGTGATAAGGGCCATAAAATTGTTTTTGAATCAAATTCATGTCAAATCCTTGATAAGAAACAGGGAGTCTCAAATTTTCTGGAAAAAGAATGAATAACATCTACATGGTTGATTTAGATGATCCAGAAAATAATGATTTATGTCTTGTAGCAAATAAACAGATGAGCTTACATTGTGGCATCGTAGGCTTGGACATGCGAGTTACAATGTTTTGCACAAGATTATGAGGCTCAAACTTGTAAGTGGACTTCTTGAAATCCCTTCAATAAAAATGAAAATTTCTGTGATGCATGTGCACAGGGAAATAGACCCGAAAATCCTTCAAATCGAAAGCACCGGTAAGCACTTCCAACTCTATGAACTGTTGCACATGGACCTTTTTGACCTACTAGAACACTGAGTCTCAATGGCAAAAGGTATGCTTTGTCATTGTAGATGACTTTTCTAGGTTCACTTGGGTGAAATTTCTAGCTCATAAGAATGATGCACTTAATGTTTTTTGAAGAATTCTTCAATAAATTGAGCATGGAATGTCAACAGATATGCTCCATCCGCACTGATCACGGGGGAGAATTTGACAACAACTCCTTCACTGATTTCTGCAGTAACCAAGGAATAGAACACTGTTCTCCTCCCCAAGAACTCCAAACAAATGGGGTTGTGGAGAGGAAAAATAGAACCTTGGTGGAGATGGCTCGTACGCTTCTGGTCAAAATCAACTTGCCAGAATCTTTTGGGCAGAAGCGGTAAACACGTCATGCTACATTCTTAATCGAGCCATGGTAAGACCGGTATTCAAGAAAACTCCCTATGAGCTTATGAAGGTAAGAAACTATCCCTTGGATACTTCAGAGTTTTTGGTTCAAAGGTGTTCATACATAACAATGATAAAACTGATTTGGACAAATTTGAGGCCAAAAGCGCAAAGGTATTTTTTCTGGATACTCAGACACTCTAGAGCTATAGAGTGTTTAATCTTAAAACCAAAAGTGGAAGAAACTCCACATGTTGTATTTGATGAATCTCAAACCAAATCTAACAGTCCTAATCCTTACAGGTTTCAAGATGACACTGAAGATACCACACATGAAGAACTGCAAAGAAAACCAAATACAATATCTAAGTCAGTTCCAAAAATAAACAGTGGCTATCTCTACGCAGGTACAATGATGAAGATGACGGATTTCTGTTCAGAAATGAAGATGAAGTACCTGCACAAGATCCACACACGAGGATGAACTACAACATGAAAGTCCTCCAGCCACCCCTCCTCCAGAACAGTCTTCTGAAGTGCAAGATCAACCCGGTCCTTCAACAATCACAAATGTGAGGTACTCTAAAGCACATCCACTTTAGAATGTCATAGGTACATAAATGATTCAGTTCAAACTAGTCTCAAGTTCATCAAATAGTTGAACAGGATCATTTAGCCTTTGTCTCTCAAGTGGAGCCTAAAAATGTTGAAGAAGCCTTGAACGAAAATTCGTGGATTGATGCTATGCATGAGGAGCTAGGCCATTTCAAAGAAACATGTCCGGAGTTTAGTTCCTAGAACCCCCGAAATTTCTGTAATTGGGACAGATGGGTCTTTAGGAAAAACTAAATGAAGAGGGAAAGGTGTGAGAAACAAGGCTCGACTGGTTGCAAAGGGTTATAATCAGGAATTGGTGTGGATTTTGAAGAATCTTTTGCACCTGTAGCTAGACTAGAAAGCAGTCAGAATCTGTTAGCTTATGCATGTTCAAACAAGTTCAAACTATATCAAATGGATGTTAAAACTGCTTTCTTAATGGCTACATCAAAGAGGAAGTTTATGTCTCTCAACCACCTGGCTTTGAACTTCATGACAAACAAACCATGTATTTAATTGCATAAGGCTCTCTATGGTTTGAAACAGCACCCCGAGCTTGGTACGACAGGCTAAGCCAATTTCTGGTAAGCAAAACTACTCACGAGGTAAGGTAGACCAAACTCTCTTTATAAAGAAAGTTCGCACACACATCATTGTTGTTCAAGTGTATGGGACGACATAATCTTTGGTTCTACTAACCCCTCACTGTGTGAAGAATTCTCACATCACATGCACAATGAATTTGAGATGAGTTTTAATGGGGGAGCTCCAATTTTTTCTTGGTCTGCAGGTCAAGCAATGGAAGATGGCTTCTTCATAACCAAGAAAAATATGTCAAAGAGCTTCTCAAGAGATTTCAGTTTGAAACTGCAAAACCTGCCTCAACACCGATGAGCACAAGCATTAAGCTAGAAAGTGATGAGAAAGGTAACCGGTAGATGCTAAACACTTTCGAGGTATGATCGGCTCACTCCTCTATCTTACTGCAAGTAGACCTGGCATACAATTCAGTGTTTGCCTCTGTGCTAGATATCAATCTAGTCCAAAGGAAAGCCACCTAATTGCTGTTAAGAGAATATTCAGGTATCTCTCAGTACACACGACATGGGTCTTTGGTATCCAGCAGGAAGTAGGTTTAACTTAATCTCATATTCTGATGCTGACTATGCTGGATGTAAATTGACAGGAAGAGCACTAGTGGCTATTGCGAGATGCTGGTGGTTGCATGGTTTCGTGGGCATCCAAGAAGCAACATTCGGTTGCACTCTCCACTGCAGAGGCAGAATATGTTGCTGCAGGGAGTTGTGCAACACAAGTGTTGTGGATAAAAAGTCAGTTGTGTGACTACGACATTGACCTTGGATGCACACCAATCCTATGTGACAACACTAGTGCAATCAATTTATCAAAAATCCCATTCAACACTCTAGGACAAAACACATAGAAATTCGTCATCACTTCTTGAGAGATGAGGTAGCCAATAGAAATTTGGAAATTAGCTTCATACCAACAGAACAACAACTAGCTGATATCTTTACAAACCATTGGCTGAGGATAGGTTCACATCCCTTAGAAGAGAATTAGGCTTATGTAAAATTCAGTAACACAAATCCCAAGTCCTTGATGAATGTTCCTTGTAAGCAACAACTATGGGGTATATCAAATGGTGATTTGTGGAAAAACAAGTTCGACTTGTTTGGAACCTTCATTATGCGTGAGAAAATATTCTCCGCCAAGTATCCGTAGTTGGAGCCCATGAAGGGACATCCATGTTGGATAAAGGGGTAAGTTTCTTTTCATTAGCCAAATTACTCTGAAAAACAAACAAAAAAAAAATCAAAAAACAGTCTCAATTCCATGAATGGTCTGCTGAATACATGTGTGCATATCTTGCTTGAATTGAATTGCATTGCTTAATTTTTGAGTCTTCTCATGAGCACACATTATGGGGGACCTAGTTCAAAAGATGGGTGTTATTGTGAAGGAAATCATTTCTCCTTGCTGTTCATAACTCCTTCACATGGGATGATCTTTTCACATTCCCTTCTTTCTCTAAACTGGCCTTCAACAAGGATCTGTCGACAGCCCTTCCTTCCCTGTCGACAGATAGGCATCCCCAGACCACAGGTTCTGAACTCTGTGTGCATCTGTCGACAGTCGACCATGCATCTGTCGACAGATTACACAGATTTTGTCCTCCCCCGCACAGCCTACAATCTGTCTGTGTGTAGCTGTCGACAAACACAATTTGGCTTGTTGACAGATAACACAGAACTCTCAACCAGCTGAACACCCATTCATCTGTCTGAGTGTGACTGTCGACAAGCTCAACTTTGCTGTCGACAGACACATTTCTACTTGGCATTTCAAGCCTATTCCATCAAAAACTCTTTGAGCTGGTTTCTTTAAAATGTCTAAGGTGTTTATATGGTGTTAATAACATATATGATCACATCATGTGCATAAGATATTAAAGCAATTTTCAACAATCTTGTGATTTTTACATAATACTCAAGTTGAGTCTAGGTTCCATCATTCTGGAAACATTTCACTATTTTCAAAACTTAACACCTAACTCTTCTTCATAATTACATGTAGCAAACATGATTCTCTTTTGAAAGGTATTATGATCACTGAGTTTAATGTCTACAATTGATGGATAATCAATCACAATATTGATCTTGGGTTATTAAAACAATACTTGGAGAAAGCTACCTATTTCTAAACAATTTCATTCCATTAGATTAAAATGAATTAAATTTGGAAAAATGCAGAGCAATGATGAGTTCTTGCTAAGTAACCGGGAGTGGGCATCACAATGTTTGCCCTCGCGTCAAAAGGCTAATTCGTCAACTCTGTACAACGTATGATGGACACTTTCACTGAGTAACTGGGGGTACGGGCACGTATAATGTCTACCCTCATGTTCAAAGGTGTGAAGTTCTCTTAATTACCTCTTTTTTCCCTTTGCATTAAAGAATGGCAAATAACGAAAAGTTGAAATAGTGTGAAGCCTCCACTGAGTGCTAATTCCCATGGTCATTGCTGTTTTTGAATGTCTTGGCATTTAGATATTTCTCTCCTTGATCATTTGAACCTCAACTATGAGGATTGTGTTGTCCTACACTCTAATTAACAACGAGAAGAGTAAAAGTGTTGCCTTTTCATATAAGTGACTGTTTTCTTCATGCTTCAACTTCAGACTAATTCAGTATTATGTTTGAACCATTAAGATAGTTGAAGTGGCTTTTCATCTACATGTATATGATAGGTTCTTATATATGTATTCTTCATCTATTCACCTTAGGTAATCAGTTAAAACCACTGCTCAAGAGTTCCCTTTCAAATTACACACAAAAATCCAACAAGATGACATTCTGAAGCATCTGTCGACAGATAAATTCTGTCTGTCGACAGACGGCGACTCCCCTGTTTGGAAGTCCAACGGGCACGCCGTTTGGGGCTGATTTGGTGGGCCATTGCCTTTTAAACTTCCCCTCACTTCTTTATATAGGCATCTCCGGCCCTTCCACCTCCACCACCACCCCAATCTTCTCTTCTTCCTCTCTCAAACACCTCCTTCCCCTTCTGGACGGGAAACCCTACTACCATCCCCCTGGCTTAATACCTTTGCTCCTCTCCTTCTCCAGTCCTCCTTCCTACTCCTCCATCTTTGCCTCATCCCATCCATGGCTCCCAAGGCGAAGAAGTTGGTCTCACGTCGTCGTCCCGCCTCCTCCTCGCCCGGCGAAGGATCCAGGGCTCACGATGAACGCCGGACCAAACACCGGGATGATCGCCTTCCAGAGTTGGTCGTACCTCCCCGTCTCCATCTCAAACGGGTTCACGGTACATTCCTGTTCGATACCCAGGGTCGGACAGTTTTTCTCTACGCTCATACGGCATACTCTCCCACTGCCGTAACTGAGTTCTTTAACAACCTCGCTTCCTCCGATGAGGCGTTCTACACCTCTGTGAAGGGCACTCCCTTTAAACTCACTGCTAACCTTTTTAGCACTGCCCTCCAGATTCCGAACACCGGGTGGATATTATTGATCATCATCCAGACTCCTTGTCTACTATCCCCTTCTTACTCTTCAACCCTATGATACAACCAAGGAGATTGCTAAGCTCAATGCCACACTTTCCCTCCCTCAACCGCATGATTCACCAATCTTCACCACTTGCATTGCGCCGAAGCATGGCAGTCGTGAACTCGTCACCAATGTTCACAAATCATTGTTTACCTTCTTCCTTAATTGTGAACCCATCAATCTTCCTCTACTGATGCTTCGCTTGATCACCAAGTGCTTCTACCAACCCAGGAGATCCATGCCCTTCGCTTGCCAAATTACTTCTCTTTTGAAGTTTATTGGCATTCCCATTCCAGAAAGTGAGTGTGTCTCACTCAACTCCCGCAACAGTTTTGATATCACTGCCGCCTCACGCATGGGATATAAGCTAGTGGATGGGGTCGTCACCCGGAACTCAAGGGCAAGGCACCTGTTGCTGCGAGGATGAAGACTACATTGGGGATGACGATCAAGCTGATGATGAAGAAGATGCTGAAGACTCCCAGTCAGAGCCACTAGATGCTCCGGGAGATGCTGGTGTTGATCGATGTAGCTGCTCAGCCCTCCATTAGGGACTTGATAGCGCAGCTACAAGTCCAGATGACACATGGCTTTGAGAGGCTGAATGCAAGAATGGATACCTTGGACACACGCATTGACAGACTTGCCACAGAGCGTCATGTCCCTCATCAAGCTCCTGAAGATGATGCTGCTTAGATAGACTTGATGTCTAGAGTGGGTCATGTCCTGTATTTTCATTTCAATCTGAGCAATGTCGTTTCTCTCTTATGTTATTTTCATGTATTTTCTCCTTCACTTCATGTTACTTCAGTACACTTTTGTCATGTGAATGCTTCACTTTCCTATGAATGAAATCACATGTTCTGTGCAATCTACAAATGTGTGTTGTCTTTACTTTTGATGTTGTCAAAGGGGGAGAAGAAACCTCAATTTCATGAGCATTAATTGAATAATTTTGTCATCATCAAAAAGGGGGAGAATGTTGGGTTCATATTCTGGAAACAAGTGAATTCACATTCTAAATGATAAATGATAATCAAACAATGTTTTTAATGATGAATGAGTTGAATTGAGGTTTCATACATGTCAATCATGATACATGATATAATTTGGTTATCTATGTCTTCATTATACCTAACTATACATGTTTTATCATGTAGGTACAAGTGCATATAACCAAGCCGTCTCAAATCATGAGAAAATGATCACAAGTACAGTGTATACATGTACCTGTCGACAGACCCAAAGGCATATGTCGACAGATGCCACAGTTGTGATCAGACAGAAAAGTACTGAGAGCACCTGTCGACAGATGCTCAGAAACTTGTTGACAGATGTCACAGACAGAAATGCCAGAGTTCTGTGTTTTGGCAAAACTGACCTTGTCTGTCGACAGATGGATGTCGCCTGTCGACAGATGCCACAGGCCAGAGCAACCTGAAGTCTGTCTATTGCAAATCTGTTGCAATCTGTGGACAGACACTCAGCACCTGTCGACAGACGCAGAGGATCTTCAAATACGAAACCTTCCTTCATATCCAAGATTGTGTTTTCAAGTCCCACGACTCTCCACATGAAAACACAACTATATAAGTATCCTTTTGAAGAGAATCTCGTACGAACAGAACAGCCACAACCAAAAACCCTAAAGCCAAGTCCAAGAGAAAAGAGTTGCTGCTGCTCTGCTTCAAGTCTGCAGTGCAGAGACCGAAAGATCTGTTGATCCTGCAGTACTGAAGATCGTCGTGGATTCAACCTTCTCCATCAATCCAAGCAGTCAAGTCGAAGTTTGAACTCCATCCAGACGTTCAGAAGAGTTCCACATCAGGATTTACTCCTATACTCTGAACTCTTCCTGTTTCATAATTCTTATCAATCGTGTGTGTGTTTGTGTGATTCAAGCATCTCTTGTGCTTGAGATCACGTGTGTGTGTTGTTCTGATCGTGGGTACACATCAGAAAACACGTGTGTGTGTGAGTTGTAGTCACCACCGAACATCGCTCAAAGCAGTTTACTCTGTGTGTGTGTGTGTGCCGTGGACGTAGGATACACTGTTGTGTACTCCGAACCACGTAAATCTGCGTGTCTCGTGGTTTGATCGTTTCTACGATAGATGTTTGATAGACACGTTGCATATTCACACGCTAGATAGGTTTCTACATCATCTACACATAGTTTAGATCTTGATATTGTCTTGTTAATCTGTGCTTTAAGAAAAAGAACGTGATAATAGTTTTTAAGAAGACAGTAATCTATTCAACCCCCCTTCTAGATTACCATATTGAGAATTCCGCAACCCTTCATGGTCGATGGACGCCAAGCATGATCTCAGCGTCCATTGACCTTGCCGTCAATGCAGGTTTGTGCAGAAACACAGACCCGAGCTCTCAAGTTTGGGTGAATGGGAGGGTCTAGGACTCGAGGGAAAACTCATAAAATAGTAGAAACAACCTAGACACATACGGGGACATTATGGTTATCACTTGCCTTTAAAAATTGCTCCAAAGGGTCTAGGGTGTTGGTGAAGCCCTCCTTGGGCAGTCCCAAGAAGGTGCAGAAACGCCTCCTAGATCTTCTTCCTCCGGGCTCCTGGTGATCTCCACAGCAAGGGGATGTCGGGGAAGCCTCCTCCTTTGCTCCAGCTATCTTCTTGTCGGAGAAGGTGGCCGGATCTAGCTCCAGGAGTCTGATCTTTGGGTGCAAAAGGGTGGGTTTTCTCACAGCTCAGAACTAGGGTTTTTCTCCTGGTTTCTCTCTTGCAAAGGTGAAGAGAGGAGTGGGGAGAGGCAGATCCAAGTTCAGACATAAGGGGAGCCTCTCTCCCACTCACAAGGTGACATGACAGCTCTCAGAGCCGTTGGGGACAGCCCCCCCCCCCAATGGCTGGGCTTTCTTGTTTCAAGGTTTTTGGCTCTGCTGCGCATGCAGGCCAGAGAAATAGGCGTCCATATCGCTCGACGCCAGGATTAGTGTTGGCGTCCATGTCTGGACGCTGACACTACCTCAACGGCTAGGGGTTGACGCCAAGGTGGCCTTCGGCCAGAACTCTAAAATATGCAGAAAACTATGCATACCATGCATATATACATGCAAAATGTATATGGTAGTGTATCCATACTATCACCATTCAATACATGCATTTTTACATCTAATATAAACATATGCACACGTAATTATACTAATCAATACGTACGTAAATATGTATATACATACACAAGCACAAATACACACACACAAATACAATTAATGCGACGGAAATTCGAAGGCCTTACACCCTCTCTCCCTTAAAGAAACTTCGTCCTCGAAGTTAGAATGACACTACTCAAACAAAAGGGGATATTTCTTCTTCATCGCATCCTCAAGCTCCCAAGTAGCCTCCTCGCGTGAGAAGTTCCGCCATAAGACCTTCACCGACGCAATTCTCTTGTTCCGGAGATGCTGAACCTTCCGGTCAAGAATGGCTACTGGTTGCTCGACATACGAAAGATCTGGCTGGATCTCCACAGGCTCATGACTAATCACATGAGACGGATCTCGGACATACTTCCTGAGCATAGATACGTGGAATACAGGGTGAACGCTAGCCAAAGCTGGGGGTAAAGCTAGCTCATATGCCACGCTGCCCAAACGTCTGAGAATCTCATATGGGCCAATGAATCTAGGGCTTAGCTTGCTATGCCTGCCAAATCTGACAACACCTCGTGTAGGCGATATCTTCAAGAAGACATGATCGCCAACCTCGAACTCCAAATCCTTTCTCCTGTTGTCGGCATAACTCTTCTGCCTATCCTGTGCCGCAACAAGCCTTTCCTGATAAGCTGGATCTTATCCGAAGTTTCCTGAACTAACTCCGGTCCGATCAATTGCCTATCACCAGTCTCCTCCCAACATAAAGGAGATCTGCAGGGCCTACCATACAACGCCTTGAATGGAGCCATACCAATACTAGCATGAAAGCTGTTGTTGTATGCGAACTCCACAAGAGGTAAATGGCGCTCCCAATCATCCTTCCAATCCAGAACACACGCTCTCAACATATCCTCGAGCGTCTGGATAGTCCTCTCGGACTGTCCGTCGGTCTGGGGATGAAACGCCGAACTGAGCCTAAGCTCTGAACCTAACGCATCCTGAAGACCTTCCACAATCTCGAAGTAAATCTCGGATCTCGATCCGAAACGATCGACTTCGGCACACCATGCAATCTAATGATACCACTAACATACAATCTAGCTAAACTCTCTACTGACTGCTTCTTCTTCATAGGCAAGAAATGAGCAGTCTTCGAGAATCTATCTACAACTACCCAAATCGAGTCATTGCCCCTCCTAGATCGAGGCAAACCCGAAACGAAGTCCATAGTGACAGCTTCCCACTTCCACACTGGGATATCCATCCTCTGCATAAGGCCGGATGGTCGCTGCCGCTCGGCTTTCACTTGCTGACATACTAGACATCTAGACACATAATCCGCAACATCCTTCTTCATGCCGGACCACCAAAATGATCTCTTCAGGTCTTGATACATCTTAGTGTTACTCGGATGAATAGAGAATCGTGATCTATGAGCCTCCGCTAACACATGCTCACGGACATCTACTACATCAGGGACACAAACACGGTGCTGAAATCTAATCACATCGTCCTCATCACGAGCAATGCCCGCCTTACCCACTAACTCTAACAATCTAGGGTCGGCTCTTTGCTGCTCAATCACTTCATCCAAGACTGAGGATCTAAGGGATAGCTGAGCTACAAAAGCCTGACACAACGATGGCTCTAACTCGGTCATAGAGCACGCTGCATCCTCCAACATCTTCCAATCCTGCTGAAGCGAAGACCTCTTTCTACTAAGAGCATCTGCTACGACGTTCGCCTTTTTAGGATGATACTGAAGGTCGAAGTCATAGTCCTTCAAGAACTCAATCCATCTCCTCTGCCTCAGGTTTAATTCCTTTTGGGAGAAAAGATACTTCAAGCTCTTGTGGTCGGTAAACACCTCAAATCTGACACTATAAAGATAATGCCTCCAGATCTTTAGTGCATGAACCACAGCTGTGAGCTCCAAATCATGAGTCGGATAGTTCCTTTCATGCTCCTTCAACTGACGAGAAGCATAAGCCACTACCTTCTCTCGCTGCATGAGTACACAACCTAAACCAATCTGAGATGCATCTGTATAAATGGCAAAACCCTCTAGACCACTAGGCAATCCCAATACCGGAGCAGAAGTAAGCTTAGCCTTCAATAGCTGAAAGCTACGCTCACATGCCTCAGACCATACGAACTTCTCACCTTTCCGGGTTAGCTTTGTCAAAGGGGCGGCGATGGATGAGAAACCCTCAATGAATCGCCGATAATAACCAGCTAACCCAATGAAACTACGAATCTCCGAAGGAGTCTGGGGAATCTCCCAATCCATAACTGCCTGGACCTTTGCTGGATCAACTGCAACACCAGCGCCGGAGATCACATGCTCGAGAAAGTGAACCTCGCGCAACCAGAACTCGCACTTGCTGAACTTCACATACAGCTTGTGCTCACGGAGAACCTCTAAGACTAACCTCAAATGCTGACGGTGCGTGGCCTCATCCGGAGAATAGACCAACACGTCATCAATGAACACAACACACAAAGCTATCTAGATACGAACTAAACACCCGGTTCATGAGATCCATGAACGCTGCAGGGGCGTTGGTCAATCCGAAAGGAGGACCAAGAACTCATAATGTCCATAACGGGATCTAAATGCCGTCTTGGACACATCCTCACTCCTAATCCGCAGCTGATGATAACCAGATCGCAAGTCAATCTTAGAAAAGACTGATGCATCCTGCAACTGGTCAAACAGATCATCAATCCGAGGTAAGGGGTACCTGTTCTTCACAGTCACTTGGTTTAGCTTTCTATAATCAATACACAACCTAAGTGACCCGTCTTTCTTCTTGACGAACAATACAGGTGCGCCCCAAGGGGAAACACTAGGGCGAATAAATCCCTTATCGAGCAATTCTTGCAATTGCTTCCTCAACTCGGCTAACTCTGCAGGGGCCATCCGATATGGGGCCTTCGAGATAGGAGAGGTGCCTGGAAGCAACTCTATAGTGAACTCTATCTCCCTATCCGGTGGCAATCCAGACAAGTCGTCGGGAAAGACATCTGGAAAATCCTGCACCACATCGATCTCTGCAAGAGTCAGTGACGAACCAGCATCGGGTACTAGCATAACGCTGGCAAGAAATGTGTCACAACCCTTGTTCACCATGCGCATCGCCTTCATGGCAGAGATGACTAACTTTCCCGCTAAGTTCTTTGGCAAGGGATGAGAAAACTCGTCCTCACCGGGAATGCGGAAAACAATCCTCTTCCGACGACAATCCACTAACGCATAGTGCTCCTCTAGCCAATCCAGACCAAGAATAGCATCATAGTCCTTCATCTTTAGCAAGAAGAAACATCCATCTAGGATTCTATCCTCAATGCACACAGGTAACGACGGAATGCACTTCCTAGTCGATACCGTACCCGCAGGGGTGTGCACAGACAAAGGGACCTCTAACTCCTCAGACTCTACGCCTGACTCTAGGGCTAACTGCCTAGCGAACCGCTCGGAAATGAACGAGTGAGTAGCACCCGTATCAAACAAAACCCGAGCGTGCACACCTAAAAGCAAAACCGTACCTTCGGTGACATGCTCCGCATGCTCGGCGTCCTCACGTGCCAAAGCAAACACTCGAGCTGGGGCTCGAGGCCTTCCTGGTCTTCCTGTAGCTGGCGCGGCTGCCGCTACTGCTGGTGCTGGCGCTCCACGCTGAGCTCCTTGCTTAAGTCTTGGGCAATCTTTGATCTTGTGGTCGCTGCTCCCACACTTCAAGCATCTACTCGCTACCAACCAACACTCGGAACCACCGTGTGTCTTCCCACAATGGGGACACTCTTTCTTCACACCAGGGGAACGTACAGAAGGTACCTGAGAGTTGCTGACTGCCACTGGTTTCTGCGGTGTCTGGTACACCGTCTTCTTCTTATCCTGCCGCTGGAATGTCGCTGCCGGCCTCTTCTGTGAAGCCTTCTTTTCCTCCAGATATTGCTCCATTTCTCCCTCCTGCCTGCAGGTAGCACTGAGGGCCTCGTCCAGCGTGCGGTGGTCAAACGCCACGAGTCTCGTCCGCAGTGATGGCTTGAGTCCCATCACGAACTTCTTCGTCTTCCTGCGTTCATCCTCTACGATATGCGGTGCATATTTAGAAAGTTCAGAAAACCTTGCCTCGTATTCCAGCACGGTCATGGAGCCTTGCATCAGGGATAGAAATTCTTGCTCCATCTTGTCCTGGATATGCTCTGGGACGAACTTGGCTCGAAAGAGCCTCACGAACGCGTCCCACGTCACGTCTACTGCTCCGTCCTCAAAGCGTGTACGCAGTAGGGAGGACCACCATACATCCGCTCTCTCCTGCAATACACCTTCATAAGTACCAACTAACAATTTCTAAATTAAGCAGAACATACAAGCATACAAAATTAAAAGTCTACCTGTAGCATGTAGGTGGCTAGTGTCACCTTATCCTCATCAGGGCACCTGATGGCTCGGAAGATTTTCTCTGTCTCCCTTAACCATCTTTCTGCCATTAATGGATCACTCTCCCCCTTAAAAGAGGGTGGGGTCATCCTCTTGAATCGCTCCATGATGGATGGTCCACCATGGTCCTGAGCTGGTGCCTGAGCCTGCTACATTAAACAATAACAATACACAATAAACACAATATCATGCAATTTAAATAGAAACCTACTAGTTGTTTCATTATTCTACCTGGGCCTCCAACTGGGCCTGGAGTGCTGCCTGGGTATGAGCCTGTGTCTGCATGGCTTGCACCAGACCTTGCATGAATACTCCATAGTCCACAGGCGGCGGTGAGGGAAGTACAGGACCTCGCGGTGCCGGGGCCTGTTGCTCCGCCTGCTCATCACGTCGCGGCTCGTCCTCCCGGGCCGACGCTCCACCACGCCTACCTCTCGAAGCCATGGCTGTAATAAAATTTCAGCCAACATTAGAGCTAGGGTACTAAGTTTTCTAACCATTTTCTTATCTATCTTTCACTTCTCATTAGTGTTTTCTACACATGTGGACATACTTAGCATGCAATGGGGATGATGACTTAGGTATATTCATGTGCAATCTCAACCGGTTGCTCTGATACCAATCTCTGTGACGGCCCTCATTATACCGGTACGGTTATACCAACCCACGTCGGTATAGCGAGAGTCCTCACAGTGGGACATTTACCCAAACGATACATACAGCTGAGATACACGCGAATATACAACAGAGTAGCGGAAGTAAAAGACAACAGTCTCCATTCATTCATCATCCACATTTAACATACATGAAGTTTGTAATTAACAATAAAGAACTAAAAGTTCACATAATTTAAATTGCTGAAATAAAAATACATAATGTCCACACTTATACATTCTTTTCATGATACTCTAATACAATGTTCAAATTACATACTATGAAATACACAAGTCACAAAGAAACTCCAAAGTCTAATCTCCGCGCTCGGAGTCCGTCTCCACTGTCTCCTCCAACGGTGCCGCGTCACCAACTACACCTGTACGCCGAAGCAAGGAGTGAGTCCAAAGACTCAGCAAGCAACACTACTCATAACATACACGTATAAGTCATAGGGGTTTCTACATGCACATTCAAAATTTACAACACATGGCATGCTAATCATTTGAAGGTTTCAACCTATCGTGAAAGTTTTACAATTTGATACATGGATCATGCTTTCAGATTTCTAAGAATAAAACTCTACCTATCACATGCTCTCTATTCAATTTACTCGTGAAATTTGTCTTTAAAGGACCAAGACATGAGAGCTACCAACACGAACATTGTGCATATATGAAAGGAGAACACGACTAGCATGGATCTTACATGTTTTTAAACACATACATAGACATTTTCACATGCTTTAGGTTGTTGGTTTCACATAGTTTAATGGATGAAAACCTACACATGAGAGCTACAATATTGCTTAAAACAATTCATGTGAACAACCAATCATGCTACTTGCATACGTGCTCATCAATTATCCCTAACATGGATTCTAGACATTTTTGCACATATAAACATGATGATAACGACATGAATTTACTGATTTCACATGGTTTCAAATTTGTCTCACATGGATTTCAACAACATATTTTCACATTTAGAATTTCACATTTTCTTTACACAAGTTTTCTTTTTCACATGGTTACACTTTGCACATACACATTCACATTGTTCACTTACACATTTACACATGAACACATACACATTACACATTTCACATTACACATTTTAGGTGCTGTGACACATAGTCCAAACCACCAAAGAAGGACATATACACATCACATTACACATAGACGCCATCTAGGCATTCCAATGGCGACTCCTAGACTGCGCAGACCGGGAGAACAAGTCTCCACCCTAACCAGTGGTACTTGTCCACCTCCAGGATTTCCCCCTAATGCCCTTAGGGTCACTTACACACTGAAATTTCTCAGGGGGACTTTTCCCTGATACAGCTCCACTGCCCTCTACGGAAGCAGTGTCACATTGGCACAGTTACACATTTACACATTTTACCGATTTGCACATGGTTTTACACATAGCACTTTTCATCTCATTCACTTTCTCACTCATATGTATTTCTCTGTTTTTCCTGACATGGCACTACAGATTTCAGGAGTTTAACACACAGTAAACTTTACCAATCAAGTTGGGTTTAAGCAATATCTAATCATATTACGATAACATATATAGATTACTATATTTCACATGAAAAATACATGACTTCTTATGTACTGGTCGAAATGACCTGAAATTTTAACCACATGCCATTTTCGGGTTCAAGGTCATACACTCAATTTTTCATATTTTTCTGACCTAAATAGAATTTACAGAAAATCAAATACCTATTTCGCATGCCATTCACAATTTAAGTTAACATGGAGTTTAACACATCATGCAATTTTGCCACTTACTGTTTGAACAGAGATTACTGTCGCATACATGATTTGAGAATGCAGAATTTACCCTAAATCATACATCTATAGATCGATCACCACAAATCATTCTTGCATGCCGTTTTATTTACCGAACCGAGTTTATTAGCAATTTATACAAGCATGTACAATTTATCAAAACTGAGTACATGTACACTGATCCACTAATCTTCATGATCTAATAAAACTGAGGCATTCAGACTAATCCTAATCATAAAACATAAATTTGGCAAGATCATCAACAAGTCATGCTTATAAATTCATGAAATACACTCTTCTAACATCCATCACCACACATCACACTCATCCACACACCACAAATAACAATATACATAGTGTATAGGGTTACCATATATCCTCATCACGAAACCATACCAAAATAGTGTATAGGAAGGGCAGAACAGGTCACTGTTCTGTCCAGAGGAACTTGGCGGCAGTCTCTGGCCGCTGACTCAGGGTCAGCGGCATGGTCGATGGACGCCAAGCATGATCTCAGCGTCCATTGACCTTGCCGTCAATGCAGGTCTGTGCAGAAACACAGACCCGAGCCCTCAAGTTTGGGTGAATGGGAGGGTCTAGGACTCGAGGGAAAACTCATAAAAATAGTAGAAACAACCTAGACACATACGGGGGCATTATGGTTAGGTCACTTGCCTTTTAAAAATTGCTTCAAAGGGTCTAGGGTGTTGGTGAAGCCCTCCTTGGGCAGTCCCAAGAAGGTGCAGAAATGCCTCCTAGATCTTCTTCCTCCGGGCTCCTGGGTGATCTCCACAGCAAGGGGATGTCGGGGAAGCCTCCTCCTTTGCTCCAGCTATCTTCTTGTCGGAGAAGGTGGCCGGATCTAGCTCCAGGGAGTCTGATCTTTGGGTGCAAAAGGGTGGGTTTTCTCACATCTCAAAACTAGGGTTTTTCTCCTGGTTTCTCTCTTGCAAAGGTGAAGAGAGGAGTGGGGAGAGGCAGATCCGGGTTCATACATAAGGGGAGCCTCTCTCCCACTCACAAGGTGACATGACAGCTCTCAGAGCCGTTGGGGATAGCCCCCCCCCAATGGCTGGGCTTTCTTGTTTCAAAGGTTTCTGGCTCTGCTGCGCATGCAGGCCAGAGAAATAGGCGTCCATATCGCTCGACGCCAGGATTAGTGTTGGCGTCCATGTCTGGACGCTGACACTACCTCAACGGCTAGGGTTGACGCCAAGGTGGCCTTCGGCCAGAACTCTAAAATATGCAGAAAACTATGCATACCATGCATATATACATGCAATATGTATATGGTAGTGTATCCATACTATCACCATTCAATACATGCATTATTTACATCTAATATAAACATATGCACACGTAATTATACCAATCAATACGTACGTAAATATGTATATACATACACAAGCACAAATACACACACGCAAATACAATTAATGCGACGGAAATTCGAGGGCCTTACAATGGGTATGTTTGTCTTGGAGGGCTTGGGAATGTACTTCAAAGGATAAATTGAAAAGGTAAAATTGTTAAAAGCAATAGATTGATCCTCTGAATTTTCTGCCTCTGTATATCAATCTGGTTGTACTGCTTTAAATTCATATCTTGTTAAGAACCATTGCTTCTTTAATTAGCTATGCAAAAACCTCGAATTCTTTTTCAAACACTTAAGCTTCTGATGACCGGGAGTCTTGAATATGCTATGCTTCCTCTGCGCCACTCTGATTACATCCGATATTTGCTAAAATGTTCCATAAATTCTGCTTTCACTATTGCCTGTAATTCTCTTTATTTTTACTACTACTCTAACTCTAACTGAGTTGACTTCACTTTCTTATCAAATCATCTTACCCAATTAACTACCCCAGAAAGGAAATACCTAAATTCTTGTGCTGCTTTCTTTAATACTTCAACTTTATCTATGCCACATTGAATTCTGACATACTGCTACTGATATGCTTTACTCTTTACATACTTACCTTACTTGAAATAATATTCTCTAACTGACTCAACAAACCAAATTCATAACTCTTCACAATTTCCATTCTCATTGCTGTGACACTGTACTCTCTTATCGGGAAACAAAACTGCTCAACTAACTCTACACATATTTTACTTTCAATTTTACTGAACTCTTTCTCAATCAGGTGCCATCTGACCCAAAATACTTTACTGCTTAACTGATTACACTTTTCCTTTCTATATTTTACAATATACTGACTTCAACAATTCTAATTTCCATACATTTCCCACTCTTCTCGCTCTATTCTGCCATAACTTTAATCTGCTTACTATTCTTTAACTGATCTGATGTAGCTTTCACATGAAACTTTGGAAATACCTTTATAATAAAACTCTTCTATTCATTTGAATCACTTTCTGCACACTGCTATATAAACTCTTTCTAAACATTTCTTAAATCATCTGACTATTATCACTCTATAATCTGCCACATTCTATCTTTCTCTAATTAATAACCCTGAGCTTAAACTATACTGACAATCATATCGAATATAATACCATCTCTACAAAAAGACTTTCCCCTAATCATTCCACTATCTGACTAATCTCATTGCACCACCTACACTGTGACCTTTCTTAACACCCAATTACCTTTCACTGTAACACTGCTAAAACCAGAATCTGAATACCCTTTTTCTTAGACACGATAACCTGCTCTGCCTGATTCCTCTGTTCTACACTGCTGCTTTACAATCTCAATATCTGCCTTTCCAACTACCTTACTATAACTGCTTTATTCTTAAGAACTGGAAATACCCTTGTTACAACTTACTCATTAATATTCCTTTCATTCAAACCTTTACTTTAATTCTTTCACAATCTGCCTTTCTGTTCTGCTCAACTTGACATTCCCTTATCAGTTTCTTAACTAACTTGTCTCTCCTTTTCATCATACTGCCCACAACTACTAAATATTACTGATATGATCTTTAACACTATGATTTTCAAAGAAATCCTTATGTTGAATTTTCACAAATTACCACTTACCAATTGATGTATTTACTTCAAAATTTCTCAAAAAATTTAGTTGAACATTGATCTTCTTTCACTCTCTCTGCACCCAACTGCTCACCACTGCACACACTTATGCTGATATTTATATCAAACTTCTTGTTACCACCATCACTTATAGTAACATTACTCTCGAACTTTCTCTGCAATAACCATTTCTAATTATAAAACACATTTACCTCTGCTGTCGCAAATCACTGCTCCTTTGCTTACTAATACCTTTTCTGAAAATGATTTGGTCCACTTAACCATTCAAAATCTTCTATATCACTAACCACATTATCATCCAAGCAACTTCTTAACACTTATTGACACAAATCTCAGACATATCAATTACCTCTACTAAATTTCTCAATCACAATCCTTTCATCTAACAATCTTTAACACCCACTATTCCACACTGTAGTACTGTTCCCACTGTAACTTTATTACACAACAATCTCTGCAATAACTTCCTCTTATACATATCCACAATCATTACCTTATACCTATCTCTGCTGATTCTCTACCTTGTTAAAACACTTTCATAACATTAAATCATATCTTTCTCAAAATAGAACTCTATCTTTACTGATTATCATAACTAAACTTACCAATTCCCTCAATTTTCCACAACTGAAAACCTCTACACAATCATACCTTTCTACAATAGCCCAACTTACTAGCGTAACTCAAGCAACTATACCATTACCAACCATACCATTTCTCTACCATCACTAACATATGCCAATCTGACAAACATAGGCACCCAATCCACATGACAAAAACTCACGTAAAAACCACACTAAAATCACACAAAACCGCAGACTTATTACCAGCAGTGGACATTAAACCATGTCTTGGGACATTGTAAACTCAATGTCTTTTCATATTCTAACTGGACCATGCTCTGATACCAACTGTAGCGACCCTAGATATTTATGTCCAATAAGGCTTCATATCCAAGTTCACCTCCCGCGATCGGACCAGAGTCTCGCAAGGGATATCTCACACAAGTGTCCAGTAAGAATATAAAAGACAACCACGAGAGTATAATATACAAGAAAGTACAAGTAATTATACTCATTTCCACAAATTACATTGTCCCAATACATTATTACATGTCTAAGAGAAAAGTACAACTACCTGGGGCATACCTCGAGAGAGCAAAGCTCACACTGAATACAATTACAACTCATCTGCCGGTGGTACATGTAACGCCCTAGAAATTCAAGGTGTTAAGAAAATAGAAATAAATTGGTTAAAATACCTTAGGAATGTTATTAAATTGTGATAATTAGAGGATATGTATAATTAGTGGTAATGAACATTACCCCAGTGTCGTACATCGAAGTGCGCACTCCCACAGGGCGACACTAGAAAACGACAATGAAATAAAAATCCGAGAACATCATAATTTCCAGAAAAATGTGGAGAAGTCAAATATGTAATTATCCGAATTTTTTGACGTACGGATTTCGAGATTAAGTCGACGCGACTATTTTTCGGGTGATTTTTCACCTACTGTAAAATAAATTCTAAAAATTAAACTAAAATCACCATAATTTGTAAAACCATCATATTAGTCTATGGTTAAAATTTCATTACAAATGGACACCATTTGGATGGATTTACATAGTGAATATTGGACCAGTTGATTTATGGAGTATTTACGGTAAACATTTTCTGGGATTTTATGGGAGCTTACGTGTGAGGCCTTGAGGAGGCCAGCACACATTAGGATAAGGATAGAACTGGGGTTAAAATTCTTCATGATGGTGGATGAGGTGTAGGTGTGAGGTTGGATGCATGGGACATGTGTAAACAGTAAAAACCAAGGGGTTTTACCATTTACACCTGTGCATGGGAGGTGTCTTCACGCAGGGGAACTTGACTGGGCTATAAAAGCCACTCCCTCTCCTTAGTTCGAACCCTTCTGCACCCTTTCCTACTGTTATTCTGCTGCCATTTCTCTGGATAACATCTTGTTTGGGGAGGAGTTTCTGGTTGCAAGCACTGTGAAGAGGTTGCTGCTGCTTGAACTGTTGGTTCTTCTTGCATCTTGTTCCTGGTCAAACTCTTGTTGGAGCTGTTGCTGAGAAGTAGTTGTGGAGCCATCTTGGAGGCTGTTGCTGCTACAACAACAAGCTCCACTTGTTTATTCCTTCACTTGTGGTCCTTCTTCATTTTCCTCAACTAGGTAGGATTCATATCTCTATGGTTCAATTCGATTTTTCATATGTCACAAGAAATTCGTAATGAACGAATAAGTGACTATACTTGTGATCCTCTGTTTTTCCTTTTCCAGTCATGATAGAAACACTCTTGTTGGGAGAGGAACAACCTCGTTCCATTTTAGAAATTAACTCCTATTCCCTTCTTCCACATTTGATCTTTGTACATGTTATAAAGTTGTAGAAGTTTCAACTATCTTTGTAGGATAATATGAACACTTCGGTTTAGATGGTTGATACTTCAAGTTTTGATTTAGATCCATAAAACATTTTGTGGTTTAGTTTCCATCATATAGGAACCTTCCATCCAACCATTGCTATCAAGGTTCTACTTCTAGTACTAAACTATGTTTAGTTTCAAGCAAGTCAAGCTTGAATTGTAAATTTCTTGTTTCATCTAGTTTGTTCGGTTTATAAACCACTATGAGAACCATAGTTAGACTCTTCTATTTGATATAAAACATGTCTTGGTTCATAGATTCAAGAATTAGGGTGTTTAAGATAGGTTTAAAGTCCTTTCTGGAAGTTCTATAACTATCTGTCGACAGCCGGCCAAAATCTGTCGATAGGCGCACGTCTGACAGAACTTCAGGTTGCTGGACTGTGTGGATCTGTCGACAGATACCTTGCATCTGTCGACAGATACACACAGAGCCAGACAACCTGAACTCTGTCTGCTCTCATCTGTCGACAACCCCTTCTTGGCTGTAGACAGGTACAATGCTGATTCAAATTTCTGCACTTTTTCATGCCCGAATCCATGCCAAAACTTCATCCTAAAAGCCAAGGAAGTTACCCTCTCATTTAACTTGATATTTACTGTCATGTTACTGCAAAGTTCATCCACTTTTAGTACCTTAACTTTCCTTGAATTGTTTCTAAAGTTGTCAATTACGAATAGCACTCCGATTGAGTCTATTCTTCGGTATACGGTAATTGGGTCTATAAAATCTGAACACCTGAGAGTTCATATGCTTGAACACCTTATGAGATGTGAATAAATGGAGATGACATTATTGGGTCTTTGTACCCCCTGTGATTTTTATGCCTGTGCAAATAGGGCTAGTCCAGTCCTGGGAGGAGCACCCGAATTCATTTTCGGACCACGTGGAATGATAAGGATGTCTGGATGTCTGGCATTGCATCAACTATTTTCTGAATATGGTCATCATAATTCCAGTACTATGTAGATGATATGTGAATAATTCTCGAGCTATATATCTGAGCATGATCTGAGTTTTACTGTCATTGCATCAAGCTTACTGTCCTGAAATCTGGTGTGACTCTCTTTGATATTCTGCCCTTGTCTTGGTTATCATGTATACACTCTTGAACTATGAATTGAACTATGGAATTTGAATTCTACTGGGCTAGTTAGCTCATTATTTCCTACCATTTTCAGGTAATACAGATGGGGATGACGTTTAAGGGTTTGAGTGCTGAGTGATCTGACCGTGACAAGCAAAGCCAACTAGTTTCTACTTTTGTTTAGTAGTGTGAAATGGGATATGTAAATTAAGTTGGTTTGATGTACTCCTCACTTAGTTGTTATGAGGAGTATCTATGTAATTAAACTTCAGCGTTATGACGATATGAATGGATAAGTAAATATTACCTGTTGTGCCTGTTTTTCTGTCACTCCCGATAAATAGCCTTTTATTAGGACGTGACAGATAAATTTGGTATCAGAGCATTAGTTCGATAAACCTAGGGAAACCAGTGAGTTGGGGTAGAAACATGGGATTAGTTAGCATGATTTTTGTAATCATGTAAATGATTAACCTGTTAATTATTTCAGAATGGACACAAATGCCCAAGAAAGGTTGGTTGCTGCCATGGAAATGTTACATCAGGATATAGAATTATATGCTCAAGCACAGCGAGAAGCCCACCTGGAAATTAAGGAAGAGGTGCTCAACTTGACTGCAAGTGCTTTCATGGTAGGCAATCCATGTGCTTCCTTAGAAATTATGAGCCAAGTTATGATCAATCTGGATAACTTGAAGTTGGGACAAGATCTATTGCTCCACCAAGTTGAAGGTCATTGGGAGGCATTGACTGATGCTGCTAGAGAGTTGTACCACGGGGCTGGAGTAGAGCAGCAAGTACCGCAAATGGAAACCGTTATAGATCTGACCCGAAACTAGAAGAAGACTTAGACTACTCATCTTTTTGTATACCTCTCTTTTTGTGTAAACACTGATTGTATATATGTAACTCCCATATGTATGTGGAGTGAGAGGTTAGTGGAGGTTGGAGTTTTGTATATATGGTAAACTTGGTAGGAGAAGGTTGTGATATATTTTGTGGATACATGGGGATGTATTACAATGTAAATATTTGACTTGATAATATAGATGTTGTGTTATGTGAAATTGAATTGTGTATGTGATGAATGCAAGATTGGGATGTTTGTGAAATTAATGAATGTATTACTGAATGTTTCAGATTCCTTTTGATTTAATCATGGATGGTGGTGATGCTAATTTGAGGAAGATGGAAAGTTCTATGCATGATTTGACCCGTGTAATGAAGGTAGTAGCTAGAAATAACAGTCACAATAGGACAAGCTTGTTCAAGGATTTCCGAAGCCTGGACCCTCCGAGATTCGTAGGAAGTACTGATCCGGAGGAAGCTGAGAATTGGTTAAAAGATATTGAAAGGATATTCACAATACTTAAGTGTACGGAAGAAGAAAAGGTTCATCTCACTACATTCCAGTTAGATCGGGATGCCCGTGCTTGGTGGGAAACTGTGGAAGCTACCCTGGAAGATTCAAATCAAATTAGTTGGGAAGAGTTTGTGGAACTATTTAATGAGCAATATTTCTCTGAGGTGGTTTAAGAGAAGAAAGCGAATGAATTTGCTGGGTTAAAGCAACTAAGAATGTCGGTATCCGAGTATGAGGCTCAATTTTCCCAGTTGTCAAAATATGCTCCTCATCTCATATCCACGGAAAAGCTAAAGGCTAAGAGGTTTATGAATGGACTGCGTCCTAATTTTATTACGCAGTTAACTCCTCATCTGATTACTACCTATTCAGAAATGGTAAAAAGAGCATTGGCATTTGAAGCTGCGAACGAAACTGTGGATAAGATTAGAGGGAAATTTGGAGAAGGGTCTTCAGATCGAAAAAGGAAGTATGAGTCGGGGAATGCCCCGAAGGTTCAGCAAGCTGCTAAGAAGGCAGGCAAAGCTCCGGTAGGAAGTAAGGAGGTTTGTAAGCATTGCCATCGTATCGGGCATAAAGTTGAGAATTGCTGGCGTAAATTGGGTGCATGTTTCCGTTGTGGAAGCACGCAACACCGAATTCCGGACTGCCCTATGGCTAAGACAGCACCAACAAGTAAGAACCCCCAAGTAAAGCAAGGAAGACTACAAGCCATTCAGGATGTGGAACCTGAATCCCCGCAGGAAGGCGGATTGATTGAAGGTATTTTATTAGTAAACTCAAAACCTGCATTTGTGTTGTTTGATTCTGGAGCTACGCACTCTTTCATTAGCTATGAGTTTGCTAAATTGTTGGATGTAAAGTCAGTTCCATTAATCACACAACTTGAGGTTGCAACTCCTTTAAGTGAAGGTAAAAAGCTTAAAGAATATTACCCTGCTAGCCAGATTATTGTCAAAGGACATGATTTACCCGGTGATCTGATATGTTTAGAAATGTGGGATTATGATGTAATTCTTGGGGTTGATTAGCTATCGAAATACCACGCAAATCTAGATTGCCAATTGAGGCAAGTGACTTTCCTAGGAGAGGAAAATTATTCCATGACCTTTGATAAACCTCAAACCAAAAGAATACCAATAATTTCAGCAGTGAAAGCTTGTAAATTAGTACAAAAGGGTTGTCAAGGGTATTTGACTTCTGTGACCCTATTAAATCAGAATATTGCGGGATTGGAAGACATTCCGGTAGTAAGAGAATTTATTGATGTTTTCCCTGAAGAGCTACCTGGCGTACCACCTAGTAGAGAGGTGAATTTTTCAATTGAGTTGGTACCAGGAGCTACACCAATTTCTAGAACACCCTACAGAATGTCAATAGAAGAACTGAAAGAACTGAAAAGACAATTGTTGGAATTGATAGAGAAGGGATTCATTAGACCCAGTACCTCACCTTGGGGTGCTCCGGTTCTATTTGTTAAGAAAAAGGATGGATCTATGCGGTTGTGTATAGATTATCGGCAGTTAAATCAATTAACTATAAAGAATAAGTACCCACTTCCAAGAATTGATGATCTATTTGATCAGCTGTCTGGAGCTCAGTGTTTTTCCAAGATTGATTTAAGATCTGGATATCATCAGCTTAAAATTCAAGAATCAGATATTTATAAAATGGCTTTTCGAACAAGATATGGACATTATGAATTTGTAGTGATGCCATTTGGATTGACCAATGCACCGGCTGCATTTATGCGTTTGATGAATGATGTTTTCAGATCTTATTTAGATCAGTTTGTGGTTGTATTTATTGATGATATACTGATCTACTCCAAAAGTATGGAGGAGCATGAAGCCCATCTACGGATCACTTTGCAATTGTTACGAGACAACAAGTTATATGCAAAGTTTAGCAAGTGTGAATTTTGGTTGAAAGAAGTAATGTTCTTAGGACACATTATTTCTAAAGAAGGTCTATCAGTAGATTCTTCCAAGATTGAAACCATACAGAAATGGAAGCAACCTAAGAATCTCACTGAAGTAAGAAGTTTTCTGGGCATGGCCAGTTACTACCGGCGATTTGTCAAGGATTTTTCTAGAATTGCCTCACCTCTTACACAGTTGACTAGAAAAGGAACTGCTTTTATCTGGAATGAGAATTGTGAGGAAGCATTCCAATTGTTAAAAGAATGTCTGTCATCTGCACCAATTCTAGCCTTGCCGGTGGAAGGAAAATTATTTGAGGTTTATACCGATGCTTCCAACATTGGACTGGGATGTGTATTAATGCAAGATGGAAGAGTTATTGCCTATGCTTCAAGACAATTGAAGACTCACGAGAAGAACTACCCAATACATGATTTAGAATTAGGTGCTGTGGTCTTTGCTCTTAAGCTTTGGAGACACTACCTATATGATAACCAATTCATAGTGTACTCTGATCATAAGAGTCTCAAGTATTTGTTTTCACAAAAAGAACTGAACATGAGACAAAGGAGATGGATGGAATATATCGAAGACTATGATTTCAAGATTGAATATCATCCGGGAAAAGGAAACACTGTGGCTGACGCACTTAGCAGAAATCCTATAGCCAAGATGTTTCGGTTGCAAGTAAGTGAATGGAAATTGTTAGAAGAATTTTCCACATTGAGCTTGAAAGTTGAAAAACAAGGAGAGAATGGTGATTAGCAATTTGGTAGTACAGTCAGATTTGTTGAAGCAAATTAATGAGCAGCAAGACAATGATCCTATATTGGTAGGAATCAGAGAAAAATTGGCTTCTAAACCTGATTTTAATGAAGATTCTCATGGAAATCTTCGATTCCGGGACAAATTGTGTGTACCGGATAATTCCGAAATCAAGAAACAGATCTTAGAAGAAGCTCATCGGTCTCACTACACTATTCATCCCGGAGCTGTCAAAATGTATCAGGATTTGAAGAAGTATTTCTGGTGGTGCAACATGAAAAGGATATTGTAGAATTTATTGCAAAATGTTTGACATGTCAGAAAATTAAGGCAGAACACCAGAAACCTGCAGGAAAATTAAAACCGCTTGAAATACCAGAGTGGAAATGGGATAGCATTGGTATGGATTTTATTGTGGGATTACCCAAAACACGGAGTGGATTTGATGCTATTTGGGTAATCATTGATAGACTTACCAAATCAGCTCATTTCTTAGCAATAAAGACAAGGTGGTCTGTTAATATTTTGGCAGCGTTATATATGAAAGAAATTGTACGGTTACATGGAATCCCAAAGAACATAGTTTCTGATCGAGATGCCAGATTTACTTCGCATTTTTGGAGAGAATTACAAGATGCTTTGGGAACAAAATTAAAATTTAGTACTACATTGCACCCTCAAACAGATGGACAGACCGAACGGGTGAATCAAATTGTTGAGGATATGTGTCGTGCTTGTGTATTAGAGTTCGGAAATGACTGGAACACTCACCTAGCTATTATGGAATTTGCGTATAATAATAGCTATCAGTCTACTATTCGAATGGCACCATTTGAAGCCTTGTATGGTCGACAATGTAGATCACCATTGTGTTGGGTCGAATTAAAAGAAACGCATATTCTTGGACCAGAAATGATCCAAGAGACGACAGAAGTTATCAAATTGGTACAAGATCGGATGAAAGCTGCTCAAGATCGACAAAAAAGTTATGCCGATCGACGTAGAAGAGAGTTAGAATTTCAGCCAGGAGAGCATGTGTTTCTTAAAGTGTCACCCCGAAGAGGAATTAAAAGATTTGGTATCAAGGGAAAATTGAGTCCAAGATACATTGGACCTTTTGAAATATTGAGGAGAATTGGCGAAATGACATACCAATTGGCACTCCCACCACAATTATCCAATGTTCATGATATTTTTCATGTATCAATGTTAAGGAAATATGTGTATGATCCGGAACACATTAATGGATACCAAGATTTGGATGTACAAGGAAATTTGGCATATGAAGAAAGACCAGTACAGATCATCGATCGAAAAATCAAGCAACTTCTTAACAAGGAAGTTCCTTTATTAAAGATTCAATGGAATAAGCGAGGACAAGAAGAAGCATCATGGGATATGGAAGATGCCATCAAGGACAAGTATCCAGAGTTGTTTACAGGTTAGTAACTACATCTGTATGTTATTAAATTTGGAGGACCAAATTTCTTTTAGTAGGGGAGAGTTGTAACGCCCTAGAAATTCAAGGTGTTAAGAAAATAGAAATAAATTGGTTAAAATACCTTAGTAATGTTATTAAATTGTGATAATTAGAGGATAGGTATAATTAGTGGTAATGAACATTACCCCAGTGTCGTACATCGAAGTGCGCGCTCCCACAGGGCGACACTGGAAAACGACAATGAAATAAAAATCCGAGAACATCATAATTTCCAGAAAAATGTGGAGAAGTCAAATATGTAATTATCCGAATTTTTCGACATACGGATTTCGAGATTAAGTCGACGCGACTATTTTTCGGGTGATTTTTCACCTACTGTAAAATAAATTCTAAAAATTAAACTAAAATCACCATAATTTGTAAAACCATCATATTAGTCTATGGTTAAAATTTCATTACAAATGGACACCATTTGGATGGGTTTACATAGTGAATATTGGGCCAGTTGATTTATGGAGTATTTACGGTAAACATTTTCTGGGATTTTACGGGAGCTTACGTGTGAGGCCTTGAGGAGGCCAGCACACATTAGGATAAGGATAGAACTGGGGTTAAAATTCTTCATGATGGTGGATGAGGTGTAGGTGTGAGGTTGGATGCATGGGACATGTGTAAACAGTAAAAACCAAGGGGTTTTACCGTTTACACCTGTGCATGGGAGGTGTCTTCACGCAGGGGAACTTGACTGGGCTATAAAAGCCACTCCCTCTCCTTAGTTCGAACCCTTCTGCACCCTTTCCTACTGTTATGCTGCTGCCATTTCTCTGGATAACATCTTGTTTGGGGAGGAGTTCCTGGTTGCAAGCACTGTGAAGAGGTTGCTGCTGCTTGATTTGCTGGTTCTTCTTGCATCTTGTTCCTGGTCAAACTCTTGTTGGAGCTGTTGCTGAGAAGTAGTTGTGGAGCCATCTTGGAGGCTGTTGCTGCTACAACAACAAGCTCCACTTGTTTATTCCTTCACTTGTGGTCCTTCTTCATTTTCCTCAACTAGGTAGGATTCATATCTCTGTGGTTCAATTCGATTTTTCATATGTCACAAGAAATTCGTAATGAACGAATAAGTGACTATACTTGTGATCCTCTGTTTTTCCTTTCCAGTCATGATAGAAACACTCTTGTTGGGAGAGGAACAACCTCGTTCCATTTTAGAAATTAACTCCTATTCCCTTCTTCAACATTTGATCTTTGTACATGTTATAAAGTTGTAGAAGTTTCAACTATCTTTGTAGGATAATATGAACACTTCGGTTTAGATGGTTGATACTTCAAGTTTTGATTTAGATCCATAAAACATTTTGTGGTTTAGTTCCATCATATAGGAACCTTCCATCCAACCATTGCTATCAAGGTTCTACTTCTAGTACTAAACTATGTTTAGTTTCAAGCAAGTCAAGCTTGAATTGTAAATTTCTTGTTTCATCTAGTTTGTTCGGTTTATAAACCACTATGAGAACCATAGTTAGACTCTTCTATTTGATATAAAACATGTCTTGGTTCATAGATTCAAGAATTAGGGTGTTTAAGATAGGTTTAAAGTCCTTTCTGGAAGTTCTATAACTATTTGTCGACAGCCGGCCAAAATCTGTCGACAGGCGCACGTCTGACAGAACTTCAGGTTGCTGGACTGTGTGGATCTGTCGACAGAGCCCTTGCATCTGTCGACAGATACACACAGAGCCAGACAACCTGAACTCTGTCTGCTCTCATCTGTCGACAGCCCCTTCTTGGCTGTCGACAGCCCCTTCTTGGCTGTCGACAGGTACAATGCTGATTCAAATTTCTGCACTTTTTCATGCCCGAATCCATGCCAAAACTTCATCCTAAAAGCCAAGGAAGTTACCCTCTCATTTACCTTGATATTTACTGTCATGTTACTGCAAAGTTCATCCACTTTTAGTACCTTAACTTTCCTTGAATTGTTTCTAAAGTTGTCAATTACGAATAGCACTCCGATTGAGTCTATTCTTCGGTATACAGTAATTGGGTCTATAAAATCTGAACACCTGAGAGTTCATATGCTTGAACACCTTATGAGATGTGAATAAATGGAGATGACATTATTGGGTCTTTGTACCCCCTGTGATTTTTATGCCTGTGCAAATAGGGCTAGTCCAGTCCTGGGAGGAGCACCCGAATTCATTTTCGGACCACGTGGAATGATAAGGATGTCTGGATGTCTGGCATTGCATCAACTATTTTCTGAATATGGTCATCATAATTGCAGTACTATGTAGATGATATGTGAATCAATTCTCGAGCTATATATCTGAGCATGATCTGAGTTTTACTGTCATTGCATCAAGCTTACTGTCCTGAAATCTGGTGTGACTCTCTTTGATATTCTGCCCTTGTCTTGGTTATCATGTATACACTCTTGAACTATGAATTGAACTATGGAATTTGAATTCTACTGGGCTAGTTAGCTCATTATTTCCTATCATTTTCAGGTAATACAGATGGGGATGATGTTTAAGGGTTTGAGTGCTGAGTGATCTGACCGTGACAAGCAAAGCCAACTAATTTCTACTTTTGTTTAGTAGTGTGAAATGGGATATGTAAATTAAGTTTGTTTGATGTACTCCTCACTTAGTTGTTATGAGGAGTATCTATGTAATTAAACTTTAGCGTTATGACGATATGAATGGATAAGTAAATATTACCTGTTGTGCCTGTTTTTCTGTCACTCCCGATAAATAGCCTTTTATTAGGACGTGACAGTACAAGTCTGACACAACGCCGCTGCAAGCCAAACACACGGCAAGCCCTGAAAAGAACTGTAGGGGAGTGAGCCTCAACAAGTCACAGGCTCAACAGAAACCTCCCAAAAACAACCACAACCAACAACTAAAGGAAGGAACCAAGTCCTCAACCCCCAAGGGTCTCACTGGCATCGCTAACTGAAGCACTACAGAAGTAAAATGTACTAACAATAAATATAACGAAACTACATTAAATAAGAACGCACTAGTTGTCACAGTATACAAGAAATAAAAGAAGCAACATGACTTATGTAGACACACTAGTCCACCACGACAGCTGAAAGAACCACGCCACAAGCCATATAAACCAACCACTGACTGATGGTAACGAGACAGACAACAAAGAGCCAGTCCCTCACAAAACGAACGAGTGAAGCAAGGCCACACGGGCCAACAACCAACACAAGATAACAGGGCTAACCACAAAGGTTAGTCCACCACAATACCCACCATACCAAACACATCGGAGGACTACCCACACAGGGGTACAACACCAAAAATGGAAGGTCACACAACTTGACTTCCACAAAAATCGAACCACCTCAACACTTGAAAAGGCTAGCACACTGCGTGCCACAATAGCCAACAACCCACACAGGGTACATGTACTTAAAGCCACGAGGTACCACGACAAACCACCACCACACACAAAACCGCAACACAACTGTGCCTTCTACAAGGCACACCACAGCGAGTCAAACCACAATAGGTGAGTCACCACTCATAAGCCACAACCGCTGGCAAAGTATGAGTCGGAGAGAACGATGCCACCACACGGAAACAGACTACTGGTTCATGACGACAGTATCCAGCCCGGACAACACATCACAAGAACTACCTCTCAGTCTCGCAGTCACGGACGAAAGGTCCAACTTCCCCTCCACAACCACACATTAAAACCAAAGAATAGTGGAGACCAACTAACACCACACCTGCAGACCACACACAACTGCAAGCCCATGCCTGGCACCTTTAGGGACTCTGGCCTAAGCTCCCTAAAGTGAGGCACTAGAAAATTGGACTAGTTGGGGCCCAGTACGTCTACTTGTGTCCGTACCACCAACCACGAGCGGGCTACAAGCGACCGCACACCTACAAACACGAGTCGCTGCCCTATGTCGTCTTTCCCTTAGTCGGATGTACAACTTAAACACAGGAGTGAGGGTGTCCAGGAAGACGACACAAACCTCGACGGTACACACAGTATCGGGACAAACCCCGATCACTAACGTACCTGGCTCACACAAAACCTGGGGTACCCGACTAGAGAGCCATTCTGGAATAGGCGCCGGACCACCAAACTCGGCAAGCACACAAACCATGCCGATCACTCAACACAACCATAAAACTTATATCATGATACATAAACCATAATCAGCTCGTCACTGGTCACCACGTGACCTCCAAGCAACTACACACTGCTAAAGACATAAACTACAATACAATCTTGCCTGTCATTGGTCATTTCATGACCTCCATAGCAACACACCACTATGCACATAAACCACACATATTTCTTAAAACATGCTTAACATGATTCACATAACCATTAACCTAAACATGCTTTGCTAATCATTAATCGACTCAGAACAACTTAAAATACCCTAAATGACCTGAGCTAGGTCCATACAGGACCCTCATTTCCCAAGGCTCAACCACTTATTTCAGACAGAAGAATGTGACGGGGGCCACTATCGCGATAAGAACGCGACAGCCCGACAAACCACAATCGCACACCAGAACGCGACAGCGTCTACTGTCACATTAAGAATGCGATAGCTCGACAGGTCACGTTTACAAACCAGAATGCGACGGGGACAAGGGTCACGACCTGAATGCGATAGCCCGATCCATCGCCTTCTCAGACAGAAACCCTGCACTCTAGTTTTCACACAGAAACCAGCTCAAAACCTCATTTCCATACATACCAAACTTCTACAAATCAATTACACTATACAGAAAACACAACTACACATTTATACACATTAAACATGCTTCAAATCAATCAGATAATGCAATAAAATAAGGAAAGTCCCTACCGATAAGAAGAACTCGCAGAACGAGGCTCAATCGGTGCTCTCCACGCTCCGAGCAGCTTCTACGTGCCAAAACCACGTCGAAACACAAGCTTCAAAGCCGACGTCGTCGGAAATCGCCGCAACAACCCTCCCTGGTCGAACAGAGCTTCCTGCTCTGTTTGGCCAGAGGACCAAACTTATCCCAAACCGAAAACAAGAACGCGACGTAACATCCTGTAGCCTTCAGAACGCGATGCACCTAACCATCGCCTTATGAAAACTCTCCATGCCACGCATCACAAAGGCGGTGTAGAGAACGCGACGTATGTGACTGTCGCATTCAAAATGCGACGCCCCACCCTGTCGCATTCTCAACCAGTGAACCTGTGGGCTATTTGGGCTAAAACCTCTGGCCCACAACCCACACAACGACGGAGACCATGACGAAGGCTCAATGACCCTACATTGGTCATGAGCACCACAACAGAACCAATAAACACAGATCCAAACGGCCACGATGTTACACGTCGGAGAAGAACATAGAAGCTTGCTCAAGCCTTCCTCGACAAAGTACTATGGATGCACGATCTTCAGAACATCCAACACCTTGACTCGCACAACAACCTTTGAGAAAATCACCTGGAGAGTGCTTCGGTCTATTAGTTCGTCCTTTGCCCTAGCTTGGATGCAAATCTTGTTCTCCAACTATGTGTATTTATACTACGTACCATAATAGGCTTCTCTCTTTAGTCCGATGACCAAAAGACTTCTCCTTGGCAGTAGATCAGAACATAAGATCGTATAAATCCATAAACAGGAAAGAGTCCTATCCAAACTAGAAACTGTGTTTCCGGAGTCGGTCGATCGATTTCCCAAAATCGGTCATCCGATTTTGGACTCACATCGGCCAGGACTTCAACTGGAAAATCGACTGATCGTTCGGTCGTGTTCGACCGATGCTTCGACTGGTGTAGTTATAACGTGAACATACGAAGTACCAACACTTCGACTGGCCAAGTGTAAATGGTGACATCCAAAGTCAAGATGTTTCAGATGGCAGAAATACAACGTGAATATACAAAGTCAGCTTGCTTCGACTGGCGAATCGGTCAACCAATTTCCTCAAGTCGGTCGTTTGACTTTTTGACTATCCCACAACCAAAGCTTTTGGCTATGTTGGTTGACTGAAAGTACCAAATTGGTCGTCCGACTTCTACTTGATCAATAATCGATCGTCCATTGATTGCCCTTAGTCCATAATCGATTGTCCATCGATTACCCTTGATCCATAATCGATCTTGCATCGGTTCCCTTTCAATATCGGTCGACCGATTTCTCAGGATCGATCATCCGATTGTCATTTTGCAGCTAACCTTCCAGTCTTGCCTTGCTTACTATTTTGTCCAAGTCTTGGGCTTTGTATTCACCACTTCAAATGCGACTTTAGGACAAATATATTGCACACTTAACACACAAATTAGACCCTCAAATTAAATAAACATAAATCAAATGTTTGGTCATAAGCATGAATTATATTCAGTGTTTTATGATTTTCAGAATCACGAGTTAAACTTAGTGTTTTTGTAATCATCAAAATCTACAGAGTACAACAATATCTTGATTTAACCTTTAAAAACTCGACTCGTTAACTTCACACTTGACTTGTTATTCCTCATACTCTTACATTTGACTTACTTGACTTGGTATTATCATTACAATGAGATTTCTTGAACTTGACATCTGTTCAAAGGCCGTACATGAACAATGATCAAATGGAAATGGTGTGACACACTTTGGGCTCTTCGGACTCACTTGAACATTATGCCAGTGCCAATGGAGCCAGTTCAGTCCGAGGAGGAGCACCCGAATTTGTTTCATGGTCTTACGGAATGATAATGGATCATTTGGTTGTTTGACATGCACCACTATATGCAAAGATTTTGGTCTACATTTCCATGAAACTATGTCATGAACTACATTATACTTGCTTGATTACTAGTTGGTTCAGAGTAACTCTTTTACAGTATTATTTCTTTTTTTTTAACACTATTACGAAACTTTTGTAAACCAGTTGTGTTATCTCTCTCCCTCTCATTATATGAAATGCATACCCATGGCCCCTTTCTATGCGACCTTCATACCTTACTTTTATTATGTTTAGAAGGCAAAGCCTTCTTGGCATAACTGCTCATGCATTCCTACTTTTCTTTCATGAATTCCAGATGCGGCTGACTCTCCAGGTAATTGTGTGCTAAACGACTCCTAAAATAAATTTATTAGCAACCTGAGTCTTATTCTTAGATTTTAGCACTCTATAGTTTTGTAAATATTAAACTATGAACCCTTTGTTTGTGTAAATCATATTGTATTATTCTGCTGCACTACTTTATGAATATAAATGAAGAATTATATTTCCTTAACTTTGAAACTCTGTCATTTCCAATAAGTATCAATTATTAGGACATGACAATAAACTAATAAGAATGATAGGATAAGAGTATGTCGACACCAATGATAAGAATGAAGATGCGATTGAACAAATGAGTACATTAGATATGAGGATATATATATTTAGGGTATAGTTATGATTAAAGACATGTAATTTTGAGGTTTTCGTTATCACCAAAATACATAGTCAACAAACGCCCCCTTTTTGGTGATGACAAAATTAAAAAAATAACTAAAATATAGACCTTTCTAAAAACACATTTGAGCAAAGTATGATAACAAATGTGAATTAAGGTGGTGATGCTAAATGGTATGTATTTTAGAGTAGTATTTCTCCCCATTTTTGTCAATAACAAAAAAGGAGAAATAAGGAGTTAAACATGACTAATGAGAATTGGAAGTATAAGGAGTTAAGAAATCGAGAGATGGAAAAAAAATAATGAAGGCTCCTCTTGAGTTCATGTCAATCTCAAAAGATAAAAGAGTCAAATGTAGGAGATTGGTCAAAAAAGAGTAACTTATAAGCATAGTCCAATTTTGAAAGGAAATATGGGAAAGTATATATGATACTAATTGGGAAGTAAGCTGATGGTTTCTTCTAATTTCTGAGGAAGCATACAATGATTTTTATAAGAAAGGCAGGGAACACACATATGACAGAACTGTTTAATGTTGTGTTCCGGTTGAAGAACCAAGATATCCAGTGAGTGCCAATTTGTGAGGGGAAAACCAATGATTATAGAGTAGAGTCATGCATCATTCCAAGAAACTTTGAAAATTTTTAATATTATTCAGTTATTACGGAAACAAATCTTCTACAAATTACACATGTCTAATTCCCTTCTGAGAGAGGTGAATCTCTCTTCAGGTAGAGCTTTTGTGAAGATGTATGCCAACTGATTTGCAGTGTCTATAAGTGAAATGAGTATATTATCTTGTACTATATGATCCCTAATAAAATGGTACATGACTTCAATATGTTTAGTTCTTGAATGTTGAACTAGATTATTTGTGAGGTTGATTGCACTGATGTTGTCACATAGCATGGGTACTAATTTGATGTTGATTCTATAATCCTCAAGTTATTTCTTAATCCATAATAATTGAGTGCAACAGCTCCCAACAACAACATATTTAGCTTCAGTTATCGACAAGGCCACTAAGTTCCGTTTTATTGAGGACCAAGAGATCAAGCACCCTACAAGAAATTGATAGCATCCACTTGTACTTTTTCTATCTACTTTGCATCCAGTATAATCAACATCAGAATATCTAATTAAATCAATATTGCATGACCTAAGATACTATAAACCTAACTCACTTGTATGTGCTAAATATCTAAAGATCCTTTTAACTGAAGTTAAATATGATTCTTTATGATATACTTAGTATCTAGCACACATGCATACACTAAATAAAATATCAGGCCTACTAGCTGTTAAATAAAGTAGAGAACCAATCATACCTCTAGAAGAGTTCTGATCCACTTTCTTACCTTGAGGATCACTGTTTAACTTGGTGGAGGTGCTCATTGGAGTGGGTAAAAGCTTTGCATGTTCGAATCTAAACTTCTTTAGTAGGTCCTTGATGTACTTGGTCTGGTTGCTGTGGGTTCCTTTCTTACCTTGTTTGATTTGAAATCCAAGGAAGTAAGTCAATTCCCCCATTATGCTCATCTCAAATTCTCCCTGGATCAACCTTTCAAAGTACTTGCAAAGGGATTCATCAGTAGCTCTAAAAATAATGTCATCAACATAGATTTGCATAATTAAGGTGTTTTGGGAGTATGATTTAACGAACAATATGCTATCTACTTTTCCTCTAATAAAATCATGGTTTAGAAGAAATGCACTTAGTATTTCATATAAAGCTCTTGGAGCTTGTTTCAAACCATATAGTGCCTTATACAATTTGAAAATATTGTTTGAGAAATAAAGATCATCAAAAGTGGTGGGTTGTTCTACATATACTTCTTCTTTGATAAAACCATCCAAAAAAGTAAAATTTACATCCATTTGAAAGAATTTTATGTTTGAAGCAGATTCATATGCAAGTAAGATTGTAATTGTTTCAAGTCTGGCTACTGGTGCATAGGTATCATCAAAATTTATGCGTTCCTTATGGGAATAGTCTTGAGCTACCAGTCTAGCCTTGTTCCTAGTAATGACACCAGTCTCATCCACTTTATTTATGAACACCCATTTGGTGCCAATTACTGAATGATCTGATAATATAGGTTTAAGATTCCAAACATGGTTTCTCCTGAACTGATTAAGTTCATATTGCATGGCAAAAATCCAAGAGTCATTAGTTAGTGCCTCATTGATTGTCCTAGGCTCAATTTGAGAGACAAAAGCTAGGTAATCTCAAGGAATCATATTACATATTGTTCTTACTCCTTGACTTGGATCACCGATGATATTTTCTTTGGGATGATCTTTATGAAACTTTCACTTCCTAGGAAGATCTTCATGAGAAGGTTCATTTTAGAGTAGATCTTCCAATGCTGGCTCCTCCATGTCTTCTCTGGTGGTGATATTCTTTTATTTTTGTGCTAGTTCTCATGTTCCTTCATCATCACTATCGTTTTCTATTCTTAAAGATGGGTTAGCCTCATCAAATATGACATCAATGGTTTGCTCAATTGATAAAAATTCAATATTAAATATTTTATAACCTTTAGGTTTTGAGATATAATCAAGAAATATACCTTCATCAGATTTTCCATCCAATTTACCCAGATTTGACTTACCATTGTTGAGAATGTAGCAATTGCATCTGAATGGCTTGAGGTGACTGACATTTAGTTTCTTGTCCTTGTATAGTTCATATGTAGTCTTTTTCAAAATTGGTCTGATCATTGTTTTGTTGATTATGTAGCATGCTATGCTAAAGGCATCTACCAAAAAATATATTGGCAAGTTGTAATCAGATAGCATTGTTCTTGCCATGTCCAATAGTATCTTGTTCTTTTTTTCAGCAACTCCATTTTGTTAAGGTGTCCTTAGTGATGAAAAGTTGTGCTCAATTCCTTAGTCTTCACAGAAGCTTATGAACTCCTTATTCTGAAATTCTCCTCCATGATTTGTCCTTAATCCAATTATGCTGAATTTCTGATATTTATGTACCAACTTACAAAACTTTACAAAGGTTATTAAGGTGTCATCTTTATTTGTTAAGAATGACACCCATGTAAGCCTTGAGAAATAATCAACAATGACAAATCCATAATTCTTTCTTCCCAACCTTGTTGTAGACATTGGATCAAATAAGTCCATGTGAAATAGCTCTAAAGGCTTGGTGGAGGTGACAATTGTCTTTGATTTGAAAGAAGTCTTGGCATGTTTCCCTTTGACACGACGTCCACAAACCTTATCACAATGTGTGTTGATCTTTGGTAATTCTTCCACTAGCTCATGCTTTATTAGTTTTCTAATCACATATAACCTAGCATGACCCAATCTTTTGTACCATGATTATACACCAGTGCTTTTTGCTAGCTACAAGATATACATCTTGATCCTTTAAATCTTCGAGGTGTAGGACATATAAGTTCTTTTCTCTATGTCCTTCAAACATCACTTCTTCATCCTTGATGATCAGACATTTTGATTCTATGAATTTTACTTGATGTCCCCTATCAAAGGGTTGGTCGATGCTTATCAAATTGTGCTCCAAGTCTTCGACGCAAAGAACTTCTTCAATTAGATTATTGTTCTTGCTGCCCACTGTACCACATCCAATAACCAATTCATTTACCATTGTCTCCATAGGTAACTGATTCTTCATATAATTTGATTATCTTGAATAGGCTTCTCTCACCTGTCATGTGCCTAGAGCATTCACTGTCCAAGTACTACTTAGATGCTCTGAGGCTAATCTGCACGAAAGTCATTGAGATTTAGGTACCCAAATTCTTTTGAGTCATTGGAGGTTAGTTTCATGATAAGTTTTCCTGAAAACCCATTTTCAGGTGCTTTTGTTGTGCAGTACCTTATAATGTGACCAAGTTTGTTACAGTGAGAACAACAAGAAATGTTTATATTTCTTTAATTGTTCTTTTCTTTTCTATTTTTACCATATTATTTTCTTAAATTTTTATTTACATAAATTTCTTCTAGTATGAATTTTGGACCTTTGGTAGAGAATATGTTTTAAAATATATTATTGTTTCATCATTTTCAGGTAGTATGTAACCTACTCTAAATTTCTTGTTGCAACTTCTTCTTGCCGCTTTTAAAATTAAGGATGATTTTCCGTTTGTTAGCTTATGTATTGTAGAGTTTAGGTATTTATTATCTTCTGTTAGGATCTTCATTTAATTTCTTTATTATGTTACCATTTTCTAAAAAATTACTATTTTTTTTTCTTTTAGATCCTTGCGTAACATATTGTTCTTAGGTTTTAATTTTTCAACTTATTTTTCAAATTGTTTAGTTTGGGACTTCATATCTAAGTTATTGTTTTCTAAACATGCAATTTTTTTTTAATAATTTTAGTTGCTTGGATACATCTCTATACTTTTTATATGGTTCATTAAATGCATCTTCTAAACTGTTATCATCAGAATCTAAAAATGAATCAAAAGAGGTGTCCAAATTTACTTTATCATCATAATTTGCCATAAAGATAAGATGAGTCTTTTCTTCTTGTTGTTCATTTGAGCTTATGTCTTCTGATGAGCTTTCTTCATTATTCCAAGCAACTACCATAGTCTTCTTCTTGTACTTCTTGATCTTTATTGAAGGCTCCTTCTTTTTGTGTTCATTTTTCTTTAGCTTGGGGCAGTCTGTCTTCAGGTTCTTGGGATGCTTGCATTCATAATAGATAGGTTCTGTTTTCTTGATTGCTTTATCATTTCTAAAGGACCTTCTCCCTGATTGGTATTTATTCTTGGCTGAAATCCTTTGTGAACGTCTTGATAGAAAAGTTTCTTCTTCACTATCTACACCACTACTCTCATTGTTCGTGGCTTCATTTGTGTTTGTTTCTTCTGTCTTCAAGGCAATGCTGATCTTTTTCTTTGAGGTGCTCTCTCTTAGTCTTTCCATATTTATCTCATGATCCATAAGAGACCCAATGAGTTTTTTCCAATGACATTGAGGAGAGGTCATTTGCTTCTTCTATAGCGGTGACTTTTGGAGTCCACTGGTTTGGTAGTGATATGAGGATTTTTCTTACCATGTCCCCAGTATTGTATGCATTTCTTAAACCAGTTAGACCATTTGTGATGTCAGTAAACCTACTGTTTATCTGAGTGATGGTCTCTCCCGGTTGCATCTGAAACTTTTCATATTGAGTGAGTACGATATCAATCATAGTTTCATTTACATTTTCAGTCCCTTCGTATGTGAGTTTTAATTTGTCCCACATTTTCTTGGCTAATTTGCAAGCTGAGATCCTGTTGAATTCTCTCTTTGTCAAGAAACAAAAAATGAGATTATTGGTTTTACTATTTTGTGATAATAATTTTTTGTCATTGTTTGTCTAGTTTTCCCTTGAGAATAGGACAATTAGATCTCGTTCTTCGATGATGGCCCACAACTGATAGTCATATCCTCGAAGAAAGAACTTCATCCTTGTTTTCTAGTAGTTGTAGTCTTCACCATCGAATAGAGGTGGTCTATTGACAGAGTGTCATTCAGAGTATCTGTGTACTGCCATCAATTTTTGCTCTTCAGACCATTAGATCTTCTTTTGTGATAGACTCCACTCTGATGCCACTTGTTGGCCCAGATGGCAAGCCCAAAGGAGGGGGTGAATGTGTTGATTTGAACTTTTCTGAAATCTAAAAATAGAAGCACTAAGCAAGACAGTTAGTACTATTAGTTAGTGTGCAACAAAAATAGATATAAACAATCACACAAGAAGACACACTGATTTTATCCTGATTTGCCACTGAGATGTATCTTAGCCCTACATCCAATCCTCAAGAATACCTGAGATATCACTAAACCACCAAGTAAACCTTGGTCTTCTCTTCAACGAGGGGCATACAACACTTGCTTCCAAGCAATTCTTCCCTTCTACCAAGGGGTAAAATTACACCCAGTACCTTGATGGTCTTCCCTTCTACAACGGGAACAAAAGCTTGCACAACAAATTCTCTTCCAAGAAGAGGTACAACCTGTATCTTAAAGAGATTACAAGATCGCTAGACCATGCTTACATAACAAGCCTTGATTTAAGACAACACCCAAGAGAGTAGAAGATGAACAAAGAGATCTTCTCTCAGATGCTAGCAACTCACTCTCTCTTTTAGAAAAATGATCAAAAAGCTAGAGAGAGAGAGAGAGAGAGAGAGAGAGAGAGAGAGAGATGAAGAGGAAAGTTAAAACAAATGACTTCGAAAACTCTTGCTTTCTCTTTAATTTTAGGAAGGATGTGGCCGTTGCTGTGCTCCTTGAAACTTCATATGTTTTTCTTGAGAGAGAGTCAGTGGTTGATGTCATAGAGATTGCATCCTTCTTCTCTTTTATAGATTATTGGTAAAATATAGCCGTTGAAGCTTCTTGCTCTCCTTTTTCTTCTTCTTGTATCTAACGACTATTTTGATGAGTCTACTGACTCCTTGAAGCAGATGTGAGTCTTCAAGTTCATGCATGTTTTCACGGTATTGTAGTGTGTTTCATGACAGCTTCAAGGGAGTACCGGATGCCTGCATCCATTTAATGCATAGAGAGGAAAGTGTTAGGTAACAAAGGTCATGTGTCAGTCACACCCATACCTCTACTGTAGAAGACCACAATTTTTACTGACAATATGCTATTCCAGGTAGCTTTCTTTTTGTTTGATAAGAAAGAATGATTGTCAGTAACATGTTCAAGGTGTGAACATATAGTCTGGGTTAGAAAAAGGTTGACATTGCATTTAATGTTAGAAATATGCGTGAGAACTTATGTAAAAACATGAGAGCCAAATTTGAAATGAAGTAGATTTGGGCGCTAAAGGAGATTGTTCATCAATCAATGTGAAACTTAACAATAATTGATTTGTTGTTCACCAATCGGAAGACTTTAAATTAAATGTTTATCAATCAGAACATGTTGAACCACTCCTATATTTTATCCTTCTATTTTGGTGATAACAAAATCTATGTTTACCCTAAAATATCATTAATATATTTTATATCATGTTTCTCCCTTGAATACAATATATTATTGCATTATCACTTCAGATTTACAGAGTTTCAACTTCGTCATGCATGTTTTGATCATGTTCAATCAAAGCTACACTTCGTCATATACGAAGCTAGCTTTGTCTTATTCGAAGCCCACTTTGTCATATCTGAAGTTGGTGCTTCATCATGCATGTTTTGGTCATGATCAGTCGAAGTCCTACTTCGTCATATACAAAGCTAACTTCGTCATATCCAAAGTGATATATGAAGTTTCACTTAGATCGACTGTGGGTTTCAGCTTCGACCGACTATGTTGTTTTTCATTCTATACGTAGTTCACTTCATTATATACAAAATTCACTTTGTCACATATGAAGTTCACTTCATCATATCTGAAGTCTTATTGGAAGTTTACTTCGTCATATTTGAAGTTAACTTCGTCATATCCGAAGCTCCACTTAGACCGATTGCGTTGTATCTTGACTAATCGAAGTGACACATCGATTGCATTGAAACATCGATTGACTTAAACATCGATTGCATTGAAACATCGATTGCACTTAAACATCGATTGCATTGAAACATCGATTGCACTTAAGCATCGATTGCATTGAAACATCGATTGCACTTAAACATCGATTGCATTGAAACATCGATTGCATTGAAACATCGATTGCACTTAAACATCAATTGTCTTTTAAACATCGATTGTCTTTAAATACATCGATTGTCTTGCTTAAACATCGATTGCCTTTATATAACATCGATTGTCTTCATAAACACCGATTGTCTTGCTTAAACATCGATTACTCCTTTAACATCGATTACTTCTTGAACACCGACTGTGACTTAAACACCGATTAACATGTATTTCCATTTCAGATAAATTATTATCAATACCTTGATCATCTTTATCAAAACAAGTATCTTTACAGTAATCATACTGATTATGATTGAGATTTAATTATATCTGTGTTATGATCAAATCTTGGCGCGTAATATTTTTCAAACCATTTTTAAAGATGTGCATTTCAAAATTTCCATTATATGTTACATATCCTTCTTAGAAAAGCTTTTTAAGGATATCCTCTTATGTATGGTCTATGTACGGACACAGTTCCCATGCACATCATTTTATATTGTTTACCATTTTCATGACATGTTGTCTACTGTGTGTGTGTGTGTGTGTGTGTGTCTGCAGATTTCCAGTAGTCAAGCACTCCTCCAATGTAAGACATGTTGCGACTGCTTGGAAATGAGGATCAAGAAATGAGAGACAACGAATACCTCAATGGCTACATATGAAGATAGCACCCCAAGTCCATCTACTCCAAGTCCATCTGCTCCAAGCTCTCCTGAAGCCCTCACTTCTTTTCTTTGAGAGCCAATTGTTTTAAGAGGATAGCATCATAGTCTCTATTCTTCTTACTCTCAATTCTTGCCTCAGATCAAGCAAAGCTTGTTGTATAAGCTTGATCTAGAGGCCATCTCTTCTACTCTTATTTAAGAGTGTTCCTCTTCCTGTGAGAAGAGAAGACCTACTGTGGGTAGGTGGTTTTGTTCCCCTTGTTAAAAGGAAGATCTGTTGCTATAGGTGAGTGTATTGCCTCTTCGGGGTTGAAGAGAAGGTCAGTGGGTGCTCGATGTGCAAGTGTCCATAAGGGGGACTATACCCTTGGTTAGTGAAATCCTAAGTAATTTCTTGGGGACTAGACGTAGGACTCCTGATGATAGGAGGTCTGAACCATGATAAAATCCTTGTGTATTTTTGTGTGATTATTTTTATCTTATTTTGTTGCTCACTAACTCTAACACCTGTGTTTAGTGTTTTTCTGTTTGAAGTTATTTTTAATAGGAAAAATTCAAAATACATTTTAAGCAATCCATTCACCCCCCCTGCAATCTAGTCAATAAGTGGTATTAGAGCCAAGTCTCTTCATGTAAGTAGATCTCATGATCTGAAGATCAAAGATATATGGCAGCTCAAGGTTTTGCAGAGGGTCAATATGTCAACATGCCTGTATTGTTCAATGGAGAAGACTACAACTACTAGAAGATAAGAATGAAGTTCTTTTTTCAAGGTCTAGACTATCAACTATGGACTAAAATAGAACATGGAGATCTAATAGTCCCGAACTCCAAAGAGAATTGGACAGATGGTGACAAGAAAATGATGTCTCAAAACAGCAAGGCCAAGAGTATATTATATTACTTGTTAAGTAAGAAGGAGTTCAATAGAATATCTGCATGCAAGTCGGCCAAAGAAATGTGGGATAAGTTGAGACTCACCTATGAAGGGACATATAAGGTAAAAGAGACAATGATAGACATACTGGTGACTCAGTATGCAAAGTTTCAGATGATCTCAGGTGAATCCATTTCTCAAATGTATAGTCGATTCACAGAAATCACAAATGGCCTAGTTGGACTTGGGAAAAGGTATGAGACAGGAGATGTGGTAAGGAAAATACTAAGATCCTTACCAACTTTATGGACTCTCAAGGTTACAGCTATAGAGGAAGCCAATGACCTCTCCTCAATGTCATTATAAAAGCTTATTGAATCATTGTTGGCACATGAAATTAACATGGAGCGACTATCTGCAAGCACATCCAAGAAAAATGTCACTAATGCTTTTAAAGTCATAGCTACTCCTTCCTCATCTTCTTCTTCTAGTTCAGAAAATGCAGGTTCTGAAGATAGTGATGTTGATGATGTCTTGTCAAAGCTTCAGAAGATCCTTAAGAAGAAGAAGAATGGATCAAGAAGGATCCAGAAGAACGATAAAAAGAAAAAGGAACCAATTTATTATGATTGTAGGAAGCCTGAACATCTAAGGCCAGATTGTCCAAGGCTCAAGAAAATTGGTCAGCGAGATAAATCCAAGAAGAAGCAAAGAAGTGATGAAAAGCACGAGAATTTCAAAAGGAGAGCCATGGCAGCTGCTTGGGACAATGAAGAAGTCTCCACTTTAGATTCATCAAGCTCAGATTAAGAAAAAGATCAGGGTCGGAGTCTGAAGACTTCGAAGATGTCTTTAATGGACTTTATGAAAAGCATAAAGGTGTTGTAAAAGAATTAAAGAATCTGAAAAATAACCTTACTTGCTTAGAAAACACTAATTCTGATCTTAAACCAGAAATAGAACAATTGGAAACACAATTAAAAGAAAGTAAAAACAATAATTATATTTTGAATGAAGATTTAAAGAGCAAGAACAATGAAAAGTTAGAGTTAGAAGAAACATTGAAAACTCTAACTGAAGAAAATCTTTATTTAAAAGAATCTGTTAAAAAATTAACAAAAGGTAAAACATCTCTAGCTCTATGCTTAAAAAGGCTTAAAATCTGGTAACAATAAATAAGGTCTTGGATACAAACCTCCTGAAAAAGGAAAATAAATTAAGTATCCTAAAAAATATCCATTGCCAAAATTTGTGAAAGAAACCAAGATGCCTCAGAAAAAGGCCCCTATAATGAACAAATACTCCCAAAAGAAAAAGGTTGCTAAAAATCATGTTCTAAACAAACATCATAAAGACAATAAGACCTGCAAAATAAATTACATTCATTGTTGTTCTCATTGCAATAATTAGGCCACACAGTAAGCAACTGCACAACTAGACACTTAGTATGGATTCCGAAAGGATATTTTCATGCATCTAACCATCAAGGATCCAAAAAGTTTTGGGTACCTACTTCTGAATAAGTTGTTTTTAGGATAGCCTTGGAGCATCAGGAACAAAAGATGCTCAAGGCATTGGTGACTGCCAACTCGTCATCCAACTCAAATCTGAAGAGGGAGTAGTCACATATTTGTATTTGATATACAATACTACTAATATGGTTTTGCAAGTTTTCTTTTTTTAATATCAATGCAGGTAAAACTCTTGAAGACTTGACAAACAACAAGTGGATATGTCAAGAAACAACAAGATCAAACACCAACAAGTGGATATGTCAAGAAACAACAAGATCAAACACCAACAAGTGGAAGTACATCAACAAATATCGACAAACTCAAGATCAGAAGAAGATTGAAGATTCATTAAGCCTCACAATAAGGGAGAGCCATACACTGAGGGGGAGCCTCACATCAATGGGGAGCATACACAAAAGGGGAGATGAAAATTCATGACAAACATATTGTTGAACCCCTCTCCTTAAAGCTCACAGCACATGGGTAAGAAGTCTCTACAAAAGAGGTGAAAGTAAAATGGTAAAATCCTTTCTTTTTGATTATTGACAAAAAAGGGAGAGTATTCTCAAACTATGAATTTTCTGTTTATTTCAAGCTCTGATTATCTAACTTTCAGAAAATTCACATGAGTTTTGTCATCATCAAAAAGGAAGAGATTGTTGAACCACTCCTATATTTTATCCTTTTATTTTGGTAACAACAAAACCCATGTTTACCCTAAAATATCATCAATATATTTTATATCGTGTTTCTCCCACGAATACAATATATTCTTGCATTATCACTTCAGATTTACAGAGTTTCAACTTCATCATGCATGTTTTGATCATGTTCAGTTGAAGCTACACTTTGTCATATACGAAGCTAGCTTCGTCTTATCCGAAGTCCACTTCGTCATATCCAAAGTTGGCACTTCGTCATGTATGTTTTGGTTGTGATCAGGCGAAGTCCTACTTCATCATATACGAAGCTAACTTCATCATATCCAAAGTTATATAAAAAGTTTCACTTTGACCGACTGCATTGTTTTTCATTCTATATGTAGTTCACTTCGTCATATATGAAGTTCACTTCATCATATCTGAAGTCTTATACGAAGTTCACTTCGTCATATCCGAAGTTAACTTCGTCATATTTGAAGATCCACTTCGACCGATTGCATTGTATCTTGACCAGTCGAAGTGACATATCGATTGCATTGAAACATCGATTGCACTTAAACATCGATTGTATTGAAACATCGATTGCACTTAAACATCGATTGCATTGAAACATCGATTGCACTTGCACTTAAACATCAATTGCATTGAAACATCGATTGCACTTAAACATCGATTATCTTAAAACATCGATTACCTTTTAAACATAGATTGTCTTGCTTAAACATAGATTGCCTTTATATAACATCGATTGTCTTCATAAACACCGATTGTCTTGCTTAAACATAGATTACTCCTTTAACATTGACTGTGACTTAAACACCGATTATCATGTATTTCCATTTTAGATAAATTATTGTCACTATCGTGATCATATTTATCAAAACAAGAATCTTTACAGTAATCATACTAGTTATGATTGAAATTTAATTATATCTATGTTATGATCAAATCTTGGCGTGCAATATTTTTCAAACCATTTTTAAAGATGTGCATTTCAAACTTCCCGCTATCTGTTACATATTCTTCTTACAAAAGCTTTCAAGGATATCCTCTTACGTATGGTCTATCTACGGACATAGTTCCCATGCACTTCATCTTGTACTGTTTACCATTTTCATGACATGTTGTCTACAGTTTTAAATGGTGACAGAATGGAAGTATCTATTTCTGTATAACATCTTTTTGTTCGTTGACTTAAGACATCTCTCTTAGCATTTAATGTATGCAAGTTTCCGATAGTCACACATGACTACAACGTTGAACATGCTATGTTGACTGACACAAGAGATATCTATTTGATCTCTCTCTCTCTCGCTCTGTGTGTGTGTGTGTGTGTGTGTGTGTCTATCCAAACATTTAATGCCTGCAGGTTTTCGGTAGTCAAGCACTCCTCCAATGTAAGACTTGCTACGATTGCTTGGAAACGAAGATCAAGAAATGAGAGACAACGAATACCTCAACGGTTTACATCTGAAGATAACATGAATACTTATACGAAGACGATGGCTATGAAGAACAAAATAAGGACACACAAGCAATACATGCGGATTCACACAAGCCTTCACAACCACCATTGAGAGTAGTGCGCCTTCACTCCAAGTCCATCTGCTCCAAGCTCTTCTGAAGCCCTCACTTCTTTTCTTTGAGAGCCAGTTGTTCTGAGAGGATAGCATCATAGTCTCTATTCTTCTTACTCTCAGTTCGTGCCTCAGATAAGCAAAGCTTGTTGTATAAGCTTGATCTAGAGGCCATCCCTTCTACTCTTTTTTAAGAGTATTCCTCTTCCTGTGAGAAGAGAAGACCTATTGTGGGTAGGTGGTTTTGTTCCCCTTGTTAAAAGGAAGACCTATTGTTGCTACATGTGGGTGTATTGCCTCTTCGGTGTTGAAGAGAAGGCCAACGGGTGCTAGATGTGTAAGTGTCCATAAGTGGGACTATACCCGTAGTTAGTGGAATCCCAAGTAATTTCTTGGGGACTAGACGTAGGACTCCTGGTGATTGGATGTCTGAACCAGAATAAAATCCTTGTGCATTTTTGTGTGATTGTTTTTATCTTATTCCGCTCCTTACTAACTCTAACACTTGCGTTTAGTGTTTTTCTATTTGAAGTTATTTTTAACAGAAAAATTTCAAGATACATTTTAAGCAGTCCATTCCCCCCCCCTCTGGGCTTGCAACCTGGTTAACAGAACACTCACAACAACAATCAATATGAAACATGTCATTTGTTCACCAAACGATATGGAATTTCGACTGATCATGAATATAATGCTGTCAATCAAAGTGGAACTTTGGTTTATGATATTTATAACACCATTCGGAACACCAATCGTTAGAATATAATATAAATACTCACCAATCGAAACACTATATCACCAATTGATAGAATACATGTTATTTGTTTATCAATTGATAGGATATAACATATATAACACCAAGGAAGATTATAACATCAATCTGAAGGAAAATAACATTAATCGATATGGAACTTTGACTAATCAAGATATGAACTTCGACTGGTAAGAGAATCAAGCAACCAGTCGAAGTGGGACTTCGTATATGACTTCCTATATGACAAAGTAAAATTCGGATATGACAGAGTGGAAACTTTGACTGGTAACTTTGACTGATCAGAAGAAAATCATGCACGACGAAATGAATCTTTAACTGATGACTTCGTATATGACAAAGTAAAATTTTGGATATGACGGAGTGGAATTTCGACTAATAACTTCAACTAATCAAAAGAAAATCATGCATGACGAAGTGAAATTGTAACTGATGACTTCGTATATGAGAAGTAAAATTTCAGATATGACGGAGTGAAATTTTGATTGGTAAATCATGCATGACGAAGTGAAACTTCAACTGATGACTTCGTATATGACAAAGTAAAACTTCGATTGATTAGAGATTTCTTCTTCAATCTAAGTGGACTTAAATAGAAAATTTTATTTGATGCAAACAATATGAAATTAACTTGAGCATTTAGAATACTTACAGTGATGATCCTTAGAGTTTTATTTGTCATGTTGACAGACTTAATGAAAAATAGATATTAAGGCACAATGTCATCAAGATCATTAAGAATAAGAAGAACGTAAAGTAATAATAATGATAGGATAAGAGTGTGTCGACACCAATGATGAAAATGAAGATGCGATTAAACAGATGAGTACATCAGATATGAAGATATGTATTTAGGGTATAGTTATGATTAAAGACATATAATTTTGAGATATTTGTTATCACCAAAATACATAGTCAACATAGGACTCGGACAAGGTGAGATTATGCTAGTATTTAAAGGGGTTGGGTCATTGAGAGTCCATCTTGGACCCAAATCATGGAGTTGTGATTTTTTGCCAATTTCCTTCCTTTAATGGCACCTCTAGATTGAATTTGATTGGGTTTTTTGGTGGGAAATCATCCCTTCTTGATGGGCTAGGGTTTGGTTGCAAGTTTAGGCCCCAAATCCTTGGGTATTAGGCTTAATTAGCCCAATATTAAGAAAACACTTGTGCATTCTGAGTTTAAGAGGGCCACATCACTTGGGCTTTGATTGATGGCCTATTTAGCCTTCACTTTAGGTTCGCTAGACTCTTATGAGTCCAAAATCATGATTGGTGTCAATGGTCCTTGATGTTTCATCCATGTGATAATGAGTTTTCGACTTTTTCAGGTTTATTAGGTCTCATGGTGTTGCTAATCCAAATGGGTGTGACTTGCCCCAATTTCTTTCTTAGCCGTTAGGATACACTATTTAGTTCACGTGTATAAAGTTTGGATTGATTCTATGATAGTTTTCCACACGTGATAAAGGGTATTTATTGGCATTGTATGAATATTCATGTTACTACATCCTCCCTTACAATTTGGTCATCCAAATTCACTTGATAGTGCTAAGGCTTAGGGTTTCAGTGTACCTTCGAATACTTCTGGGTGATTCCTTCTGATTATCACCTATGGTTCCCACTGTAAGTATACAACACTCGATTGTGTTAAGTATACTTTAAGATTCCCATTGTAAGTATACTAAAAACATCAAACTCATGCATAAAAATTTTGTTAAGTCCATACTGATTACTGTTTAAGTCTATATCGATTATAGAACACATATCACACTGATTACAGACTAACCCTTGCATCAATTATAGAATAAATTTTACATTGATTATCGATTATAGAATAGGTTTCACATCGATTAGTGTTTTAACATCATATTGATTATAGTTCAAGCAACATACCGATTCTAGTTAAAATACACTATCGATTACTATTTCTAAACTTGTATCGATTATAGTTAAAGTATTATTCTGATTAGAGTACAAAGTTTGTATCGATTGATGTTCAACTTATTCCGATTACTAATCATCATTTCGATTAACTCTTGTGTTGTTCTGATTATAGTAGAAGCAGTGTTCCGATTAGTGATACACTATATGTTTCAGTTGATTATATAACACTCGTTCCGATTACTATTAAATCTATATTGATTAGTAAAACTCTACCGATTGTAACTTAACATGCAACGATTATTAAACATTCTTTTCCGATTACTATGTTATATTTACTCAGATTAATGTTCACTCATTCCGATTACTGACTAAGCATATATTCTGATATTCTAATTATTGACTAAGCGTACGTTTCTATAGCGGTCCTCATTATTTAGCCCCAATAATAGATTCGACCCGATTCCGCTCCCACGAGTCACTAAGACCTGTAAGGGTATTCACAACACATGTCCAAGAGAAATAAGAGAAAGAACTGTTATACATGCTTAATATGACATTTACTTCCAGGATCATACACATGATAACAAATTACTACATTGTCCCATTTCATAATTTAAAGCTCAAAAGAAAAGTACAATTATCTATGGCACATCCCGAGATATACTAATGATCACAAACTGCTGGTAGAAGTACTCCACGCACTGCTACAAAACCAATACAAAAACTCGCTGACACCCTCAAACCGGAGAAGGGAAGTACGGGGGAGTGAGCCTCACGTGTCATAAGCCCAATAGGAAGGCCCCCAAAACCAATCACAGTCCACAAGTAACCACGAGATATGATCGTAAATAACAACTAACAGGAGGCGAAATGTAGAGACTTTAAGCTAGCTACCTCATATCCCATTGTAAAATAACCACATGTTCTGGAAATTAAGAGGTAACTGTAGCAAGTGATAAATAGATCACGCCACTTGATCATGATATTCAACTCTGTATCAAACCTAAGCTGGAAACACAAGGCAGGACCTATTCCATTAAGTGATAATAATAGGCCATTCCTCAACAAGGTCCAACATATTGTACTACTAACGGAAAGTAAAGGATGTAACTTCTGAATACCGGTTTAACTTATGTTACTAAACTAATAAATGTACAGGAATTATAAGGTAACTAAACCATGCCAAGACACAGCATCGAGCATCGAAGAAAACCTCTTTATTTTCACATAACCATTTTTTTTTTCTAAAATATAGCGAGTCGTAAAGTATGATGTTACCACTCAGATCATAATAATTGATTAGCAAGGTCAGAACTTGATCCCGATAAATGAACACAAGTAAAATCTCACAGTCGCGCAATCAAAGACATAAGATCCAATTGTCGCTCCACATGTAACAAAAACACTGTGGAGACCAAATCAACCATCACATGTAGTCTGGCTAGACTGTAGATCCGCGTCTGACACACCTCTAAAAATTTCAAGATCCGTAAAGTGAGATAAGTGAGAACATTAATGAATTAACTAGGGCTCAGTACGTCTGTCGGTGTCTGCTCTCCCAACTAAGAGTGTACTGCAAGCGACTTAAAGACCAACCACTCAAGAGTCGTTGTCTCACTGTTATTTTTTCTCTAATCGGGTGAACAACTCAAACTAAGGAGTTATAAGGAAATTTAAGAAGACGACATAAATTTTGATGGTACACTGTACCAAGACTAATCTCGAGCACACACATGTTTAACTTTCAGAGAACCTTAGATATTTGATCGAAGAGATGTCAAAGAATAAACTTCGGACCCACCAAACTTAGTAAAACACTTCACTAATCCATTATTATCAGTATACCACCACAAACCGACGTTCCATGCGCAAAACATACAGTGCTTACATACAGAACTATAGAAGAATTCCCTGGCATACTTTATCATACACAATCATTTTAAATTAAGACATCCATAATATCACGGTTCCCAGCTATTAAACAAGAGATTAAAGTCGTTGCATGCTCCACTTACCCATAAATGTCAGAATCGCACGATAACCATGGAAATCATATAAACTTCTCCCTAACATAGTTTTCAATACAATTGAACTCCTACAACATGGTTTCGAACAATGTAAGCACTACATGCAAGCGTAGCTCAGGCCACTGCCTATCAACACACAGTTGGCACGTCACCAAGAGCCTTCTGCGCGTCCGGAGAATGGCCCATCTCACACATGATAATAAAATCTTCTATCTCAACCAAAATCACCACAAACGTGGGTTTTATTTGTTACACAAGCACTGTACACACATGAAACTATGGAGGTGTACCGTGGTATGCTTTATGGAAGAATAAAAATATCTAAATAAGCATTATAGCCACTACATCACGGACAGGAAACTCAAGAACCTCAAATCTTCGTATAAAATGTTCCCTAAGCACAGTTCTATCACAATTTAATTTCTACGGCATGGTTCTAGTAGTTTAAACAATATATGCATAATCGTTAACATGAATTCACGGTTCGAACCACCGCAACCTGCCGAGGAAATCTCAGAAAACACTTTATAATCGCAGAAATCACGAAACGGGGAGCTCTCCCTACCAAATAATAAGGAAAACAGAACCGGCCGATGGAGAGCGTTCCTCGCCTCCTCCACGCGCCAAACCAGACGGCATGCCGGATCGACGAAGAATGCTTCCTAACGTCCAAAACCTTCCTCCAGGCGACTGGCGGAGATGGGGACGAGCCCTCTCTTGCTCTGCCCAATGAAAATACTCAAAGGGTAACTCAGCCCCCCATTGGAGTTTGGGGGGGGGGGGGGGGGCTGATGTCATTGGGGGTGGACACACCCCTAGGGTTGTCCCCACCCCCAATGGAGGTGATAATTTGTTGCAAACCCCCTTTGGGGGTTTGCACTAAGTAATTCTCATACTCAAAACCTCTTCGGAATCCTAGACCAGTTACGTAGGTACATGCAAACCGACACGCATCCAACCTCAGTCAAACCGACTCGCAACACAGTCATGCAGGTCAAGATGGCGTGGCAATAAATGCGATGCTAACCTCCGACACAACAACAAACCACGCTAGGACTGTAAACGGAGCGGATACGGAGCGGATATGAGTTTTCCGTGTCTACTTCGAATACGTAATCAGATAATTCGTATCCGCTCCGAATAAAATTCGGATACGGAGCAGAAATCTTAGTCGGATAATATTCGAATTCGGAGCGGATACGGATATTATCCGCTTCGAAAATATGAAACCTGATAAGAGATATAAAGTGACCTAAAAATCAGAAAAAATAAAAAAAATCCTAAAAATCAGAGGGACGGAGGGCTGGAGGGGGGGAGCGCAGGTCGGGGGAGCGCAGGTGGGGGGATGAGAGGGAGACAGACACAGAGGGAGGGAGGGCCGGAGGGGGGGGGAGCGCAGAAGGGAAGGAGCCGGAGGGGGGGAGGGCCGGAGGGGGGGAGTGTAGGTGGGGGGGGGGGAGCACTGAGCGCAGGTGGGGGGATGAGAGGGAGATAGACATAGAGGGAGGGAGGGCCGGAGGGGGGGAGGGCCAGAGGGGGGGAGCGCAGAAGGGGAGGAGCCGGAGGGGGGAGGGCCGGATGAGAGGGAGAGACAGAGGGAGGGACGGCCGGAGGGGGATGACCGGATGAGAGGGAGGGCCGAAAGGGGGGAAGCGCAGGTGGGGGGATGAGAGGGAGACAGTCAGATCAGACAGAGGGAGGGCCGAAGGACACTTACCGCCGTGCACACAGTGCTGTGGAGTCGCCGGAGCTGCCGCGCAGAGGAGTCACCGCCTCCGCGTCTGCAAGGGTCCGAGGTTGGTCAACAGGGTTGCTGCGACGCTATGAGGTTGGTCAGCAGGGTCGCCGCCTCTTCAGGAGGGCGCTGTGGCCGGCCGATGGCGAGCCGAGATAATGAGGGGAGGAGGCAGGAGGGGTTCGACGGCGGAAGGGATTCCGAATTTGGCGATGAGATTTGGGGGAAACGGGGGAGAGAGAGGTCGCCAGGTCGGGTTACTCGGGTAGGGTTTTAAAGATGTGTATTTATATGTTAGGTATGGGCCATTAGATGTAAGATCCAATGGCCAGAATTAACTCAGTTTCGGATCGGATCTTAAACGGAGTGGATCTCTTATTTCCGCATCCGCTCCGTTTAATATTCAGATAATATCCATATCTGAATCCGCATCATCGGATATCTGTTAAACGAATACGGATATGCTTAATCGGATACGGATTCGGATCGGATCCGGATATTATCCGGATCCGTTTACAGCCCTATGCCATACGCGACAACAGTTTAAAACTGCGGAGACACCCGAACAAACCCCCAACAAGGGCCATCACACAATTGACATCTACTACAAAAATTCGAAAACGCCATATGTTACATTCCGATTATTTAAGTCATTCTTATATCGATTCCTCTTAAAAATTTAAGATTAATGAATAACATTTCAATTAGTGATCTTAAATAATATCTTTCTATCGATTCCCCCTCCAATTCTAACAACTAAGACAATGTTTGATGTCACGATGAGAAAGATTTTATCCTACAAAATCTTTGACAAAATCGCTGTAGTTTCAAACATAACTAATATGCTTTGGTTTCCGAGCAAAGCATTTCTCGCGTTGAGCGTCCGTTCTATTCCATTGCGTCGCATAGGTGACGAGGTGGAGAAGCGCCTCTCTACGCGCTTCCACTACGTAATCAGCTTTTGCCATTTTGATCTTTCTAGAAAGTGTTTTCAAACACTGCCTAAGGAAGATGGTAGTGAGGAAGGGTAAAGACACAAAGAACGAGATAGAGAAGGTGCAGGGGACATCAAGGAGGCAAGGGTGCTGGTGGGGAGGATTGGGTGGCATCAAAGGTGAGGAAAGAGAGCAGCGAGGGGGGAAGGAGATGCAGAGATAGAGAGTTGGGGGGGGGGGGGTGGGGTGGCCCAGCTCCACCAAACTAGAGAGTCTCCCATTGGCACTAGAAGAGCAGGTCCCCGCCCCCCCTCCACCGCCTCCTCCTGCCATGCATCTCTTTTCTCTCTCTCTCTCTCTCAATGCCACCAACTCTCTGTCTCTCTAGAGAGTGTTTTAGTATTTTTCATCCCTTTTTTAAGGGTTCCATTCACACGATAGCATAATATTCCTCTCATTCTAACAGCATGTTAACTACAAGGATATAATTGATTATTTGTTTTTCAAATTTAAGGGGTATAAGCTATAATATGTAAATTGTTGGAGTGTATATTCAATATAATTGATTTTAAGAGTGTATGTGTAATTTTTCCAAAAGTATACTATGTTATTTTCAAATAAAAATATATATAAGTCAGCTTAAAAAATTGTATAGGTCGCAAAATAGTCAACAAACTCCCACCGTCCAATCTCCACGAGCTCTTGAATTTGTTGATCAAGAAAATGTTGCTCACACCATCGTATTCTCCAGTTCATCTCTTTTAAGCATGTGTCCATAGTTCTTTGTGTCTATTTCCCTCCCCAAGGCCATGCTTGTTGGCTGTGGAGATCAATGGAGGAGTACACCGAATTGACATGGTCTTAGGCAAGGGATAAAGCACCGTCTCCTTTACCCACAAAGCATGACTTAGAGCCATCTTGTTGTCATTAATCTCTAGAGATGAGAGGGCATGCTAGACTAGTGGAAAGGCTACCTTCTGGTGGGCCAGAGGTGCATCGGCAATAGGCAAGGTCCTACCCATGTCATCATACATGCGTGCTTGGTCACAAACATAGCTATCACGCCCCGATGCGGAATATCAGAACTTGAGGCAGTTACAAGTAAGCGAGTACAGAGCATATAATAGACAACAAATCATTGGACAATTAAATAACACGAAACCAAATACCTTTCATTGATAATTCACTAATGTCTATTACATCCACTAACATAGAGCCATAACATAAGGCCCGAATGATTCTAATATATGGAATGAAAGTAAAAGACTAAACTAGGACATTTAATTATAGCACTATTGCGCCAGGTACTCGTGGTTCACTCCTGGTCATCCCCATCCTCATGTGTGTGCTCATTTTCCTCAGTCTCACCTGAGAACACAATGAACAAATAACGTAGGGTGAGCGACAACACCCAGTAGAATTTATATCTCATGGTGCGGGCAACTTTACATGATTAATGTATTAAAGAGCAGAGTCACTAAGGATAGAGCGAGAGTCAAGTAAAGTAAGAGAGAACAAGAGCATTGATGAAAATAGCACAAGTTTCAAATATAGCACAGAGAGACCATAGCACAAATAGCACAATGTTTCACAATAGCACAACGAGTCGACTATAATATAGCACTTTGATTGTCATTTAGATAGTCGAGAGATAGCACTTGAGTGTAATGCCAAACACTCTAGTCAATTAACTCCCGCGGGCACAAGCACTTTTGGGCGCACCTCCCAGGACCAGACCGGGCCCTTTATATTGCCAAGCATTAGTCATATTGTTTATCTTTAGACAATCAGCCAAATGGCCAATAGAGAGTACCAAGAATATATGAGAGTACTTGATGAATAGACGAGAAGGTAGAGAGAATGTGAATAGATGAGCGAATAGAGTATAGATGAGAACTATAGGTCATTGCACATAAAGCGACGGTTAAACAGGTGACTGTAACATTTGCTCAACACACATGATTGGTGTTGGCAGTCCGGTAGAATTCACTAACCTTCCACTGGCCATGTTATGAACAGAGGTCCGGCGTGATCTCAAGGTAAGAGAGAATTTCTAAGGCTGTTTGGATCATGCTAATCCCTAAGAGGGTTATAGGTGTTAGGGTACAACCAGCTCGATTTTCATGAGGGAATCCACAGAGTACGGAGTCTTACGGAGGTCTTAACAAAAGGTTCCTAGTCTGCCAGAACGGAATGTTCAACAGAGAGGTTCCAACTTGTCAAGAGAGTAGTGTGTAAAGAAAACGAGTTGCTCGACGTTCTAGAGGAATTCTAGAACAGTGGAGCGGTGGTAACGGTATTCCAAATCAACGTGAGAAACGAAGACAATACCATTATTATCACGGGGTAATGATATACAATGATTGAAGTAAGTTACCAGATATATTATTGATGTATTTTCTGCATGGTCTCATGGCAAAGATAAACGTTCGGTGTGTGCATGTGAAAGAAATCAAGAGAACATATGATAGTTGTGCACAATGTCTTTTAATTAAAGAAACATGTGAAATATAGCAAGATTAATTAACATGGTTGTTTACTGTTCATCACACTATGTTACATGGTATAATCATGCTTAAAAAGCTTAAATAATCAGATTAAACAGAACTACAAAACTGCTGGAAACACACAGTCAAATTGCGACGGGTCTAATGGTCGCGTTTAACAAGATCGATTCATGATAGAAACGCGACAACATTGGCTGTCGCGTTTAGGGTAACTGATAGGGGTGAATCGATTGGTTACACAGAAATGCGACATACAGGTCCGACACGTTCATGGCAATCAGAACATAATCACGACAGCCAGGTCCGACGCGTTCATGCACAACTCTATTTTTTGAAATAACACAAATCCCCAAAAGCCTGAAACAATCCAAATACGCGACGTGGTCGCGGTTCAGACATCTTCTGACAACGAGAGGGCACACAATTTGATGCAACAGTATTTGTCAGAACCTAACTAAAATGCGACGGTCGGGATGGTCGCCTTTAAGGTAATCGCGACGGTCTCATCTGTCGCGATACCAATCGAAGAAACGCAACGTATGTGTTAGTCGTGATTCAACATTCAAACCAAGAACGGCAAAACTGATGTAGTTCTTACATGCAAGCCTTATAACTCGAGATCTAGGGCTCTTGGGACAAAGTTATGAACATGAAACTTATAGAGGATGATGAATAGAAGAGAGTCATGCTTTTAGACCGAATCAATTTGGTCTCGGTAAGCATGTAAAATGATATGAACATGAAAAGCCCTAGACTTGCATGATGTTGGGAAAACACTTATAACTTGAAGCATACTTGATGAAAATTAGGCAAATCAAGTGCAAACGAAACTAGACATGATGATCTACACGATGGTATGAGATTTGTTCATCTTTAGCCCGAGAACACCTACCTTTGCTTGATGTAAACTCCTATGATTTTCTGGACGCGAAGAGCAAGGTGTAGAACTTCAAGCTTCTATCTCCCCACGGTTCCCTCCTCCTATGGCCTCCTCTTCTCATCCAAGAACTCCTCAGTAGAGCATTAGGGTCGGCCATGAAGGATTTGGGGTATTTTTATACATCTAGCTTTGTTAAGTCCTAATACAACTCTAACTTCTATTAAAATCCAAATTTCCTTGTATTCTTCAACCTTCCTACCATTGTTCCTTCTAATTGGGTTAGGTTGGGGTCTCAATTTCATACCTAGCTAATGAGGGTAGGTTTTGGAGTCCAATTTGAGTGCACACTAACCATATAATTGATTCCCTTGCCCCTTTTCAATTTTGGTAACATTTGGGTTACGAATTTTTGAGTATATTCTCTTATTCCAAAAATCCAAACTCCTATTTTGGCCCAACAACTTTTATATGATCTATTTTACAAAACCCATTACTTCTTGTTGTTTATTGGGTTTTAATTAAATCATGTTCTTTAATATTTCTATTTATTTATTCATTTAAAATTATCGGGTTGCTACAATAGCCTTGCCATTGATGCTAGAGTGAGGAGAATTATTGTGGTTTAAGGGGGGGGGGGGGGGTTGAGGACTCAACTTTAATACCTCCAGATATTAAAGTAAACATAAAAGGGCCTAAAACACAATATTAAAAGTGTGAAGATAAAGTTGAAAAGACTAATAAAATAATACTAAGTTAATAATTGACTCCCTACACTCTTAAAGCTCTTAAGAATAGATTCTTTAACAAGAATAGCCAATTTATAAATTTCTGGATCTAACCACTTTGAATAGTGTTCTTCATCATTAGATGGTGTGTTGGCAGCCAGAACATACCTTGCATAACCAACCTAAATCTCTTAAGTGAATATTTTTATAAATAGTGTTATTGTTAGAGTAACAGAGGTTTGTAGAATCGAATATTCGGTGATGGCAGAATCTAGAAGGGGGGGGGGTTGAATAGATTTACAGCAAAAACTTGAGTAATTAAAAATTATTTCAAAATTAAGAATTCTATCCAATTAAAACCCCACATATCTGATATACTATGTGTGATTAAAGTGTGTGAAACATTTAATCAAACAGTGTGTGTGAAAAAATTAACAAGTAGAGTGTAAACGAAATCCTTATGCATGCATCTAGCATAGCAAGATCATACCACAAATCAAAACACAGTGCACAAGGGATTTTTAGGTGGTTCGAAAATTACCTCCAGTGACTCCTACGTCCACCCCTCACACAGTGAGGCCACACTACTCAAAACTGAGTACAACACGCACACACTTGACCTCGACGGCTCAAACCACACACACACTTGAGCACAATGGATCAGAAACACACTTGAACTTGACGGCTCAAACAACACACAAGCTAGATCAAGTTCACAAGAAACCAGATCCTCTAGCACTGATCTGATTCACACACTTACATGCATACTGAAATCTGTACAGAACACATGTACAGATCTCACGAGCACTCAAAGACAAATCAAGATGAACACTCCAATATAGAAAAGTAGAAGAAAGATGAATTAGATTTCCTTGGTGAAGATGATATGCTAGACGCTTGAATTGAAGATTCTTGAGAAAGATTCGATGGAAGCCTTCTTCAATTCACGATGCTCTATTTCAGATCTGATGATTCTTCCGGTTGCTTCATCTTCCTCTGCTGCTTTTCTCCTCCTCCTCCTCCTCCTTATTCTTCTTCTTCTGCTCTGCTCCTTTTCTCTTGGCGGCGCTCTCTTGCCTCTTTTTGGGCTCTCACTTTTAGGGTATTTCCCTTTTTCTGGCCGCACCTACTAGATACCTTTGTCATAAAGGACAAGGCCATATTTATAGCCCTTATCATGTGACCTAGGACTTGGGAATGCGTGAGTACCAAGTACCTCAAGTAAGACACGTACCAGTCACATGATATCCTGCACAAATAGCATCTTTAAGTATTCAAGAGAATAAGGCAATCAATGTTAAGTTGATTAATAAAGCAATCTATGTTATGACAATCTATCTTAAACACGAGGTAACCAATGTTTAAGTGATTGGCAATCCATGTTATGACAATCTATCTTAAACATGAGATAATCGATGTTTAAGTGATTGGCAATCCATGCTATGACAATCGATGTTTAAGCATGAAGTAATCGATGTCCAACATGAAGCAATCATTGTTTAAGTTGATTGGCAATCGATGTTAATACAATCGTTGTTTAAACATAAAGTAATCGATGTCTAACATGAAGTAATCAATGTTTAAGTTGATTGGAAATCGATGTTAAGACAATCGATATTTAAACTTGAAGTAATTGATGTCTAAAAAGAAGTAATCGATGTTTAAGTTGATTGACAATCGATGTTAAGACAATCGATGTTTAAATATGAAGTAATCAATGTCTAACATGAAGCAATTGATGTTTAAGTTGATTGATAATCGATGTGTAGATAGTCGATGTTTAAACATGAAGTAATCGATATCTACCAAGAGGTAATCGATGTTTAAGTTGTTTAGTAATCGATGTGTAGACAATCGATGTTTAAACATGAAGTAATCGATGTCTACCAAGAGGTAATCAATGTTTGATCAACTGTTAAGGTCGACTATCAGAAAGTTGAAGTCTACATTGATTGTAAAGAAGTCAGAGTCAAACATCGACTTTCAAGAAGTCAGAGTCATACATTGACTTCCAAGCTTAAATTGTGACATCATTTTAATGTGGCCAGTCAGTCTATGAATTGCAATCATGACTAAAATGATATGCAACATGAAGGCACTTAAGTTCATCAGTAAAATAATGACATTATGATATCAACCAAATGAATGAATGTGTTGACACAAATACTCATTACATTAGGAACAATTCACTGCAAATCAATCATGTGTTGACACTAGACATAATTGTGTTGATAGAAACACAACACATGTGTCGACATCTTGTTGACACTAGACATAATTGTGTTGATAGAAACACAGCATATGTGTCGACATCTGAAGAGCATGTGTCGACACATCAAGACAACAAACTTGTAAGATGGTTCATGAACTCTGATACTATGATTATTTTAGCATCAAAACATATCAAATCAACCATCATCAAAACAATAATTATGGTTATTCACATAACCATAACTCAACATTCTCCCCATTTTTGATGATGACAAAGCATTTGCAAGCAATCTCAATCAATTGAAATTCTCCCCCTTTTTGACAACAATAAAAAGACAATATCTCCCCTTTAATCAAGGACAAGTATAGTCACTCTGTGACGACCCTCATTATACCGGTACGGTTATACCAACCCACGTTATCACAGTGGGGCATTTACCCAAACAATAACATACGATTGAGATACACACAAATATAAATACAGAGTAGCGGAAGTAAAAGAACCATGTCTTTTATTCATCTCATCATCCACATTTAACATACATGATTCATGAAACAATTTAAAGATCTAAAGTCCACTTAATCCACATAAAAGAAGTGCCAAAATAAAATACATAGTTTGTCCACAAATTCCTTAATAGTTCTATTACAATGCCTTGTTACATACAATGGAAGCAAAAGTCACTCTACAACTCCGTCAAGCTACTCCCCGCGCTCGGAGTCGCTCTCCACGGTCTCCTCCAAATGTGTATCACCTACTAAACCTGTACGACGAAGCAAGTAATGAGTCTAAAAGACTCAGCAAATAACACCACACATATCATACATGCACATATCATAGCCGGTTTTCATCCCAAGTCACAAGACAAAACATGTAGCATGCTTGACATCAATAAGAGACAACCTATTATGGTAATTCTACCAAAGTAAACACATGGTTCATGATTTCAGATTTTTTCAAAATAAAACGTCCTATTACATGCTTCCTACTTATTCCATCACATAAAGGTTTTTACCTCCAATTAAGCAAAACATGAGCAATCAAACATGGTGTGCTTACATACATGAAATGAGACCTTCCTATCATGATTTCTACACATTCTTGCACATGCATATTGTCGTTTTATGCACATTTAACTTGTTGTTTTGACATGAATTAGAAACTCACAACCAATCACATGAGAGATACAATCTCAATTAACTATATCATGGTGGCGCTTAAACATGGAAACATTTACACATAAGCAAGAAATGCTACTAGTATGGATTCTACGCATTTGTATACATGTAAAACATTTCCACAACTACAATTAGGTTGCTGTTATGACACAATTTTAACATTTACATATCATGGATCACCATTTCATCATCTAATACATTAGTTTCACATGGTTGCACAATTTCCTCATTCACATAGTTCATTTTTCACACATTTCACATTTACACATATTCACACTACACAATTTACACATGATCACATTCACATTTCACATTTCACATTTTACACTTTAGCGCCGTGACACATAGTCCAAACCACCATTAGAAGGACACATACACATCACATACACATAGACGCCACCTAGGCAATACAGTGATGACTCTTGGACTGCGCAGACCGGGAGAACAAGTCTCCACCCTAACCAGTGGTACTTGTCCACCTCCAGGATTTCATCCTAATGCCCTTAGGATCTTAACACATTGAACCTTCCCATGGGGACTTTTCCATGGTACGGTTCCACGGCCCTCTATGGAAGCAGTGTCACACTTGGCACACACTTTTACACATTACACATTTCGATTTTTAACACACATATTACACATGTCTTTACATTCTCTCACTTACACACATGGCTCTGTTTTTTTTCCTAATCATGATGCTACTGTTGACAGACTTTAAACATTCAATACTTTACACTAATCAGGCTGAAAGTGCCTAATCAAACCACATTCATGATAACATGCATTTATCATTCGTTTTCTCATGGAATTCTCATAATACCATTTTCTGTTATCCAAATCATATGAAATTTAAGCACAAACTGGTTGTAGGTTTATGACCACACATGCAAATTTCCAGATTTTTCTGAGTCCTATTGCATTTACATAAATTAAAACATTCAATTGCATGCCATTCATAATTCAATTTGTCATGGAACATAACATGAATCTCAGATTTGACATTTCACAGATCTGAATCTATCATACATATTGTTATATAAATTTTCCCTGAATTTATTTCACAACATACAATTTACTGTAAATTTCGAATAACCTACTCATGTTTTCTATTTCCATTGCAGAAATTACAGTAAATCATATGAACATGAAAAATTCTCAAATTTGCAGGGTATGGACTGACACATATACACATGGTATAGAAAAATCTAGGGTATTTAATTCCTCAGGAATCATGTAGACAGTAGGTGAACATGCATAATCCATTTTCTCCAACATGTATTTCAATAAATATAATAATTTATGCCATCCACAGAAAATCACAAAAATTTCCACACACATCACATTATCTATTTTACATAACATATAAAAATTACACTATATCCTCATGCGTCAAAGTCCAGAAATTAATTACTTAAGGCAGAACAGTTTACTATTCTGCACTGAAGAACTTGGCGGCAGTGTCTGGCCGTTCAAGGAGTTGGACGGCCAGATCGCTGGACGCATACTGGAGATCTTGGCGGCAAGGGCATTGACGCCAAGTTCCTGTCTGTGCAAGAGCACAGACCGAGCTCCAAATGCAGAGAGAATGGGGGATCCAGGACACGAGGAAAAATGTGTAAAAAATAAAAAACCCTACTAGACACCTACATGGACGAAATGTATGGGGTACTTGCCTCTAAATAATTCTTCAAAGGGATCTAGGGTTCGTAGAAGCTCTCCTTGGGCAGTCCCAAGAAGCCTCCAGAAACGTCTTCCTCCGGGTTCTTGATCAGTCTCCTCAGCAAGCCAAGGTCGGGGAACTCTTCCTCGATGTTCCAGCTACCTCCTTGTTGCAGTAGAACGCCGGGAACACCTTCACACTGATGGATCCGAGCTTGCAAAGTTCAGCTTTTCTCACAGACCAGAACTAGGTTTTCTTCTTCTCCTCTTTGCAAAGAGCCAAAGAGAGCTCTGGGATTTGCAAGGGGAGGTTGGTTTAAAGGAGAGGGGTCTCTCCTTTCCTGCAGGGTGATGTGAGGCCTTCCCAGCCGTTGGGGACAGCTCCCCAATGGCTGGGGTTGCTTGTCCCCGGAAATTCGGGCTCTGCGTGCATGCATGTCAGAGATCTTAACGTCCATATCCATGGACGTTGGCTTAAGTATTGGCGTCCATCGATGTGGACGCTGGATCAGCATGGGCGTCCATCCATGTGGACGCCAATAGGGTCCTTCGGCCAGAACTTCAAAATATGCAGAAACCATACTTAACTCATACCTATATACACGTCATACATATGTATTATCATGTACACACTATCACCATGCAATTCATACATTATTTACAACTAATTATACACATGCATACATAAGTATAATAGTTAATACATACGTAGATATGTACATCTATGCATACACAAACATGAATTATTTACACGAAATAAAATAATGCAACGAAATTCGAGGGCCTTACACCCTCTCCCCCTTAAAGAAACTTCGTCCTCGAAGTTTAAACAAACTACTCAAACAAACGGGGATACTTCTTCTTCATCGCATCCTCAAGCTCCCAAGTAGCCTCCTCTCGCGAGAAGTTCCGCCATAGAACTTTCACCGACGCAATACCCTTGTTCCGGAGATGCTGAACCTTCCGGTCAAGAATAGCTACTGGTTGCTCCACATACGACAAATCTGGCTGAATCTCCACTGGCTCATGACTAATCACATGAGATGGATCTCGGACATACTTCCTGAGCATAGAAACGTGGAAAACAGGATGAACACTAGCTAAAGCTGGGGGTAAAGCTAGCTCATATGCCACGCTGCCCAATCGTCTGAGAATCTCATACGGGCCAATGAATCTAGGGCTCAGCTTACTATGCCTGCCAAATCTGACGACACCACGAGTAGGTGATATCTTCAAGAAGACATGTTCACCCACCTCGAACTCTAAATCCTTCCTCCTGTTGTCGGCATAGCTCTTCTGCCTATCCTGCGCCGCAACAAGCCTCTTCCTGAAGCTTTATCCTGAAGCTGGACCTTATCCGAAGTCTCCTGAACTAACTCCGGACCGATCAGCTGCCTATCACCGGTCTCCTCCCAACATAAAGGAGATCTGCAAGGCCTACCATACAACGCCTCAAATGGAGCCATACCAATACTCGCATGAAAGCTGTTGTTATATGCGAACTCCACTAGAGGTAAATGACGCTCCCAATCATCCTTCCAATCCAGTACACACGCTCTCAACATATCCTCGAGCGTCTGGATAGTCCTCTCGGACTGTCCATCAGTCTGGGGATGAAACGCCGAACTGAGCTTCAGCTCCGAACCTAACGCATGTTGAAGACCCTTCCACAACCTCGAAGTAAATCTCGGATCTCGATCCGAAATGATCGACTTCGGCACACCATGCAATCTAACCACACTACTAACATACAATCTAGCTAAGCTCTCAACCGACTGCTTCTTCTTCATCGGTAAGAAATGCGCAGTCTTCGAGAATCTATCTACAACTACCCAAATCGAGTCATTGCCCCTTCTAGATCGAGGCAAACCCGAAACAAAGTCCATAGTGACAGCTTCCCACTTCCACACTGGATCTCCATCCTTTGCATAAGGCCGGATGGTCGCTGTCGCTCGGCCTTTACTTGCTGGCATACTAAACACCGGGATACATAATCCGCTACATCCCTCTTCATGCCAGACCACCAAAAGGACCTCTTCAAATCCTGGTACATTTCGTGTTACCCGGATGAATAGAGAATCGCGATCTATGAGCCTCCGCTAACACATGCTCACGGACATCTACCAAATCAGGGACACAAACACGGTGATGGAATCTAATCACACCGTCCTCATCACGAGCAATGCCTGCCTTGCCCACTAACTCTAAGAGTCTAGGGTCGGCTTTCTGTTGCTCGATCACCTCATCCAAAACCGAGGACCTAAGAGATAACTGAGCTACAAAAGCCTGGCATAGCGATGGCTCTAACTCAGTCAACGCGCAAGCCGCACCTCCAACATCTTCCAATCCTGCTGGAGAGATGGCCTCTTTCTACTCAGAGCATCCGCTACGACATTCGCCTTCCCAGGGTGATACTGAAGGTCGAAGTCATAGTCCTTCAAGAACTCAATCCATCTTCTCTGCCTCAGGTTTAATTCCTTTTGGGAGAAAAGATACTTCAAGCTCTTGTGGTCGGTAAACACCTCAAATCTGACACCATAAAGATAGTGCCTCCAGATCTTTAGTGCATGAACCACTGCTGCGAGCTCCAAATCATGAGTCGGATAGTTCTTCTCATGCTCCTTCAACTGACGAGAAGCATAAGCCACTACCCTTCCTTGCTGCATTAGCACACAGCCTAAACCAATCCGAGACGCATCCGTGTAGATAGCAAAACCCTCTACACCGCTCGGTAAGACTAACACCGGAGCTGACGTGAGCTTAGTCTTCAACAATTGAAAACTACTCTCACACTTCTCGGACCATACAAACTTCACTCCCTTTCTGGTGAGCTGAGTCAATGGGGCGGCGATGGATGAAAATCCCTCAATGAATCGCCGATAGTAACCAGCCAAACCCAGAAAACTACGAATCTCCGAAGGGGTCTTGGGAGTCTCCCAATCCATAACTGCCTGGACCTTTGCTGGGTCAACTGCAACACCAGCACCGGAGATAACATGCCCGAGGAAATGAACCTCGCGCAACCAAAAATCGCACTTGCTGAACTTAGCATACAGCTTGTGCTCACGAAGAACCTCTAATACTACCCTCAAATGCTGACGGTGTGTGGCCTCGTCCGAAGAGTAGACCAGCACATCATCAATAAACACCACAACAAAGCTATCTAGGTACGGCCTAAACACCCTGTTCATGAGATCCATGAACGCTGCAGGGGCGTTGGTCAATCCGAAAGGAAGAACCAAAAACTCATAATGTCCATAACGGGATCTGAATGCCGTCTTGGACACATCCTCACTCCGAATCCTCAACTGATGATACCAGATCGCAAATCAATCTTAGAAAAGACTGATGCATCTTGCAACTGGTCAAACAAATCATCAATACGAGGTAAGGGATACCTGTTCTTCACAGTCACTTGGTTCAGCTTTCTGTAGTCAATGCATAACCTAAGTGACCCGTCTTTCTTCTTGACGAATAATACAGGTGCGCCCCAAGGGGAAACACTAGGGCGAATAAATCCCTTATCTAGCAACTCTTGCAACTGCCTCCTCAACTCGGCTAACTCCGCAGGTGCCATCCGATATGGAGCCTTCGAGATAGGAGAGGTGCCCGGAAGCAACTCTATGGTAAACTCTATCTCTCTATCCGGTGGCAAACCAGACAAATCATCAGGAAAGACGTCTGGAAATCCTGCACCACTCAATCTCTGCAAGAGTAGGTGACTCATCAGCCTTGGTACTAACACCACGCTGGCAAGAAAAGCGTCACAACCCTTGTTTACCATGCGCATCGCCTTCATGGCAGAGATGACCATCTTTCCCGCCAAGTTCCTTGGCAAGGGATGAGAGAACTCGTCCTCACCAGGAATGCGGAAAACAATCCTCTTCCCACGACAATCTACTAACGCATAGTGCTCCTCTAGCCAATCCAGACCAAGAATAGCATCATAGTCCTTCATCTTTAGCAAGAAGAAACACCCATCTAGGACTCTATCCTCAATGCACACAGGTAACGACGGAATGCACTTCCTAGTCGATACCGTACCCGCAGGGGTGTGCACAGACAAAGGGACCTCTAAATCCTCAGACTCTATGCCTGACTCTAGGGCTAACTGCCTAGCGAACCGCTCGGAAATGAACGAGTGAGTAGCACCCGTATCAAACAAAACCCGAGCGTGCACACCTAGAAGTAAAACCGTACCTTCGGTGACATGCTCCGCCTGCTCGGCGTCCTCGCGCGCTAAAGCAAACACTCGAGCTGGGGCTCGAGGCCTTCCTGGTCTTCCTGTAGCTGGCGCTGCTGCCGCTACCGCTGCTGGGGCTGGCGCTCCACGCTGAGCTCCCTGCTGAAGTCTTGGGCAATCCTTGATCTTGTGGTCGCTACTTCCGCACTTCAAGCACTTTCCCGTAATCATCCAACATTCGAAACCACCATGTGTCTTCCCACAGTGGGGACACTCTTTCTTCACACCAGGGGAATGTACAGAGGGTACCTGAGCATTGCCGACTGCTACTGATCGCTGTTGTGTCTGGTACACCGCTTTCTTCTTGTCCTGCCGCTGAAACGTAGCTGCAGGCCTCTTCTGCGAAGCCTTCTTCTCTTCAAGGTATTGCTCCATCTCACCCTCCTGTCTACAAGCAGCACTAAGTGCCTCGTCCAAGGTGCGATGGTCGAACGCCACTAGCCTCGTCCTCAGTGATGGCTTGAGTCCCATCACAAACTTCTTTGCTTTCCTGCGCTCATCTGTCACGATATGAGGTGCATACTTAGATAGTTCTACAAACCTTGCCTCATACTCTAGCACGGTCATGGAGCCTTGAGTCAAAGAGAGGAACTCCTGCTCCATCCGATCTTGAATATGCTCGGGGACGAACTTGGCCCGAAAGAGCCTCACGAACTCGTCCCAAGCAACATCAACCGCGCCGTCTTCAAACCGGGTACGCAGCAATGAAGCCCACCATACATCAGCTCTTTCCTGCAGTACACCGCTCATAAGCACCATCTAAACAAATCTAACTTAACAGAACATACAAGCATATAAACTAAAGCATACCTGTAGCATGTAGGTGGCTAATGTGACCTTATCCTCATCTGCACACCTGATGGCTCGGAAGATCTTTTCTATCTCCCTCATCCAGCTTTCTGCCAACAATGGATCGCTCTCCCCCTTGAAAGAGGGTGGTAGCATCCTCTTGAATCTCTCCATGATGGAAGGTCCACCATGGTCCTGAGCTGGTACTTGAGCCTGCTACATTCAACAACAAATAGTACACATTCAACATAACATCATACAATTAAATAAAACAGACTACACTTGCATTAATTATGCTAACCTGGGCCTCCAACTGTGCCTGGAGTGCAGCCTGAGTATGAGCCTGCGTCTGCATGGCTTGCACCAGACCTTGCATGAATACTCCATAATCCACAGGCGGCGGTGGGGGAAGTACAGGACCCTGAGGTGCCGGGGCCTGCTGCTCCGCCCGCTCCTCACGTCTCGGCTCGTCCTCACGGGCCGGCGCTCCGCCACGCCTACCTCTCGAAGCCATGGCTGCAATGAATTTCAGCCACTATTAGAGCTACGTTAATTTATTTCCTAACCATTTTCTTATCTATTTTTCATTCATTATTAATCAATTCTACACATGTGGACATTCCTATGTAGACTTAGCATGTAATGAAGATGATGATTCATGTATATTTATGTATAATCTCAATCGGTCGCTCTGATACCAATCCCTGTGACGACCCTCATTATACCGGTACGGTTATACCAACCCACGTCGGTATAGTGAACGTTATCACAGTGGGACATTTACCCAAACAATACATACGATTGAGATACACACAAATATAAATACAGAGTAGCGGAAGTAAAAGAACCATGTCTTCATTCATCTCATCATCCACATTTAACATACATGATTCATGAAACAATTTAAAGATCTAAAGTCCACTTAATCCACATAAAAAGTGCCAAAATAAAATACATAGTTTGTCCACAAATTCTTAATAGTTCTATTACATGCCTTGTTACATACAATGGAAGCAAAAGTCACTTACAACTCCGTCAAGCTACTCCCGCGCTCGGAGTCGCTCTCCACGGTCTCCTCCAAATGTGTATCACCTACTAAACCTGTACGCCGAAGCAAGTAATGAGTCTAAAAGACTCAGCAAATAACACCACACATATCATACATGCACATATCATAGCCGGTTTTCATCCCAAGTCACAAGACAAAACATGTAGCATGCTTGACATCAATAAGAGACAACCTATTATGGTAATTCTACCAAAGTAAACACATGGTTCATGATTTCAGATTTTTCCAAAATAAAACGTCCTATTACATGCTTCCTACTTATTCCATCACATAAAGGTTTTTACCTCCAATTAAGCAAAACATGAGCAATCAAACATGGTGTGCTTACATACATGAAATGAGACCTTCCTATCATGATTTCTACACATTCTTGCACATACATATTGTCGTTTTATGCACATTTAACTTGCTGTTTTGACATGAATTAGAAACTCACAACCAATCACATGAGAGCTACAATCTCAATTAACTATATCATGGTGGCGCTTAAACATGGAAACATTTACACATAAGCAAGAAATGCTACTAGCATGGATTCTACGCATTTGTATACATGTAAAACATTTCCACAACTACAATTAGGTTGCTGTTATGACACAAGTTTAACATTTACATATCATGGATCACCATTTCATCATCTAATACATTAGTTTCACATGGTTGCACAATTTCCTCATTCACATAGTTCACTTTTCACACATTTCACATTTACACATATTCACACTACACAATTTACACATGATCACATTCACATTTCACATTTTACACTTTAGCGCCGTGACACATAGTCCAAACCACCATTAGAAGGACACATACACATCACATACACATAGACGCCACCTAGGCAATACAGTGACGACTTTTGGACTGCGCAGACCGGGAGAACAAGTCTCCACCCTAACCAGTGGTACTTGTCCACCTCCAGGATTTCATCCTAATGCCCTTAGGATCTTAACACATTGAACCTTCCCATGGTACGGTTCCACGGCCCTCTATGGAAGCAGTGTCACACTTGGCACACACTTTTACACATTACACATTTCGATTTTTAACACACATATTACACATGTCTTTACATTCTCTCACTTACACACATGGCTCTATTTTTTTTCCTAATCATGATGCTACTGTTGACAGACTTTAAACATTCAATACTTTACACTAATCAGGCTGAAAATGCCTAATCAAACCACATTCATGATAACATGCATTTATCATTCGTTTTCTCATGGAATTCTCATAATACCATTTTCTGTTATCCAAATCATATGAAAATTTAAGCACACACTGGTTGCAGGTTTATGACCACACATGCAAATTTCCAGATTTTTCTGAGTCCTATTGCATTTACAGAAATTAAAACATTCAATTGCATGCCATTCATAATTCAATTTGTCATGGAACATAACATGAATCTCATATTTGACATTTCAAAGATCTGAATCTATCATACATATTGTTATAGAAATTTTCCCCGAATTTATTTCACAACATACAATTTACTGTAAATTTTGAATAACCTACTCATGTTTTCTATTTCCATTGCAGAAATTACAGTAAATCATATGAACATGAAAAAATTCTCAAATTTGTAGGGTATGGACTGACACATATACACATGGTATAGAAAAATCTAGGGCATTTAATTCCTCAGGAATCATGTAGACAGTAGGTGAACATGCATAATCCATTTTCTCCAACATGTATTTCAATAAATATAATAATTTATGCCATCCACAGAAAATCACAAAAATTTTCATACACATCACATTATCTATTTTACATAACATATAAAAATTACACTATATCCTCATGCGTCAAAGTTCGGAAATTAATTACTTAAGGCAGAACATTTTACTATTCTGCACTGAAGAACTTGGCGGCAGTGTCTGGCCGTTCAAGGAGTTGGACGGCCAGATCGCTAGACGCATACTGGAGATCTTGGTGGAAAGGGCATTGACGCCAAGTTCCTGTCTGTGCAAGAGCACAGACCGAGCTCCAAATGCAGGGAGAATGGGGGATCCAGGACACGAGGAAAAATGTGTAAAAATAAGAAAACCCTACTAGACACCTACATGGACGAAATGTATGGGGTACTTGCCTCTAAATAATTCTTCAAAGGGATCTAGGGTTAGTAGAAGATCTCCTTGGGCAGTCCCAAGAAGCCTCCAGAAACGTCTTCCTCCGGGTTCTTGATCAGTCTCCTCAGCAAGCCAAGGTCGGGGAACTCTTCCTCGATGTTCCAGCTACCTCCTTGTTGCAGTAGAACGCCGGGAACACCTTCACACTGATGGATCCGAGCTTGCAAAGTTCAGCTTTTCTCACAGACCAGAACTAGGTTTTCTTCTTCTCCTCTTTGCAAAAAGCCAAAGAGAGCTCTGGGATTTGCAAGGGGAGGTTGGTTTAAAGGAGAGGGGGTCTCTCCTTTCCCGCAGGGGTGATGTGAGGCCTTCCCAGCCGTTGGGGACAGCTCCCCAATGGCTGGGGTTGCTTGTCTCCGGAAATTCGGGCTCTGCGTGCATGCATGTCAGAGATCTTAACGTCCATATCCATGGACGTTGGCTTAAGTATTGGCATCCATCGATGTGGACGCTGGATCAGCATGGGCGTCCATCCATGTGGACGCCAATAGGGTCCTTCGGCCAGAACTCAAAATATGCAGAAACCATACTTAACTCATACCTATATACACGTCATACATATGTATTATCATGTACACACTATCACCATGCAATTCGTACATTATTTACAACTAATTATACACATGCATACATAAGTATAAATAGTTAATACATACGTAGATATGTACATCTATGCATACACAAACATGAATTATTTACACGAAATAAAATAATGCAACGAAATTCGTGGGCCTTACACACTCTCATGGTAAAATCACTCTTTCTAATATCCTGAATGTCCGAATTATGGTTTATCGAGTTTGGGGGCCAGTGTGTGGCCCATTGGTTGAGTAAGTGTGTATGTGCATGAGTTTTACAGGTTTGTGTAGCAAGTGGGAGGCTGGAGGTTGGAGATCCCAGCCCAAACTGTGAGTCCCCGAATTTTATTCACTCTATATTCTATGTATGTGATGTTGTTGTTCTTGCTTATATGGTGCGTATTAATTGTGCATATTATAATTATTTAATTACTCATGTGTATATGTATGTACATATATTATTTTCTATGGATGAGTGCTTAGCTAATTTTATACATCATAGAACTTATTTAGAATCCTAAGTATATTGAATTTAAGAAATGTTGTGCATATAATATGTTTATTTCTGTGTGTTTAAAAGTGCATGTAGTGTATAACTAAGGATGTGCATATTGTATCTATATGTTCATGCATAATGCATGTAATCATGTAGTGTGAATATATATATGTATATACGTATGTTATTTGTGCATATTATCTTTAATTAAGATTAGTGCAAGTTATATTTAAATAAATGTTATGTAATGCATGTAGTATGTAAGTATGTTGTGTACATGAATGTACGTGTATGTTTAACATTATACATAAAGTATCTACATATTTTTGTATTCATTAAATAGTTTAAGATGTGTTTGTGTAGCTGCTTTGGTGTATGTGTCGAATTTGGCTGAAGCACACAGTTGGCGGCATGATCCACTGCCGCTGACTGCCAGGCACAGTGCTTAGCGTCCAGATCGATGGACGCCATGTTAGACCCCGAATTTTTATTCTCTTTATATATATGTATGTATATGAATGGTGTGTTGGGAGTTCACTTGTTGTGTGCATAGCATGCGTAGTTCATTGTGCCTATTATAAGAAGTAATATGAATGTTCTCTTTCTTTTCCAAGAATCTTAGACTTAGAATGATTGAGTAATATTATGTATGTATTTTCTAAATATTGAAGAATATCCTATACTACCTATTTCATGGAATTTTGTATGAGAGTATATGAAGTACATATGTGTATGTACGTATGTATGTTATCTTATGCGTGTGACAATTGTATACCTAATTCTACATGCATAACACCTTGGTGTACTTATGTATGCATGTGTATGTTTAGTTGAAAACATGGTTCATTGCATGGTTTAGTTAATGCGTACATTGTACTTCGTACATTGCATGTACATAAAGAGTTCAAGCATGGCAGGTGTATTTAGTAGTTTATATTGGGATTCTATACTCCTCATGAAAAACATGCATGTATTTTATGATAATTAGGTGAGAATAGTCAATTGGCTAAATTATGCATATAGTGCATATTAAGAATCCTATGCATATAGTACTTAAGCAATGTTAGGTAAAGTTGTGCAAGTTAATCTAATTACCGGTGCACATGTTGTATCCATCTATTTAAGCATAATGTACATAAGTATGCTACACCCGTGTGTGTATACTATATATATGTCAAATCAAGTGTGTGTATGCATAGGTAGATATCTACGTACATCTTATCTTAGTGTATTCATGTATGCTTGTGTATGCCTAGGTATAAATGTTATTGATTGCCCGGTGTAGTAATGTACATATTAAACCTTATACCTTGTATGCGTACGAAGATATTCATGTGCGTGTTGTTATCTTGATGTACCTATGTATGTATGTGTAGGATTAGTAGTAAATATTGGATGTTTACATGGTGTAGTGGTGTATACACTATACTACATAGGTTTCATGTGTATACATGTGTGGATTAAGCATGGTTCTGCATGATTTTAAGTTCTGGCAGAAGAGTGTCTTGGCGTCAACATGGATGGACGCCCATGTTATGTCAGCGTCCATATCGACTGACGCCAACCCCTTTGTAGCCGTCCATGGATGTGGACGTCAATATCTCTAATTTTCTGCGCGCAGCAGAGCGCAGAGAGCACTCATTGGGCCAGGCTTCTGATTGGGGAGATGTCTTCCCAATGTCTCTTACTTGTCCCTTCAGTCCTGTACGAGCCCCTCTTGCCCCCTTATTCTATAAAACACCTCTCTTTGCAACCTAGAGAGCTCCCTTGGCTCATTTGCTAAAAGGAAACCCTAGCTGAGAGGAGAGATGAGGGACTGACCTTGGAAGGCTTAGATCCGGCGACTGGAGGCATTTTGGGTGAGCTTCTACAACAAGGAGGAAGGCCATACATAGGAGAAGGCTTCCCCGGCGTTGGACTGCGGCTTGCAACCCCCTGGAACCCGGAGCAAAGGATTTCTGGAGGCTTCTTGGCAAGTGCCAAGGGAGCTCCATCGGCTATTTTGATCCGTTTAGAGGTTTTTCTTCAGGCAAGTGAACCTAGATCGTAACCCTAAACATGTCCCCTTGAGTCTTAATATCTTTATGGATTTTTCCTCGAGTCCTGGAACCCCACATTCACCAAATCCCCGGAGCTCGGTCTGTGTATTGCACAGACAGGAACTTGGCGTCAATGCCTTGACGCCAAGATCTCCAGTGGGCGTCCAGTGGTCTTGCCGTCAAACTCTGTGAACGGCCAGACACTGCCGCCAAGTTCTTCAGTGCAGAACAGTAGACTGTTCTACCTTAAGTAATTAAATTTCCGGACTTTTGACGCATGAGGATATACTGTAAACCCTATACGTTATGTAAGATATCTATTGTGGTGTGTGGATGGATTATTGAGCATGGTATGAGTAATGCAATTTAATTGCTTTGCGAAAATGCATGTATGTTAAGGCAATGACCTTCTTGACTCACTGTTTGGATGATTTAGTGAGGGTCGGAAAGTGCTAAATGTTGTGAGCCATGTATGCATGCATCAGTTTATTCCCTGCAATTTCATGATTTTCCCATGTTTATATGATTTGTTAGAATTCATGTTTTGGGAAAATAGAGAACATGTGTAGGACTATTAAATTCTCTAGTAAATCGTGCTTTGTACAATAAATACAGGTAGAATTTCGTGCGAATACATGCATGATAGGTCAGGGTTGAGGCATGTTGAATCAATTGTTTATGCTAGATTTCCATGCTAATAGGGATTTTAAATAGCATGTGAAATGGATGTTTGATTTTCTGTAAATTCGTTTTAGTTCAGAAAAATCTGAAAACTTGCATATAGAATCCTAAACCTGAAACCAGTATGTGGTCAAAGTTTCAGGTCATTTGGGCAATTATACAGTGCAATATGAAATTTCCATGCAAAATGCGTGACTAATGCAAGCTATTATGAAATGATTTGGTTTCTGAACAATCTAACCTGATTAACGAAACTTCCGGAATGTTAATTATGGTCATCTGTAGTAGCATGATTAGGAGAAAAACAGAGTTACATTGTGCATGAGAAAATGAAGGAGATGTAAGTGTTATGTGTAAAATACGTGTTAAAACTCGGCATGAGTAAAGTGTAAAAGTTGTGCCTATGTGACACTGCTACCCTAGAGGCATCGGGAGCCGTATATAGAAAAGTCCCTATAGAAGGCTCCATGTGATATAAGTTTGTCCCAAAGGCATTGGGAAAACTCCGGAGGTGGATAAGTACCACTGGATAGGGTGGAGAGGGCTTCTCCCGGTCTGCGCAGTTACCAAGATTCACCACTGTATTGCCTAGGTGGTGAGTATGTGTATGAGTTGTGTCATGCGTTGTGATATGAGTTGTGTTATGAGTTGTGTTGAGAGCTGTGCTAAGGAATGAGCACGAGCCATGAGATATTTGTTAGTGTCCTCTACTGGTGGTTAGGATTATGTGTCATGGCAAATTGTTTAAGCAATGAAAAATGAATAAAGTGTGAAATATGTGAACATGGCACGTGATAAGTGCCCATGATGCACGTGGTAAGTGCAATTGATGTGATACGTGATAAGTGAAAGTGGTAGAGTAAATGATGTGGAAACGTGTAAATTGTGTAAGTGTGAACATGTGTACATGTTAAATGTGTAAAAGTGAACAATGTGAATGAGTAAGTGTGCAATCATGTGGGATAAATGTGTTAGATTGTGAACTTATGATATATGTCATGAAAGTGTTAAATGCATATCCAAACAGCAACCTAAATGTATGCAAAACGATGTTTCACATGTGTAAGAATGAGTAGAATCCATATTAGGAACTTCCCTTTCAAACATATGAGAATCTCACGTTAATTGCTATCATGTTGTGATTGAATTGTATATATATATAGCTCTCACGTGAATGAAATGGTAGTGAGCATGTAATAGGATTTTCACGTTTGCAAAAGGATGATTATGAATATGGCAAATACATGAAAAATATTTGGATTCCATGCTAGTTGAAAGGCTCAATTAGTATAAAAGTTCATACTTAAGTGCTCATGGATTGCTAAATGGTTTCACCATGTTTTAACCTTCAAGTCATGCTACAAATGTGAAACTATGTGCATGTGATTTTATTATGTTAAACAGCAAGTAAATTGTATAAATAAATACAAAAAGGTCATGTGAAAAGAAAGTAGTCATCGTGCTAGCTGTTCTTTTCTTTACGCTCAATTGTATGCTCTAGTAGTAGAAATATCTATGGGTTAAAAGAATGTGTGGACGAATCATGCTACATGTTAAGTGTATTAAATAAGTGCATGTGTATGATGTAATGCTCATGATTTAGAATAGAATTATGGTAGACTAAAGCATGCTCCTGTGAAGATAATATGTATTGCTAGTTGAAAGTAAGGACTATGAGTACCTTCGTGATTTGATGATAGTGTGCATCTCTTTAATGTTAATGCCATATTGTGAGTGTGACATGTTTAAGTTTAAGACTTTGGTTTGCTTGCTGAGTCTTTGGACTCACTCTTGCTTCGACGTACAGGTTGACAGGTATCGGGTTCTAGAAGGAAGCTTGGTGAGGATCGTCATTAGAAGACTATTTTGTGGAGCTGTTACTAGTTGTACTTTCCTTTTTTTTCCTAGCACGAAAAGGATTATTGTATGGACAATATTTGGACAATGTAGTTCTTTTATCTTGTATTAATGTGGACATTGTCTTTCTATTTCGCTATTTAGATTGTGGAATGTGTGTTGGTGATGGGTAAGAGTTGAGTTATTTATTTTATTCCGCTGTACTCTATTGCTATCCAGGTACATATCAACCTATCAACTAGTGTTGGGTACATGTCCCACTGTGACGACACCCTTTATACCGATGGGGATTGGTATAATCGTACCGGTATGAAGAGGGTCATTACAGACATTGGTATCAGAGCACAAGGTTGAGACTGTACATGGATAGACCATCACCGTCACAACATTGCAAAGTCTTCATAGGGAATTGTCCATATATATATAGAATTTACTAATAGTTGATGGAAGATAGTAAGGAGAATAGTTAGAATATAGTAACCTAGGTTCTAATTGAGTTATTTATTTTGCAGACTATGGCTGCACGGGGTAGACGTAGTGCTCAGTCTAGGAGGTATGAACAAAACCGCAAGTTGTAGAATTTCGTGAAAGGGCTTAAACCCTCAGTGAGAGCTAAGCTTCTGGAGCTTGATTCTCATACCTTGGAAGAAATTCTAGGTGTGGCAACCAAACAAGAAGGTAGAGTGGGACCTCTCCAAGAGGGGGAGGCAATTTCAAAAGAGGATGTGACCAAGCCATTCCAAAGGCAAGATAAGAAGAAGGAGAAACTCGTGGAAAGTTTGAAATCAACTGTGACCTCAATTAGCGAGAAACCCGAGTGCATCCAGTGCGGGAAGCGTCATGGCGGGAGCGCATGTTGGAGAAAGGAAGGAAGGTGTCTTAAATGCGGTAGCAAGGAGCATCGGCTTAAGGAGTGTTCGAACCTGAAGACAAAGTTTACTCCACGAGGTGCTTCATCGACGGCAATAAAGGAGCAAGGAGTAGCTGGTGATGACCTCGGCGACGTCACCACAGGTACTCGATGCGATCTTCGAGGACGAAGATCTTTTTCTAGAGGGGGAGAGTGTTAGACCCCGAATTTTTATTCTCTTTTATATATATGTATGTATATGAATGGTGTGTTGGGAGTTCGCTTGTTGTGTGCATAGCATGCGCAGTTCATTGTGCCTATTATAAGAAGTAATATGAATGTTCTCTTTTCTTTTCCAAGAATCTTAGACTTAGAATGATTGAGTAATATTATGTATGTATTTTCTAAATATTGAAGAATATCCTATACTACCTATTTCATGGAATTTTGTATGAGAGTATATGAAGTACATATGTGTATGTACGTATGTATGTTATCTTATGCGTGTGACAATTGTATACCTAATTCTACATGCATAACACCTTGTGTAACACCCCGGCCCCCTTGGGCCCTTGGCCCCGTCCTCTGGGTCGCGGCAGGGCGACTGTCGCGACGTGGTTCTGATCGTGAGCAATGTCTGGTTCTGCTTCATAATGCGACAGGGGGTATGTCGCCTTCTTGAATGCGACATACCCTATGTCGCCTTCTTGTTTGATGGATTGCGACAGGGGGTGTGTCGCCTTCTTGAAGGCGACATACCCTATGTCGCCTTCCCATCGCGTCGCCCCAGACGCAGTCTGACAGACTGACATGCGTCCTTTGTGTCAGTACGGCTCTGGCGGTGTCGGGTGAACGCGACAAGATGGCTGTCGCATTCACTTTTCGAATTCCGAGATTTGACCGTTGTCAGTGGGATTGCGACAGGGGGTATGTCGCCTTCTGGTTCCCAATGCGACACAAGGTGTGTCGCCTTCTCAGGATCCGGGCTTAAAGCCCGGGCGCCGAGCTTTTCCCCTCTCTCGCGTTTCCTCTCCCCCTTTTCTCCCTCTCTCCCTCTCGGAGCTCCGGTGGTTTTGGGGGGCCTCCCCCGTGTTGAGGCGGCCGTGCTGAGGAGGGAATCGCTCGTTCGTGCAGGGGTTGCGTTCGTGCCGTGCGGCGCGAGGAGGAGGCGTTTCTACCTACGAGAAGGCCCCAACGGGTTCGTTCTTCGCGTGGAGGTAGGGACTCTTGATCTCGCCCTAAGCATGCTCCCCTTCCCCTGCAAAGCGTGTTTTCCTTGTGGTTTGGGGGTTGGGAGTGTGAGTTTCCATGCTCGTTTGAGTGAGGTTTTCCTCCGAGCGTAGAATCCATGTTCTTGGGTGTTTGAGGGTGGTTTGAATGCTTTACTAGCTTCCTAGCATGATAAGCATGCTCCCCTCCCTCGCCGTGTAGTGTTTCTCCCGTTTTGGGGAGGTTCCCAAGAGAGAGCTCCCGGAACCCCCGTCTGGCCTGAAGGCGACATACCCTGTGTCGCCTTCTGACTGGTAATGCGACGGGGCCTATGTCGCCTTCTTGAAGGTGACAGGCCCTATGTCGCATTCAGAATGCGACAGGGCCTATGTCGCATTCTGAATGCGACATACCCTATGTCGCCTTCTCAGTCCAGAGGCAGGTTGTGCTTGCACCGTTTCCATTTTCGCTTTACTGTACCCGTGGCACCTGTGCTAGTTCCCTAGTACGGTCTCACACTAGTCTTTCGCCCGGTGCTCGGCACTTGAGGGCTTGTCCCATGTGAGAGGTTGTTACCGTTACCTGGGACCCCCGTCCTCGGGAGTCTGTTGAGGGAGTACTCCGGGCTACGAGTGTGCTCGAGTTGGCAGCCACCAGGCGGACTCTGGAGCTGAGGGGAAAACGGTGGTTAGGACAGTGGCGTGTGAGTCGCTTGCAGAGCTCTCATGGTTGGTCTGGGACGCCGAGGACAGTTTGGAGTTCTACCCGGCGCAGGCCAGCCAGTCCTTCTTCTCACTGCCTCGCTCCTTACGGCCCCGGAACCGTTTGGAGAGGTCAAGCGTGGGACCGTAGTCCGGCCAGACTACGGCGGTTACTGTTGTGTTGCTTGTGTCCTACCTCGCTCTGACGAGATGCGAGGGCCAGAACCTAGGTCGAGGATAAGACGTCGGTGGACGCGCCTGACCGTTTGACTAGTGGTGGTGCTTTCCGTAGCTAGTGTTCTCTGTCCAGGCGGAGTCCCTCTGTCTGTGTTACTAGCCGTGTGGTGGTCACGACAAGCAGTCGTACGGAGTTTCCGACCGAGAGTACTTTCCGTACCGAGTTAGCTTTAGCTTCGCTTTCGCACTTCCTTTTTGTAGGTAGAAATATATAAACTGCTGTCTTTCCCTTATTAATAGTTATATATGTTCCTCTGCCTGTTTAGAGCCAGTAGGAGATTGGTAGTCCCTACTGAGCTTCTGTTGTGAAGCTCATCCCTCTGTTTTCCAGGTGAGTCTTCTCAGCAGCGGCAGGGCGCGCGTCGGGCGGAGGAGACGGGGCGGTAGTCGAGGTCCCCGTAGCTAGCAGTGGTTCCCCCTCTCAGTGTACGTCACCCTCGGGGTATGCCCTAAGGGACTTGTCTCTCCCCTTTCCTTACTTGTACTAGTGTGCGCACGTTGGGACTGTACTTAGAGCAGTACGCAGCGGTCTCACTTACTTTCCTGTTTCCGCTTGTACGCTTCTAGCTTAGCAGTTGACGTTTATTTCCGTTACATATCCTGTCAGACGCGTGTTATAGCCCTTCCGGGTTCCCCGGATCCGTGGGCGGCGATCGCGAAAATCGGGTCCTCGGCGTGGGCCGAGGGTCGGGTTCTCGGGTCGTTACACCTTGGTGTACTTATGTATGCATGTGTATGTTTAGTTGAAAACATGGTTCATTGCATGGTTTAGTTAATGCGTACATTGTACTTCGTACATTGCATGTACATAAAGAGTTCAAGCATGGCAGGTGTATTTAGTAGTTTATATTGGGATTCTATACTCCTCATGAAAAACATGCATGTATTTTTATGATAATTAGGTGAGAATAGTCAATTGGCTAAATTATGCATATAGTGCATATTAAGGAATCCTATGCATATAGTACTTAAGCAATGTTAGGTAAAGTTGTGCAAGTTAATCTAATTACCGGTGCACATGTTGTATCCATCTATTTTAAGCATAATGTACATAAGTATGCTACACCCGTGTGTGTATACTATATATATGTCAAATCAAGTGTGTGTATGCATAGGTAGATATCTACGTACATCTTATCTTAGTGTATTCATGTATGCTTGTGTATGCCTAGGTATAAATGTTATTGATTGCCCGGTGTAGTAATGTACATATTAAACCTTATACCTTGCATGCGTACGAAGATATTCATGTGCGTGTTGTTATCTTGATGTACCTATGTATATATGTGTAGGATTAGTAGTAAATATTGGATGTTTACATGGTGTAGTGGTGTATACACTATACTACATAGGTTTCATGTGTATACATGTGTGGATTAAGCATGGTTTTGCATGATTTTAAGTTCTGGCAGAAGAGTGTCTTGGCATCAACATGGATGGACGCCCATGTTATGTCAGCGTCCATATCGACTGACGCCAACCCCTTTGTAGCCGTCCATGGATGTGGACGTCAATATCTCTAATTTTCTGTGCGCAGCAGAGCGTAGAGAGCACTCATTGGGCCAGGCTTCTGATTGGGGAGATGTCTTCCCAACGTCTCTTACTTGTCCCTTCAGTCCTGTACGAGCCCCTCTTGCCCCCTTATTCTATAAAACACCTCTCTTTGCAACCTAGAGAGCTCCCTTGGCTCATTTGCTAAAAGGAAACCCTAGCTGAGAGGAGAGATGAGGGACTGACCTTGGAAGGCTTAGATCCGGCGACTGGAGGCGTTTTCGGGTGAGCTTCTACAACAAGGAGGAAGGCCATACTTAGGAGAAGGCTTCCCCGGCGTTGGACTGCGGCTTGCAACCCCCTGGAACCCGGAGCAAATGATTGGTCATGTAACGAAATAGTGTAAATGGTTGCACCACGGTGCACTAGTAGAGATAGCACCTCTGGTCGAGCATCTTGTCAACCCACAGAACGATAGCATAGTGATTGATATATTGATTTATTGATTGTCATAAATTAATCGAGATAGTAAACTGGCGCTGGATGCATGCCGTACACATCCTGATCACGTAACCCTTGCAAGGAAATAGCACTCTTCGGGAGCTCCTCCCAGGACCAGACCGGGCCCTATTGCTTGGCATATAGTACTTGTTTGTTTAATTTAGACAATCAATTGTATGGCCAAGAGAGTACCAAGAAATAAATGAGAGTAGTAGAGAGAACGTGAACAGATGAGAGGATATAGATAGTAGATAAGATAGGGACAATTTCGTAAAACGACGTGAAATTCCGATAGTAACGGTTGCACAGCACCAGGTCGGGTACCGGGAGTCTGGTAGAAGTCACAACCGCCCCTTAGCCGTGCTGTGTACATGGGTCAGGTAGTCCAGTGTGAACCCAAGATAAGAAGGAATACACTAAGGCATGGATCGTACTGATCCCTAAGGTGTAACGGGTTTTGGGGTACAACCAGCTCGTTGACTAAGGACGTGCGCCAAAGCCAAGGAGACTTACGGAGGTCTTGACAAGGAGTCCCTGGTCCAATCGAGAGTATTCCCAGTGGAGAGGTGGTCCAAGTCAAGGAAAAGTGTGTAAAAACGGGTCCGTCGTGCCTCGAGTGCTCGAAGGCCGAGGGAAAACGGTAACGGTAGATAAAATGCGCGAGTCAAAACGGAAACAATTGTATTTAACAAAATAGGGTAATTTAGTCATTTATTTCGATATTTTACCGAATACATTATTGCATAATTTATCAAGGTCAAATGGCAATTTAAAATGTTATGTGTGTGCAAGTGTAAAGAAATCTTGAGGATGTGACAAGTCGTGCTCACGGCTTTTAAATTAACAAGAATTATTTAAGTATTTTTAAATAAAAATATTCAGATCGATTATTAAGTTTAACAGTACATGGTTTAACTTGTATAAGGGTTATATGACAATTAAAGCAGGGGTATATGCATAATATAAGATTGTGGCCGAAATTTAAAGAAGGCGACGGGGCGCATGGGCGCGTTACTCATGGTGTCGCGATGGGGTATCCCGTCGCGGTTCTGTCCGCGGCGGTGCGGCCTGGCGCGACAGGCGAACCGGCCGGCCTGGCCCGGTTCGGGTTTGGGAACGCGGCGGCGAGGCCCGTCGCGTTCATGACGCGGCCTGAAGGCTGACCGCGACACTCCTGTTATCGCGGCGTATCGCGCCGCCGCGATATCAGGGGCGGTCTGGGTTTTCCCTTTTTTCCCAGGGCGAGTCCTCTGTGATACAGGGACGTTCTAAATTCCATATAAAATAGTACAGTAGTCCAAAAAGTATGAAACCGATTTTAAATGAAAGTAGACATGTATATCTATCAACATGCACGATTAATTTGAAAATAGACAAGGTTTAGACATGCATTGATCAGGTTACTTTTCGGTGACCTAAACAGGTGCAGTCAGGGTTCAACGAATTAATTAGAGACGTATACATAATGAAAAATTCTGAAACTAGTGGTGTTTGAAAGCTAACATGTAGTAGTATTTATGATAATTTTATCATGGAATGATGTCAAGTGTGTACGAGGTTAAAAAGGAAACAAGAAGGGTCGAGTGCACAGATCTGATAGATATTCAAAGATTTAATTCTCTCTCATGGGAGATCGAAATCAAGCAAGACTAGGGGCGTTTGAAAGCTATTGTAATGTAGTATCAATGAGAATTTTCTCATAGCATGGGAACAAGTACGTGCAGAGGATTAGAGAAAACATGAGATTCGGGTTCATGGTAATAGCAGGATTTCATGAATTAAATTCGCCCAAATGGATGAACAGAATGCAACGAAACTATAGGGCTTTTGAAGAGGTACATGAAGGATACCTAGGGTAATTATTTCATGATTTTTTCTTGAGCGATTGCCTACCTTTTGGTGTTGACAAGAAAGGCTAGGGTTTGATGACGAAAACGGGAAGAAGAAAGCTCCTTGCTCCAGCCTTCTCCTCCAAGATCCTTCGTCCAGAACACCTCTCCTTCGTCTCCCAAGACTCCAGCCACGTTCTATGGGTGGTAGGGACGAGTTTGGGGGTGTATTGGGTTGCTATTAGAGTTTTACCCCTTCTAAAACTCCTCCCTTCTAATAATTCCGAATTTCCATATTTATCTTCCCCTTTTCTCTCATTTATCCATCTAATGGGAAGGGGAGAGAGCTTAATTTCGTGGGTAATGGTTTAGGATAGGATTATGACTCTTATTAAGATATATATGAGTCATATTAGTGCTTTAATGACCCCTTTTTAATTAAGAGATAATATAGTTACGAATTTCCCTATTTAATTTGGGTCTCTTATATTTAACCTAATTGTCTCTCATCTAAATCCCAATTTTAGATTAGGATAGAGTCCTATTGGGTTAGACTAGGGTTAGGACTCTTTTTAGATAAGTAAGAGTTAAAATAGTCATTATCTTAACCCTTTTCTATTTATTACTATTTTTATGTACGAATTTCGCTTAATTATTTCCCATCCCAAGATGGGCTCTTCATATTTGGGCCCAACAATTCATGTTAGGTCCATTAACCAAACTCATTACTAATTTAACTTAATGGGTATTGATTTAGTTTCCAATTATTCACCATTTATCTATATGTAAATCTATTTATCACACTTATTCAAGTAATTTTATATTTTTAAATTGAATAAATATTATTCATGCCAATATTTCTAATATTCATCATTTGGGCAATTACTCTTGGCCCAATAACTCATGTGAGCTTAATTGTACAACCCATGTACTTACTTTACTTAATGAGTTTTTATTTATCCTTTTCATTAAAGAATTTATTTATGGGCCAAGATTGTCCATTGGTCCAAATATCATAATGGACTATTAACCCATATTATTTAAAGTCTATCCACATGTTTATTTTAATTTATAATCCCCTTTAGATCATAAAATAATGGGTTCTTCGACTTATTCCTTAATTACGATAATAAGTCACGTAATTTCTTAAACTTAGTTCAAATGATTTTTCTATGTCCAAATTTCATGATGGGTCATTAGAGAACATTATTTAAAGTATAACTATTATTTTTACGAAATTTTTATAGAGGTTTATACACATGCAATAATGATGCGTACCATTTTAATTAATTGAATTTATTATTAGATAAAATTTCTATTTATCTATAATTTTTAATTAATGGATTTTCCGGGGTACTACATCCTCCCCCACTTAAATAGAATTTGGTCCCCAAATTCATATGATATTATACGACTACCAATTCTATTCTGAATATTTCATTCCATCATCTCCACTAATCTCCTGCGAGCAATAGCATTAACTTTATTTCTTTTTAGACTTTGGGTGCTAAAGTATTACCAAGTTGATACATATATATTTATAATGTATTCAGATCTTAACCATGGTTCTACCCAATTCTCACATAGGTATGGTAGTTGACTTAGACACATGTCAGGGCAGTTCACCTAGAACATCCTAGACTTAAATATCCTGATAAGGACATCCTAGGCTCTGATACCAACTGTCATGCCCCGCCAATTTAGCAGCGGAATAAATCGGGGAGGCATGAACAACGCGTATGGTAATGTAAATTGCGCATACATTCGCAAATATCAGAGTAACTAATGAACATTATTTGCAATAAACTCTTTATTTTATTGATAATTCATCTAAACTATTACAACCACTAATTCAGAGCCAAAACATAGGGCTCATTGACTTGATTACATTGGAAAAGAAATCTAAAGCAAATATCTAACTAGACTCTAAGGTACTAAGGACAATCCATCGATATGACTCCAGGACGCTTGTCACTCCAGTCCAATCCCGTTGATGTGTGTAAGGTCATCATCCGACTTACCTGAAAACACAATGACAAATAACAAAGGGTGAGCGATAACGCTCAGTAGGACTTAATATCTCATGTAAACAAGCAGGCTTTAAATGATTAATGTCTTGTAATGCAGGTTAACTAGAGAGAACGATCATGTATAGTCAAGAGAGTAATAGAACATGATGACAAAAAAATGATAAAACTTTCAACAGGAATATTGTAAAACTAGAATGATAAATGATTGGTCCTGTAACGAAATAGTGTAAATGGTTGCACCACGGTGCACTAGTAGAGATAGCACCTCTGGTCGAGCATCTTGTCAACCCAGAGAACGATAGCATAGTGATTGATATATTGATTTATTGATTGTCATAAATTAATCGAGATAGTAAACTGGCGCTGGATGCATGCCGTACACATCCTGATCATGTAACCCTTGCAAGGAAATAGCACTCTTCGGGAGCTCCTCCCAGGACCAGACCGGGCCCTATTGCTTTGGCATATAGTACTTGTTTGTTTAATTTAGACAATCAATTGTATGGCCAAGAGAGTACCAAGAAATAGATGAGAGTAGTAGAGAGAACGTGAACAGATGAGAGGATATAGATAGTAGATAAGATAGGGACAATTTCGTAAAACGACGTGAAATTCCGATAGTAACGGTTGCACAGCACCAGGTCCAGTACCAAGAGTCTGGTAGAAGTCACAACCGCCCCTTAGCCGTGCTGTATACACGGGTCAGGTAGTCCGGTGTGAACCCAAGATAAGAAGGAATACACTAAGGCATGGATCGTACTGATCCCTAAGGTGTAACGGGTTTTGGGATACAACCAGCTCGTTGACTAAGGACGTGCGCCAAAGCCAAGGAGACTTACGGAGGTCTTGACAAGGAGTCCCTGGTCCAATCGAGAGTATTCCCGGTGGAGAGGTGGTCCAAGTCAAGGGAAAGTGTGTAAAAACGGGTCCGTCGTGCCTTGAGTGCTCGAAGGCCGAGGGAAAACGGTAACGGTAGATAAAATGCGCGAGTCAAAATAGAAACAATTGTATTTAACAAAATAGGGTAATTTAGTCATTTATTTCGATATTTTACCGAATACATTATTGCATAATTTATCAAGGTCAAATGGCAATTTAAAATGTTATGTGTGTGCAAGTGTAAAGAAATCTTGAGGATGTGACAAGTCGTGCTCACGGCTTTTAAATTAACAAGAATTATTTAAGTATTTTTAAATAAAATATTCAGGTCGATTATTAAGTTTAACAGTACATGGTTAACTTGTATAAGGGTTATATGACAATTAAAGCAGGGGTATATGCATAATATAAGATTCTGGCCGAAAGTTAAAGAAGGTGACGGGGCGCATGGGCGCGTTACTCATGGTGTCGCGACGGGGTATCCCGTCGCGGTTCTGTCCGCGGCGGTGTGGCCTGGCGCGACAGGCGAACCGGCCAGCCTGGCCCGGTTCGGGTTTGGGAACGCGGCGGCGAGGCCCGTCGCGTTCATGACGCGGCCTGAAGGCCGACCGCGACACTCCTGTTATCGCGGCGTATCGCGCCGCCGCGATATCAGAGGCGGTCTGGGTTTTCCCTTTTTTCCCAGGGCGAGTCCTCTGTGATACAGGGACGTTCTAAATTCCATATAAAATAGTATGGTGGTCCAAAAAGTATGAAACCAATTTTAAACGAAAGTAGACATGTATATCTATCAACATACATGATTAATTTGAAAATAGACAAGGTTTAGACATGCATTGATCAGGTTACTTTTCGGTGACCTAAACAGGCGCAGTCAGGGTTCAACGAATTAATTAAAGATGTATACAGAATGAAAAATTCTGAAACTAGCGGCGTTTGAAAGCTAACATGTAGTAGTATTTATGATAATTTTATCATGGAATGATGTCAAGTGTGCACGAGGTTAAAAAGGAAACAAGAAGGGTCGAGTGCACAGATCTAATAGATATTCAAAGATTTAATTCTCTCTCATGGGAGATCGAAATCAAGCAAGACTAGGGGCGTTTGAAAGCTATTGTAATGTAGTATCAATGAGAATGTTCTCATAGCATGGGAACAAGTACATGCAGAGGATTAGAGAAAACATGAGATTCGGGTTCATGGTAACAGCAGGATTTCATGAATTAAATTCGCCCAAATGGATCAGTGGAATGCAACGAAACCATAGGGATTTTGAAGAGGTACATGAAGGCTACCCAGGGTAATTATTTCACGATTTTTTCTTGAGAGATTGCCTACCTTTTGATGTTGACAAGAAAGGCTAGGGTTTGATGACGAAAACGGGAAGAAGAAAGCTCCTTGCTCCAGCCTTCTCCTCCAAGATCCTTCGTCCAGAACACCTCTCCTTCATCTCCCAAGACTCCAGCCACGTTCTATGGGTGGTAGGGACGAGTTTGGGGGTGTATTGGGTTGCTATTAGAGTTTTACCCCTTCTAAAACTCCTCCCTTCTAATAATTCCGAATTTCCATATTTATCTTCCCCTTTTCTCTCATTTATCCATCTAATGGGAAGGGGAGAGAGCTTAATTTCGTGGGTAATGGTTTAGGATAGGATTATGACTCTTATTAAGATATATATGAGTCATATTAGTGCTTTAATGACCCCTTTTTAATTAAGAGATAATATAGTTACGAATTTTTCCTATTTAATTTGGGTCTCTTATATTTAACCCAATTGTCTCTCATCTAAATCCCAATTTTAGATTAGGATAGAGTCCTATTAGGTTAGACTAGGGTTAGAACTCTTTTTAAGATAAGTAAGAGTTAAAATAGTCATTATCTTAACCCTTTTCTATTTATTACTATTTTTATGTACGAATTTAGTTTAATTATTTCCCATCCCAAGATGGGCTCTTCATATTTGGGCCCAACAATTCATGTTAGGTCCATTAACCAAACTTATTACTAATTTAACTTAATGGGTATTGATTTAGTTTCCAATTATTCACCATTTATCTATATGTAAATCTATTTATCACACTTATTCAAGTAATTTTATATTTTTAAATTGAATAAATATTATTCATGCCAATATTTCTAATATTCATCATTTGGGCAATTACTCTTGGCCCAATAACTCATGTGAGCTTAATTGTACAACCCATGTACTTACTTTACTTAATGGGTTTTTATTTATCCTTTTCATAAAAGAATTTATTTATGGGCCAAGATTGTCTATTGGTCCAAATATCATAATGGACTATTAACCCATATTATTTAAAGTCTATCCACATGTTTATTTTAATTTATAATCCCCTTTAGATCATAAAATAATGGGTTCTTCAACTTATTCCTTAATTACGATAATAAGTCACGTAATTTCTTAAACTTAGTTCAAATGATTTTTCTATGTCCAAATTTCATGATGGGTCATTAGACAACATTATTTAAAGTATAACTATTATTTTTACGAAATTTTTATAGAGGTTTATACACATGCAATAATGATGCGTACCATTTTAATTAATTGAATTTATTAATAGATAAAATTTCTATTTATCTATAATTTTTAATTAATGGATTTTTCGGGGTACTACAAAGTCTTGAGTAACCGTAGGGGATCTACCCTATTGCGTAACCAACCTACTCAACCCTATAAAAACACCTTGGTTTGGTCGGATTAAGTCTTTTGCTCTTGTGAAACCCTAGCACCCGTAGTGGAGAAAAACCGTTCTTTGGAGGGCTAGATCCGGCGATTGGAAGGTGGTTCTGGAGATCTACAATGACTGAGAGATAGTCTACACATAGGAGAAGCGGTCTCAACTCCGAGGAACCATCTGCATCAACAAGAGAACCAGATCTAAGGAGATTTCAAGCACCTTCTTGGCAGGGCCGAGGAGGGCTTCATCAACGAATCCTGATCTTCTAGGATTTTATTAGAGTCAAGTAGCTTAAGATTTCAATCCATAGACTTGTCCTCTAGGGTTTTCACATTTTTACGGATTTTTGCTCGTGTCCTGGATCCTCCAATTTCCCCTTGCATGTGTGTGCTGTCTGGGTAGTCTGCTGGGAGGAAGTTGGCGACAGCATCTGCTGCAGTCAAGATCCTGTGTTGGCGGCACCAAAGTGTGTAGTTGACTATAGGCGACAGCATCCCTTGTAGTCAAGTTCTTCAGTGTTTTGAAAACTGATGTTTGATCTTCTTAATTTGTTTATGTGATTTCTTGGTATGTATGCAAGCTGTAAGTTTTATTTATTGTCACAGGTGATTAATAGATCATATCATGAGGATCCACTAAATTTCTGAGCTTGATGATAATTAAAAGGATTTCTGTTAATTGAGAATAATTAGGTTTTGACTGTGATAAATTCAGATTAAATGGTTTTTGTTGCATGTTATGGATTAAGCAAATTTTAGTGATCTTGGAATGACTGTTCTAATGTTTTAGACCTGCTAGAACTAACTTATCACTGTAAACCATGCTTAAATGATTTTCTTATTAATTCCATGTAATCTGTGTTAATTAATAAAAATAGTTTTACTACTTCTAAAATTCTGAAAAATTACACATATGTTCCTTATGTTATATCCATCTTGTGGTTACAATTTGACATTATTCTGAGCTCTCTACATATTGCTATGATTTTCTGAATGATAAATGCATATAGAAATCAATGGACATGAGAATGTATATGCATGTTGAATTTTGAGATAAAAGTAGTACCATGATAGATTGCTGTTTCACAGTAGGATTTAATTTCAGAACTGAGAAAATATGATAGGTGATAATAGTTTTTTCATCTTAATAATTATGCATGAATATACAAAAGAACAAGATATAGTTATATGAAAATGTTAGTTCATGTGATAGTTTCATCATTGCATGAATATATATATGTTATTACATTTCTGATTGGCCAATAAGACATTGCTACTATAGAGATTTCCTACAGGGAACTACACCATGGATGTCCCTATGGTAATGGTTCAACTATATGAAATGACTAAACGAATCTGTGGGCAACGAATTGAAATCCTAGAGGTAGACAAGTTCTACTGGAAAGGTGGGAAGGACATTCTCCGGTTTTGCGCAAATACCCTGACTTCATCGCTGCTTTGCCTAGGTGATAAGCGAATGCCTATATGACTATGTGCTATATGATCTCTATAATAGTGCGGGCTATGTCTTGGCAACTACATGTTAAATGACTACATGCTACATGACTATATGCTACATGGCTATATGTTAATTGACTACATGTTAAATGATTAAATGACTACATGACTACATGCTACATGTCTACATGAAAATTGACTACATGATCTAGATGCTATATGCCATATGAACTACATGTCATTTGTTATATGTAATATTCATTGCATGTTTAAATGATCACTTGCTACATGATAACCTATTGAATGTTGCATAATATAGGTTAAGGAATTACTTGAATTTGTTTATATACTACATAACATTGGCTACATGATTTCATTTAAATGCTTTGTTTCATAAGTGGTATTCATATGCTACATGTCATGAAAAAGGTAAATACATGTATTAACATGACCCATGTAAAATGATGAATATGATATTTTGTTTAGAACCATGTTTAGGCCGTTGATTTACATGTATTAGTATAGTTTTGTTTAAAAGACTCCATGTTTAATTCTTATGTTATAGCATGAACATATAAGAGTTTAAATGTGAAAATCTAGTAAGTTAGTAAAATGTTAAATTGTTAGAAAGCATGCGTGATGAGTGTACGGCTTGTGATTTTAAGTTGCTTGCTGAGTCTATTGTGTAGACTCACCCTTGCTAAACATTTCAGGAAACTTGGAAGTAGAAGACTTGGCAAGATTCAACAAGGAACATGAAGATTAGATTGAAGACTTGTATTTCAATTGCTAGTAGGTGACGAAATGTGTAATTTGAACTTTGATATTATTGTAATTGGAAAACTGGCTATGTGGATGTTTATGATTATGTTATTTATTTCATGGACTATATAGACTGTGGTATGTGAAATTTAAAATGTTGATGGAATAAGAATTGTTAATTTCCGTTGCATTATTCACTTCTATTCGTGTATATCTCAGCTCATTGTATATCGTTGGGTTTTTCTCCCCTGTAGCGGCTTGCTCTCATCCGACGTGGGTTGGTATAACCGTACCAGGTGGAAGTGGGTCGTTACAGAGATGGTATCAGAGCGTTGGGTGGAGATTATACATGGATAGCCATCAACTAAATTCACATTTCTAAGTCTTTGTAGTGGATAGCCAAATCCAAGGAATAATTAAGATAGGATTAGAAAAGTGATAAGATGAATGTATGATAATATGCTAGGTATAGTGATAAATGGAGCTTGACATGATATTTATTTTGTAGACTATGGCTGAAAAGACTTCGAGTTTGAGTGTATCTATCTGAGATGAAGAACTAAGAAGGACTACAAATGAGCAGCAGGAGGTACCAGCACCTTAGGGACCATTCGCGCCACAGATGGGCGACTACGGCACGATCATGCAAGGACTCCTACAAGTGATGCAGACTCAAGTGCAGTTGCAGGCAACTCTTCAGACTCAGCTTCAGGCTCAGGTTCTGGCACCGGCTCAGCAGGACCGTAGTATTGGGGGAGTACCGATCATGGAGAGGTTCAGGAGGATGGCTCCGCCTTCTTTTAAGGGGGAGAGTGATCCGTTAGTTGTGGAGAGTTGGCTTAGAGAGATCGAGAAGATATTCAGAGCTATCAGGTGTGCAGAAGATGACAAGATCAGTTTGGCGACGTACATGCTTCAGGAGCGAGCGGATGCGTGGTGGTCTTCTGTTCTTCGCACGCAGTTTGAGGGAGTAGAGCTAGAGGTGACTTGGGGAGAGTTTGTGAGGTTATTTGAGGTCAAGTATGTTCACGAGCATAAACACGACAAGAAGGAAGAGAAGAAGGCTCGGATGAAGGGGTTGCCAGAACCATTCCAGCGGCAGAAAAGGAAAGTGAGGAAGCTCATGGAGAAGCAAAAGTCAGTGGTTTCTTCAGGCAGCGAAAAGCCTAAGTGTGTGCATTGTGGAAAGCGTCATGGCGGAGACTTATGTTGGACAAATACGGGAAGATGTTTAAGGTGTGGCAGCAAGAATCATCGGATTAGAGTGTGTCCGAATCCGAAGAAGTTCATTGCGCGGGATGTACCAGCAGCAAAGAAGCCAGCAACAGGAACTCAAGCATCAACAAGGGTGGATGCATTGACTGGAGACGACACCGACGATGGCACCGCAGGTACATGATCCGATCTTCGAGGACGAAGATCATTTTAAGGGAGAGAAGGTGTGAGGCCCAAATTTTATTCACTCTATATTCTATGTATGTGATGTTTGTTGTTCTTGCTTATATGGTGCATATTAAATTGTGCATATTATATTTATTTAATTACTCATGTGTATATGTATGTACATATATTATTTTCTATGGATGAGTGCTTAGCTAATTTTATACATCATAGAACTTATTTAGAACCCTAAGTATATTGAGTTTAAGAAATGTTGTGCATATAATATGTTTATTTCTGTGTGTTTAAAAGTGCATGTAGTGTATAACTAAGGATGTGCATATTGTATCTATATGTTCATGCATAATGCATGTAATCATGTAGTGTGAATATATATGTTATTTGTGCATATTATCTTTAATTAAGATTAGTGCAAGTTATATTTAAATAAATGTTATGTAATGCATGTAGTATGTAAGTATGTTGTGTACATGAATGTACGTGTTTAACATTGTACATAAAGTATCTACTTATTTTTGTATTCATTAAACAGTTTAAGATGTGTTTGTGTAGCTACTTTGGTGTATGTGTCGAATTTGGCTGAAGCACACAGTTGGCAGCATGATCCACTACCGCTGACTACCAGGCACAGTGCTTGGCATCCAGATCAATGGAAGCCAAGTGCACTGTTGGTGGCACAAGGCTGGACGCCAACCCCCAGTTAACTCCAACAGATGTTGACGTCAAGTTCTCTCCTGTGTGATGGTTTCAGTTTTGGTAACGCCCGCGTTTTGGCTGATTTTAGTTTAGGAAAGTCTTGAGTAACCATAGGGGACCTACCCTATTGCGTAACCAACCTACTCAACCCTATAAAACACCTTGGTTTGACCGGATTAAGTCTTTTGCTCTTGTGAAACCCTAGCACCCATAGTGGAGAAAAACTGTTCTTTGGAGGGCTAGATCCGGCGATTGGAAGGTGGTTCTGGAGATCTACAACAATTGGGAGATAGTCTACACATAGGAGAAGCGGTCCCAACTCCGAGGAACCATCTGCATCAACAAGAGAACCAGATCTAAGGAGATTTCAAGCACCTTCTTGGCAGGGCCGAGGAGGGCTTCACCGACGAATCCTGATCTTCTAGGATTTTATTAGAGGCAAGTAGCTTAAGATTTCAATCCATAGACTTGTCCTCTAGGGTTTTCACATTTTTATGGATTTTTCCTCGTGTCCTGGAACCTCCAATTTCCCCTTGCATGTGTGTGCTGTCTGGGTAGTCTGCTGGGAGGCAGTTGGTGGCAGCATCTGCTGCAGTCAAGATCCTATGTTGGCGGCACCAAAGTGTGCAGTTGACTGTAGGCGGCACCATCCCTTGTAGTCAAGTTCTTCAGTGTTTTGAAAACTGCTGTTTGATCTTCTTAAGTTGTTTATGTGATTTCTCGGTATGTATGCAAGCTCTAAGTTTTATGTATTGTCACAGGTGATTAATAGGTCATATCATGAGGATCCACTAAATTTCTGAGCATGATGATAATTAAAAGGATTTCTGTTAATTGAGAATAATTAGGTTTTGACTGTGATAAATTTAGATTAAATGGCTTTGTTGCATGTTATGGATTAAGAAAATTTTAGTGATCTTGGAATGACTATTCTCATGTTTTGGACCTACTAGAATTGACTTATCACTGTAAACCATGCTTAAATGATTTTCTTATTAATTCCATGTAATTTGTGTTAATTAATAAAAATAGTGTTTATATTCCAAAAATTGTGAAAATTTTCAAATATGTTCCTTGTATTGTATGTGAATCGTAGTTAAAATTTGGTAGAATTCTAAGTACTGTGTGGAGTGCTATCAATTTCTGAATTATTTTACACCATAATATGATAAATTTAAGTATAGAATAATTATGCATGTTGGATGTTATTATTTCAGAAATTTTAATGAAGCAAAACACTATGTGCATGTTTCATATCTGTTAGAATGGATGGTTCACTGTCTACCTTGTTCAAATTGAAATATCTTGTAAAATTGTTTGAAATCTTGGTTTAATAGTAAAAATAGTTTTACTGCTTCTAAAATTCTGAACAATTACACATATGTTCCTTATGTTATATCCATCTTGTGGTTAAAGTTTGACATTATTCTAAGCTCTCTACATATTTCTATGATTTTCTGAATGATAATATGTATAGAAATCAATGGACATGATAATGTATATGCATGTTGAATTTTGAGATAAAAGTAGTACCACGATAGATTGCTGTTTCACAGTAGGATTTAATTTCAGAACTGAGAAAATATGATAGGTGATAATTGTTTTGTCATCTTAATAATTATGCATGAATATACAAAAGAGCAAAATATAGTTATATGAAAATGTTAGTTCATGTGATAGTTTCATCATTGCATGAATATATATATGTTATTGCATTTCTGATTGGCCAATAAGACATTGCTACTATAGAGATTTCCTATAGGGAACTACACCATGGATGCCCCTATGGTAATGGTTCAACTATATGAAATGACTAAATGAATCCGTGGGCAACGGATTGAAATCCTGGAGGTAGACAAGTTCTACTAAAAAGGTGGAAAAGACTTTCCCCGATTTTGCGTAAATACCATTACTTCATCACTGTTTTTCCTAGGTGATAAGCGAATGCCTATATGACTATGTGCTATATGATCTCTATAATAGTGCGGGCTATGTCTTGGCAACTACATGTTAAATGACTACATGCTACATGACTATATGCTACATGACTATATGTTAATTGACTACATGTTAAATGATTAAATGACTACATGACTACATGCTACATGTCTACATGAAAATTGACTACATGATCTACATGCTATATGCCATATGAACTACATGTCATTTGTTATATGTAATATTCATTGCATGTTTAAATGATCACTTGCTACATGATAACCTATAGAATGTTGCATAATATAGGTTAAGGAATTACTTGAATTTGTTTATATACTACATAACATTGGCTACATGATTTCATTTAAATGCTTTGTTTCATAAGTGGTATTCATATGCTACATGTCATGAAGAAGGTAAATGCATGTATTAACATGACCCATGTAAAATGATGAATATGATATTTTGTTTAGAACCATGTTTAGGCCGTTGATTTACATGTATTAGTATAGTTTTGTTTAAAGACTCCATGTTTAATTCTTATGTTATAGCATGAACATATAAGAGTTTAAATGTGAAAATCTAGTAAGTTAGTAAAATGTCTTGTGATTTTAAGTTGCTTGCTGAGTCTATTGTGTAGACTCACCCTTGCTAAACATTTCAAGAAACTTGGAAGTAGAAAACTTGGAAAGATTCAACAAGGAACATGAAGATTAGATTGAAGACTTGTATTTCAATTGCTAGTAGGTGATGAAATGTGTAATTTGAACTTTGATATTATTGTAATTGGAAAACTGGCTATGTGGATGTTTATGATTATGTTATTTATTTCATGGATTATATAGACTGTGGTATGTGAAATTTAAAATGTTGATAGAATAAGAATTGTTAATTTCCGTTGCATTATTCACTTCTATTCGTGTATATCTCAGCTCATTGTATATCGTTGGGGTTTTCTCCCCTGTAGCAGCTTGCTCTCATCTGATGTGGGTTGGTATAACCGTACCGGGTGGAAGTGGGTCGTTACACAAACAGACCTCTGGCGGGTTCATTAAGAATGCGACCAAGGCAGACGTCGTGATTCTTACTTGAACACGACGACCTGCTGCATTGCGATTTAAGACCGCCTTTAGGGTGCACGTCTACATGTGCAACGCATGTCGCATGGTGGGGTGTCGGGGGTTCAATTGTGACGGCGGGGTACGTCACGTTTCTAAACGTGACGGCCTGATATGCCACGATTTAACCTCTGTGTGTTTTGGGCCTCTGCCCTTGGCCGAACAGTGCAGTTGCACTGTTCAGCGAAGGGGGAGAGCTGTGAAGGTTTGCTGCAGGATTTTGTGGCGATTTAGGGTGTTTTGCTGTCCGTTTGACGTGGTTCCGGTGCGAGGAGGTGCTTTGGAGCGCAGGGAACATCTGGACAATGTCGGTTTAGCGTTTCACATGTTGGTAGGGGAGCTTTCCTACATTTTAGCTTGTATGGCATGTGTGGATTAGGGTTTATAGGATTTGGTTTGGGAATCATGTGAACATGATAGAGAGCATGCTTAGGGTTTTATTCACATGCTTACTTCTTGCTTTATCTGCATGTGTAACAATTTATGGTGATTTCCAGAATGAGGTTTTAGGTCTTGATTCTGTCGTCTGAAAGGCGACAGAACTAGACGTCGCAATTCAGATGGAAAGACGACGGGTTGGTCCGTCACGATTCAAGCTTCAATAGGTGTCCACGGTGTTGGTCGCGATTTAGATTGTGGCCACCCGAGCTCTGGGGTTCTGTGGCCAGTCTGTTTGTTTTCTGTTGTATACTGCTTGGGCAGTGATGATTATGCAATGTTGGGTTTGTAAGGGTTGTGTTGGCTTATACCGTGGATTATAATGATGGGTTTTTCTTGGAAATGCGTGCATAGCAAGTTGGGTTGTAATGCCTTCTGTGGTTACCTCTCCAGTCAGTTACCTAGGCACCGGGTGCTTGGGTTTTGTCCCAGTACGGTGAGTACCATCAAGGTTTGTGTCGTCTTCCTGGACACCCTCACTCCTGAGTTTGAGTTGTACGTCCGGGTGAGGAAAAGACGGCTGTCACGTCCCGAGAATTACGCAGTAGATATTAATTAATAATGCGGAATAATAATTCGAGACGATAACCCGAGACGTGAACAGTCGGCAAATAAGCCTCTAGCTAGCACACACTAAATGTATAACAACATACATCATCATAGGGCCCAAATATTGAACTCAACTAATCTTTTATTCAAATCTCAACTCATTATATTCCAATTGGAAACTATTACAGGACTAAGACTCAATAAAAGAAAAAGTCCATAATACCTCACTTCCTACTACATTGTTCTACCACTCAAAATAAACTAACTATAGATAGACTCATAATTGGAATGCTCTTCACTCGGACGCATTCCCATCCTCGACTTGTTCTTCCTCTTGAACTTCATAGTCACCTAGATTGGGTAAAAGTAGGGATGAGCAAACTAGCCCAGTAGGATTTATATCTCAATGTGCGGGCAATGATATAAGTGATTAACATTTTGGAACTAGGTAAGCACGATGAATGTCATGATATGCATGTGCGAATAAAACTCATTAAAACATGAAACATGGACAAGCTAGATAGAGTGATCACGATAGAAAAAGATTTTTTTGAACAAGATGACAAGATAGAACTAGCAGTAGATCACTTTGTACAAGCACGCAAGATTTCACTTGATGTCAAGAATGCAAGATATCACTAATTGCATTAAATGCAGGATGGCCATATCACGCAAGCAAGCAAGCACGCACGAGCATGATCATGTAACACTAATCAGGCACGTAGACACTAATGTACACCAAGAAAAGATCCATCAAGAATGTACAACAGGACACATGTATGTGGTTATTGTATCTATCATTCAACATGACACGTACGACTCCCAGCGCAGATGCAACGCCAGTAATCATTATACCCCATGGTTAACAGTATATTTATGACTCGCCGTCATTGGGGCTAGACTGGAGCCCTTGGACACACGCCGTGCCCTGTCAGCATCTCACTTAAATTTTAAATGTAGATACCCACAGTCATTAATACTGGCCAATGAGAGTTTCAAGATGTAAGCATGTGTGATATCATGTTCATGATAATGATGAGAACCAACAATAAGTAAATTGAACATGATTTTATGATAATAATGGTCAAAAGATAAATTTGGCAGCATAACGGTACGATTCATACTTTGGTTCAATCTTTACATTAATGGCTTTAGTCTATATTGTAAATCACACTCACGAGAACAAGATGAGAGAGGAAGTGCACGCTATCACCAGGGAACTTCAATGGTACAACCAACTCATCGGCCATGTGGGAATCCATGGTCAGAGGAGATTTACGGAGGCCTTAGAGAAAAGGTCACTAGTCTACCGATTCGGAATGACCGGTAGATAGTTTCCAAATCCCCAAGAAAGGGCTGCCTAGATGTGCAAGTGTGTAGTGACATACACATCTCAATTTCAATCCATCGGTCTCAACTCGTGGAAAACATTTAACATGATGACATGCGAATGACAATGTATTTAACTATACATGGGTTTGCAAGATTTAAAGATAATAATCATCATTTAATCAAGCTAGAATGGTAACAAGAGTCAATCACAAGTTTCATGAATGATCATATCATTAAGAAAGAATTTAGAATAATATTCATGTAATTAAGGCTTTTTAAATAGGTTAACACTTTTAAGGCATTAAATAGACATCATGCAATGATCAGACCCAAGGCATACAATTTACACTTTAAAATCATATTAAACAGACCTTGGGTATAACGGTAAAGTTTACAAACAAAATAGTTGGGGCTTCATGCGAAATACTGAGGTCGCGACGGGTCGGGAACAGAGCGCGACAGTGCCTTGTACAGGTCGCGACAGGCATGATAGAACAAGCAGGCAGATCGCGATAAGGGTATGAAGGGAACGCTACAGGTTCTGGCAGACCGGGCAGCAGATCGTGACGACATGTCCTGTCGCGATCCGATCACGACAGTGCGCTCTGTCGCGACGGCCTTGTGAACGCGGCCTATCGGGCCATCGCGTTCACAGGGTCCATGCTAGAGTACAACAGGGAAAGGACATGGCATTGGATTGTGGTCCAGAACTGCCTTATATTGACACAGGGTGCTTCAAAAATAGAGAACAAATTGCACAATGCATGGAAAATAACGAAACTAGTTTTAAACCAACCTAGACATGCAAGGGTGCTTCCAGTAAATTGTAATTATAAAACAATGATGGTTTCGACAGGCTTTAATCAAGTCAAACTCAAACGTAAACGCCAAGTGCTACCTGAAAACGAAGTTTCAAACAGCAATCCTGTTACCATGCTTATAACTCCCTAATTAATGACATTTAGATAAAACATTCAACACAAGACATGACGAGGAAAACTAGTAGGAAAACTTTCATGTTGGGGGTTTGCTCTAATTCGGTCTCAAATCACACGCAACAAATAAAGAACAGGAAAAACCCTGACAGTGCGCGACTTTGGGAAAATGCTTATAGTTAAAAATCTACTCACTGAAATTCGATGAAACTAGTGGGAAATGAAAGCTAACTTGATGCTCTACACATTGGTATAGGATATGTTAAGGTTTGGCCCGAGAAAGCCTACCTTCTGGGTTGAAGAAGTCCCATTTTTCCAGAAAACCCGAGTTCAGACCACTTGGAGGAGAACGCTTACTGCTCCATCTATACTGCATGGAATTTGGGCATTCCACTTGGGTTAGAATGTAGACTTGACCCTCTTTCCAGTGGTATAAGCCTTGAAAGGTTTGGTTTAGGTTTGGCCTACCTTTGGTCGACTTCAAGTGGACGGTTTGTGCAGGTCGTAGCAGAAGAACGGGGGAAGAAGATTAGCTTCTTGTGGATGATCCACAGCTCCCCAGCCACTAAGAGCTCCTCCACACGACCCCAGAAAGTTTTAAACTCGTCCCTAGGGTTTGGGTGAAGAGTATTTAAGTATCTATGGATTTTAGGAGTCCTAATGCAACAAGGAAAGAAGGGTTGCGGGATTGGCTTGTGTCTTTCCATAATTTGAAGATCTCTCCCTCCATTAGAGAGTCTTGGCCATCAAGCAACCTCCATGGGTGGGTAGGCACGAATTTGGGTTGCCAAGAGTGCATGATTGCATCCTAATTAAACCCTAATTACCACTTTCTAATTTCAACTTATTTATGGTTACGAATTTCCATGCATTTTCTTGCTTCATTTGATTTTTGGGTCATATGAGGTCCAATGGCCCAATTATGATAAGGGGTCATCAATATATAATGTTGGAGGTCTCCCCAACTTTTTTTATTGAATTCATGGTTGCATCGTATTTTCGTGTTGACGGTTTTCCGACTTGTTTCCTAATTTGGATAATCGGTCACAATAACTCTTAAACCTAGTCCAAATGATTTTTATTGACCCAAATTTCTTGATGGGTCGTTAGAGGATATTATTTGAAGTCCATATATGATTTTTATTTAATTTTCCGACTCATCCAAGTACGTGTGATAATGATTTTTCGACTTATTCATGAATTACGATAATAAGTCGTGAAACACTTTAAAATTGGCTAATCCGATTTTTCTTGGCATAAATTTCTTTGTGGAACATTTAGGAATAATGTGTGGGGTTGATTTATAATTGTTACAGAATTTTCTGTTGTGTTTTAGCACATATGATAATGGTACGTATGTTTTAAATAATCCATTATTATGGAAATTATTTATTTCCATTTAATTAAATATTTATGTAATTAAAATTTCCGGGGTGCTACACCCTCCCCCACTTAAGAGAATTTGGTCCCCAAATTCATGTATAGAAAGTTATTGTACAAGTGAGGTGTACTTACTTGTGAATAGCTCCGGGTATCTTTTGCGCATTGCTTCCTCGGTTTCCCACGTGTCGTCTTCATCCATGCATTGATTCCATCTAACCTTTACTAGTGGGATGACCTTGTTCCTTAGTTGGTGCAGTTCCCGGTCCCCGATCTTAATTGGCTTATCTTGATATGTTCTGTCTTTGTTGAATTCCAGGAGCTCATATTCTATGACATGCCACGGGTCTCTTACATACTTTTTCAACATGGATATGTGAAACACATTGTGTATTCCCTCCATTTGTGGTGGTAAAGCAAGACGGTAAGCCACCTCGCTGACTCTTTCAAGAATTTTGAAAGGCCCGACGAACCTTGGTGACAACTTGCCTTTAATACCAAAACGCCTGATCCCACGACCCGGGGACACTTTCAAGAATACATATTCACCAACCTGAAACTCCAAGTCTCTTCTTCTATTATCCGCATATGCCTTTTATCTTTGCTGCGCCACTGCCATTCTTTCTTTAATAAGCTTTACCTTTTCTGTGGTTTCCCTTATCATTTCTGGTCCTAGCATTTATTTTTCGCCAACTTCATACCAGCATATTGGAGATCGGCAACTTCTGCCATAGAGTGCTTCAAATGGTGCCATTTGAATGATAGCTTGATAGCTATTATTATAGGCAAACTCCACAAGAGGTAAGTGTTCTTGCCAGCTACCTCTAAAATCTAGGACACATGCTCTAAGCATATCTTCAATCACCTGGTTGGTTCTCTCCGTCTGACCATCTTTCTGTGGATGGAAAGCTATGCTAAAGTTTAGTTTAGATCCCAAGGAGTAGTGCAGTCCTTTTCAAAAGTGGGATATAAACCTAGGGTCTCTATCAGACACGATAGACACCGGTACTCCATGTAATCGGACTATTTCCTTCACATACAATGCAGCCAGAACATCTACTGACCATTTATTCTTCACTGGAAAGAAGTGAGCTGACTTAGTTAAGCGGTCGACAATAACCCAGATACCATCGAATCCACCTCTAGATCTGGGTAGTCTGAAAATAAAGTCCATCCCTATCCCTTCCCATTTCCATGCCGGGATTTCTAGGGGTTTGAGTTTACCTGCGGGTCGCAAGTGTTCCGCCTTGACTTTTTGACATGTTAAGCATCAGGCGACATATTCTGCTACCTCTCTCTTCATATTAGGCCACCAAAAGCATGTTTTCAAATCTTGATACATTTTGGTAGATCCAGGATGAATGGTATACCTGGTCTTGTGAGCCTCATCCATAATCATTTTCTTTGTCTCCGCATGGTCGGGTACACAGACTCGATCCCGGAACAATAGTCTTCCATCTTCAGTTAATGAGAAATCCGGCCTCTAGTCTAGTTTAGCCTTAATCTCCACAAGTACAGGGTCATTGTCTTGGAGTGTTGTGTGGTCCAAGCCTTTCAATGAACATGGGCCTAAGCCCATCCATGAACCTATTTGCCTTAAGTTTTTCAGTTCCCACCAAGTCTGGGGCATACACAGCAAGACGCGCGAACTGAGCCTCATACTCAGCCATGGACATCCCTTTCTATTTTATTGCGGCAAACTCCGCTGCCTTCTTCTCCTTGACTCTCTCAGAGAAATACTTTCCCTGGAATATCTCCAGGAATCCGGCCCACTCCAGTTCGCCAACATTAGGCAGGTGGGCCGATGTGGCCTTCCACCATGCTCGAGCATCCTTAGTGAATTGGAAAGTGGCCAGTACCACCTTCTCCCTGTTAGTGCATTACATGACTTGGAAGATCCTTTCTATCTCCTCCTTCCAGTTCTCTGCTTCGTCCAGATCAGGGGATCCAGAGAAACGAGGAGGGTTCAAACTCCTAAAATTGCGGTGCAAATCACCGGCTCCATTTCTAACTGCAGCAGCCTGATTTCCAGCCTGAACCACATTTTGTAGGGCCTGAGTCAATCCAGCTACTGTTTCTTGCATAGCTTGCCATTGGTTGCGAGCCATTACAGTTGAGTGTAGGAGTTATGAAGGTTCCTGAGAAAAGGATGGAAACCAATTAATGTCTCCAGATACATTATAAGAGTCAATGGGTAGGAGTGTTTAAAATTTTTTTTTCCAACATATTCTCAGTCTCTACCCATTCTCACAAGGTACTATATCTAATTTCCATGACCTAGGTTCCATAGGTATCTCCTAATCCGGAGACATATATACTATTTGGATTTCCTAGGCTCTGATACCACTAAACTGTCACGTCCCGAGAATTACGCAGTGGATATTAATTAATAATGCGGAATAATAATTCGAGACGATAACCCGAGACGTGAACAGTCGGCAAATAAGCCTCTAGCTAGCACGCACTAAATGTATAACAACATACATCATTATAGGGCCCAAATATTGAACTCAACTAATCTTTTATTCAAATCTCAACTCATTATATTCCAATTGGAAACTATTACAGGACTAAGACTCAATAAAAAAAAGTACATAATACCTCACTTCCTACTACATTGTTCTACCACTCAAAATAAACTAACTATAGATAGACTCATAATTGCAATGTTCTTCACTCGGACGCATTCCCATCCTCGACTTGCTCTTCCTCTTGAACTTCATAGTCACCTAGATTGGGTAAAAGTAGGGGATGAGCAAACTAGCCCAGTAGGATTTATATCTCAATGTGCGGGCAATGATATAAGTGATTAACATTTTGGAACTAGGTAAGCACGATGAATGTCATGATATGCATGTGCGAATAAAACTCATTAAAACATGATACATGGACAAGCTAGATAGAGTGATCACGATAGAACAAGATTTTTTTGAACAAGATGACAAGATAGAACTAGCAGTAGATCACTTTGTAAAAGCACGCAAGATTTCACTTGATGTCAAGAACGCAAGATATCACTAATTGCATTAAACGCAGGATGGCCATATCACGCAAGCAAGCAAGCACGCACGAGCACGATCATGTAACACTAATCAGGCACGTAGACACTAATGTACACCAAGAAAAGATCCATCAAGAATGTACAACAGACACGTATATGTGGTTATTGTATCTATCATTCAACACGACACGCACGACTCCCAGCGCAGATGCAACGCCAGTAATCATTATACCCCATGGTTAACAGTATATTTATGACTCGCCGTCATTGGGGCTAGACTAGAGCCCTTGGACACACGCCGTGCCCTGTCAGCATCTCACTTAAATTTTAAATGTAGATACCCACAATCATTAATAATGGACAATGAGAGTTTGAAGATGTAAGCATGTGTGATATCATATTCATGATAATGATGAGAACCAACAATAAGTAAATTGAACATGATTTTATGATAATAATGGTCAAGAGATAAATTTGGCAGCATAACGGTACGATTCATACTTTGGTTCAATCTTTACATTAATGGCTTTAGTATATATTGTAAATCACACTCACGAGAACAAGATGAGAGAGGAAGTGCACGCTATCACCAGAGAACTTCAATGGTACAACCAACTCGTCGGCCATGTGGGAATCCATGGTCAGAGGAGATTTACGGAGGCCTTAGAGAAAAGGTCACTAGTCTATCGATTCGGAATGACCGGTAGAGAGTTTCCAAATCCCCAAGAAAGGGCTGCCTAGATGTGCAAGTGTGTAGTGACATACACGTCTCAATTTTCAATCCATCGATCCCAAACTCGTGGAAAACATTTAACATGATGACATGCGAATGACAATGTATTTAACTATACATGGGTTTGCAAGATTTAAAGATAATAATCATCATTTAATCAAGCTAGAATGGTAACAAGAGTCAATCACAAGTTTCATGAATGATCATATCATTAAGAAAGAATTTAGAATAATATTCATGTAATTAAGGCTTTTTAAATAGGTTAAACACTTTTAAGGCATTAAATAGACATCATGCAATGATCAGACCCAAGGCATACAATTTACACTTTAAAATCATATTAAACAGACCTTGGGTATAACAGTAAAGTTTACAAACAAAATAGTTGGGGCTTCATGCGAAATACTGAGGTCGCGACGGATCCTGGTAAGGGTTGCGACGGGTCGGGAACAGAACGCGACAGTGCCTTGTACAGGTCGCGACAGGCATGATAGAATAAGTAGGCAGATCGCGACAAGGGTATGAAGGGAACGCGACAGGTTCTGGCAGACCGGGCAGCAGATCGTGACGACATGTCCTGTCGCGATCTGATCGCGACAGTGCGCTCTGTCGCGACGGCCTTGTGAACACGGCCTATCGGGCCGTCGCGTTCACAGGGTCCGTGCCAGAGTACAACAGGGAAAGGACAGGGCATTGGATTGCGGTCCAGAACTGCCTTATATTGACACAAGGTGCTTCAAAAATAGAGAACAAATTGCACAATGCATGGAAAATAACGAAACTAGTTTTAAACCAACCTAGACATGCAAGGGTGCTTCCAGTAAATCGTAATTAGAAAACAATGATGGTTTCGACAGGCTTTAATCAAGTCAAACTCAAACGTAAACGCTAAGTGCTACCTGAAAACGAAGTTTCAAATAGCAATCCTGTTACCATGCTTATAACTCTCTAATTGATGACATTTAGACAAAACATTCAACACAAGACATGATGAGGACAACTAGTAGGAAAACTTTCATGTTGGGGGTTTGCTCTAATTCAGTCTCAAATCACACGCAACAAATAAAGAACGAGAAAAACCCTGACAGTGCGCGACTTTGGGAAAACGCTTATAGTTCAAAATCTACTCACTGAAATTCGATGAAACCAGTGGGAAATGAAAGTTAACTTGATGTTCTACACATTGGTATAGAATATGTTAAGGTTTGACCCAAGAAAACCTACCTTCTGGGTTGAAGAAGTCCCATTTTTCTAGAAAACCCGAGTTCAGACCACTTGGAGGAGAACGCTTACTGCTCCGTGTATACTGCATGGAATTTGGGCATTCCACTTGTGTTAGAACGTAGACTTGACCCTCTTTCCAGGGGTATAATCCTTGCAAGGTTTGGTTTAGGTTTGGCCTACCTTTGGTCGACTTCAAGTGGACGGTTTGTGCAGGTCGTAGCAGAAGAACGGGGGAAGAAGATTAGCTTCTTGTGGATGATCCACAGCTCCCCAGTCACCAAGAGCTCCTCCACACGACCCCAGCAAGTTCTAAACTCGTCCCTAGGCTTTGGGTGAAGAGTATTTAAGCATCTATGGGTTTTAGGAGTCCTAATGCAACAAGGAAAGAAGGGTTGCGGGATTGGCTTGTGTCTTTCCATAATTTGAAGATCTCTCCCTCCATTAGAGAGTCTTGGCCATCAAGCAACCTCCATGGGTGGGTAGGCACGAATTTGGGTTGCCAAGAGTGCATGATTGCATCCCAATTAAACCCTAATTACCACTTTCTAATTTCAACTTATTTATGGTTACGAATTTCCATGCATTTTCTTGCTTCATTTGATTTTTGGGTCATATGAGGTCCAATGGCCCAATTATGATAAGGGGTCATCAATATAATGTTGGAAGTCTCCCCAACTTTTTTTATTGAATTCATGGTTGCATCGTATTTTCGTGTTGACGGTTTTCCGACTTGTTTCCTAATTTGGATAATCGGTCACAATAACTCTTAAACCTAGTCCAAATGATTTTTATTGACCTAAATTTCTTGATGGGTCGTTAGAGGATATTATTTGAAGTCCATATATGATTTTTATTTAATTTTCCGACTCATCCAAGTACGTGTGATAATGATTTTTCGACCTATTCATAAATTACGATAATAAGTCGCGAAACACTTTAAACTTGGCTAATCCGATTTTTCTTGGCATAAATTTCTTTGTGTAACATTTAGGAATAATGTGTGGGGTTGATTTATAATTATTACGGAATTTTCCGTTGTATTTTAGCACATACGGTAATGGTACGTATGTTTTAAATAATCCATTATTATGGAAATTATTTATTTCTATTTAATTAAATCTTTATGTAATTACAATTTCTGGGGTGCTACAACGGCAGTGGTCAGCGACTCGTGTTTGTGGGTGTGCAGTCGCTTGTAGCGTGCTCATGGTTGGGGGAAGAACACCAGTAGACATACTGGTCCCCAACTAGTCCTGTTTCCACTGCCTCACTTTAGGCAGCTCGGGCCGGAGTCCCTAAAGGTGTCAGGCTTCTACCTGCAACTATGTAGTTTGCAGGAGTGGTGTTAGTTGTCTCCACAGTTCTTGACCTTGTTGAGGTGGAGCGGCAGCTGGACCTTTTGTCCGTGGCTGCGAGGCTGAGAGGTAGACTTGTGTTGTTTGTCCGAGTCTGTGGCAGGTGTCGTGAACCAGTTCTCTCGACTCGTGTGCGGCGTGCCCTTCTTTAGCTTGTGCACATGTACGTGGTTTGCCGTTTAGTTATTATAGCTGTAGTATCATGCATAGGCGGTTATATTTTAATTACTTATTAGCTTTACTACTTTACTTGCTGTTCATTGTTCTCTCGGCTTTGGGGGAGTTACCCTACTGAGCCAATGACTTGTGAGGCTCACCCCTTCTTTTTCCAGGTGAAGGGGAGCAGAAGGGTTCCCGTCCCTCTTCTAGTTTCGGTCACCACCGTAGTGGAGTCAGGCCTTCGACACCAGCAGAGTAATACTTCTACTTGTTGTGCCTTGGGACTTTGTACTATGACTTTGGTTTGGAACTGAATATGTACATTTCATATGGATATGTATGAGAAATGGAAACTTATGTGTGTTCAGCGTGTTCTTTTATATTTCCACGGACATGTGTATATGATATCCCTTGCGAGGCTACGTCTCATTCGCGGGAGGCGGAGTCGAGTCGGGCATGTTATTGAGTTAACAGGCCTGAATGGAGAGGACCGTCACAGTTGGTATCAGAGCAAGGTCCGTGTAAATATGAAGGAACAAGAAATGTACATAGTCTGTTCTCTACTATAGTCTACTGCTGGTAGTTGGCCCTGTTTTTGTAATGATATGTTTGTGTACTGTGTGGATTGGAATGTTGGCTGTGCAGGTTTATAAATGGCTGATAGGAGAGATTGGGGAGGTGGTGGTGATGAACCTGAGGAGACCACACATCAGATGATAGAAAGGTTATGGGATAGTATAACCTAGATTTAGACACGGTTAGATCAGCAACCACCGGTTCAGCCAGCAGTTATAGCACCACCAGTACAGGAGGAGGTAGTATCGACACCGCTAGCACCACCATTTGGAGCTGAGGTACCACCTGTAGTACCTGTACCTCCAGTTGCACCAGTGCGGTCAGCTAGTGTGGAGGAGTCTACGGTACTAGTAGAGAGGTTTTTATGGTTACAACCACCTACTTACTCGGGAGGTCCGAACCCGGATACATCAGAGCATTTGGTACATGAGATAGAAAGGGTGTTTGCCACAATGAGGTGTCCACAAGGTGATAGGGTTATCTTGGCTACTTACTAGTTGCAGGGATTTGCACAAGAGTGGTGGAGGCTCAAGATGCAAACCGTGTTTGCAGAACAAGTGGAGGATACAATTACTTGGCCAGAATTCTTAGAAGCATTTAACAACACATTCTTTCCAGTGCAAATTCAGCAAGCCAATAGGGAGCAATTCAGAACACTACAGCAAGGGAATTTGTCGGTGCTGTAGTATCAAATAAGGTTCATGGCCTTGAGCAGGTATGCCCTTTATGTGGTAAAAAATAATGCAATGATGGTGGAGTATTTTATTCGAGGGTTGAGGCCCGAGTTGAAAGATGCAGTGATTCCTCTTATGTGTGGGACAGTGGAGGAAGCAGCCTAAAGAGCAGCAATACTTGAAAGAACTGTGCAAGCCAGGCAGTCCAGGATCAGGTAGGGGTAGTTTCCGACTTCCATAGCAATTTTCGGGTGTTAGTAAAGGCAAGGCACCTTCGGGAGGAGCATCTACATCAATTTTTGGCAAATGGGGTTCCTAATTGAAGAAGATATTCAGAGGTCAAGGAGGTGGCAGGCAGTAGAGATTTCAGCAGGGTCGAGGCTATAAACCAGAGACGGAGGAGTCGCAGCAAAGCACAGCAAGGTAGTATGCAGAATTTAGATGCTATAATTGTGATCAGCCGGGGCACTTGGCAAGAAACTATCCATATCCAAGAAGAGGCAGTTATGGTAGGGGCACCACCGCAGCAACAACAGTAGCCACTGTTGGGTTTACATGTGTGATGTTTGTGATTACATGTTTTGATGATGAACAATATAAATTGATGTTGGATGAATGGTTGGAACATGATGACATTGACAAAATCAAGCAAGATACAATCATATCAAACCATGCTTCAAATTGATCATCTACATATTCATTATATCTCACTAACATTGTTCTTTAATGTAGGTGTGAATGTGTGCAAGACAAAGTACCAAAGTCAAGAGCAAAAAGATCAAGAAAAAACACTACAGGCAAGTGCCTTTCGACAGCCCTAAAGGAGCCTATCGATAGACAAGCACATACATCTCAGAACTGGTTTCAGGACAGGTGCACCTGTCGACAGATCCAAATTGCCTGTCGACAGATACACATAGAGCAACACTTCCTGGAAGTTCAGAGTTTTGGAAATTGAAAAAACTGTCAGGATCTGTCGACAGATGAACAGTAGTGCTGTCGACAGACGCAGAGAATCTTCAAATCCGAGAATTAGTTATGTTCCATATTTGGGTGTTTCCTTTTACCACATCTCTCCTAACTTGGACACCCATATATATAGAACATAAAGAGGTATTTTCGCAGCAAGCAGCCTCCACACCAAAAACCCTAAGCAAAGACCAAGAAGAGAGGTTTCTCCCTGCTGCTCTGCTTCAGAACTCCAGATCGTTCAAAGAGAGATCATCTCGTACAAGGAGTTGAAGCTGGTTCGTCCTCAAGTCAAGCTTCTCCATCATCACGTGGTCTTCGACGACTTGAAGCTTGAAGTCTTCCAGACGAACTCCCTGAAGAGTTCATCTTTGGATTTGATATTCAACTCATAACTCTTCTTACACCTTATCTTTTCTATATCTGTGTGTGTGTGTACTGATTGGAGATCAGTACATGGTGTTTGTAGATGTGTGCGTGGTTTGTGATCTGTGCAAGGGTTGTGTGCTGATCGTAGTGTGTATTGTCTTGATCAGATCAAGGCTAGAGGATCTGATCTTTTGTGTACTTGATCTAGCGTGTGTGTGTGTGGTTGAGCCGGTGTGCTCGTGTGTGTGTTGTACTCAGTTCTTGAGTAGTGTGTCCTCACTGTGTGAGGGGTGGACGTAGGAGTCAAGTGGTGTGATCTCCGAACCACCTAAAAATCCCTTGTGCACTGTGGTTTGATTTGTGGTTTGATCTGTATTGCACTAGATGCATGCATATGGATTTCGTCTACACACTAATTGTTATTTTGCTCACACACGTTACATCAGATCAGATGATTTTTAATTGAGTAGATCTTTTAATTCGAAGTAATTCTTAAATTGCTTAAGTTTCCGCTGCTAATCTATTCAACCCCCTTCTAGTTTTGCCATAATCGAATATCCAATCCTAACAATTGGTATCAGAGCAGGTTCTCTGTTGTTTAGTTGTGTTTTTGGAGATTTTTATCTGATTCTGATCTAATTTGATTTCTGTTGATTGTTCTAATCATCCGAAACATACTCAGAAATATGGCTAAGTTCTCAAGTATTATAAATAGACCTATGATTTTTGAGTTTGATGACAATGTTGATAAAATGCAGGACTCCTCTATGATGTCAAGGAAGATAGGATATAAAGCCAATGACAATGCTTCATGGCTCATGGCAACTCAAAAGGTTCTTCCCGTTCAGACAAATCTGAAGAATCATATATGTCAGAGAAGCCAAGAAACTCTCAAAGGTCAGGTAAATCCAATTCAGACCCATTTGATGTATCTATATCTAACTCTGATTCAGAAGATGATATATCCTATGATGAATTGATAGAATGCTATGAGCACTTATCCAATCAATTTAAGAAGGTAAAATCTCAAAACAAGAAGCTAAAAGAAAAATTGGAGAAGAATGAAATGAGAATTGATAATGCTCAAGCATTCTATGAAGAAAATGAAAAACTAAAAGTAGATATTGAAGGGCTGAAGGAAGAAGTCAAAAATTGTGAAAACAGGGTATCCAAATTAAAAGAAGATCATGATCAGGTGGAATCTGAAATTTTGGATTTGAAAAATCAAATGTAAAATTGATTGAACATAATGAAAATCTCAAATTTGATAATGATCAATTGAACAAACAAATCTCCAATATGGCTCATGATCATCAAATAAAAGAAAAATGTAACCAATTGGTTGAGGAAAATAATCATTTGAAAAGGAAGATTGAATGCTTGTATCATGACAGACCATTAAATGATGAATGGAACAATTCTAAGAAGAAAATTGTTGACTTGGAAAATCAAATTGTTCAAATTGAAATTGAAAAGAACAAAATGAGAAATGATCTGGATGTCATGACTAACCAACTTCAAACTTCTGAAAAAGAAATTGATGCATTAAAAGCTGATAAAGAAAAATTGACAAATGAACTTGAAGTGGCTATCAAATAAAGTCAAAACTCTACTCAAGTTCATGTTCAGAAAAATGTTCAAAAACAAAGTAAAAAATTGAACAAAAATGCTGCAATTAGAAAGAATCTTGGTTCAACTGTAAATCAGAAAAAGGAATTGGAAAAGAAAACAGGATTCTACAAGGTTTCAACATCTCCTCCATCAGCTCAAAAATCTCTATGGCAATCTCCATCTCCACATCATGTCAAGAGCTACCAAAGGGTACCACCTCCATCCTTTCAACCCAAGGGTGATTAAAGGTATTCTAGATGATCTCAGAAATTTCAGAAAATGCATTCAAACTATGGTAAGCTCCAGGTAATTGCTCAACCCATTTGTTTTAAATGCAATAGATCTGGTCATCTTGCTAAATATGCTGGAAGAAAAATCCGCACTCTCACAAATATGCTAAAACAGTTCAATGCTATACATGTCATCAACATGGACATTTGTCTAAGAACTGTTGGCATAAGAATCATGATTTTGTGTATGTTCCCAAGACCCATACTTATACACAATCCCATGTACACGAGAACATGATTATTGAACAAAAGAAGTGCTCTGTTCTTCATACAAAAAATCCTAAAACAAGAAAATCTCATGGAAACAAAGATGTATTGAACCAGTCCAAAGAAAAAAGTGGAACTAATGCTGCTCATTATTCCATTAATGAAAGAAATACATCTATTCCAAAAATGAAATCACTTTGGATTTTGAAATCATTGTTGTATCCTAACATTGATGTCAATGCAGAACCCAAGCAAGTGTGGGTTCCAAAACCAGCTTGATCAACAAGCTGAGATTTCTTGCAGCCAAACATTATAAATGGATTCATGACATTGGCTGTGCAAGGCAAGAAATAAATGGAGAAAATAGGTAAAATCTTTGAAAACCAAGTGAAGATTGTTCAGGTAAAATCTCTGTCACTTCAGTTTTATACTGCAAGAATTGTACTGCAAGAATTGACTTTATCTGAGCAATGAAAAATGAGCCTTAATGCAACCCCCACATGACAATGCCTCTTAGCAATTGGAATCATGCTATGTCATCTTGCTTGCATAATTGTGCTCATGACCTCTTAAGCACACCATTTACTTTGACCTCTTGGTATATCAAATGATGATATGTGGAAAAACAAGTCATGCTTGTTTGGAAACTATCATTATGCGTGAGTAAAAATACTCCGCCAAGTACCAAAAGTCATGTTATGCATAAGGCTAATTGTGTGCATGATAACGTGTGAATTGCTTGCTATTGTCTTTATTCTCTGCATGTGTTATGAGGGAGTAAATTTGAAAGTGCAAAAAATGTTTGCAAAATTCATTGAATATCATGTTTGTACTAATTCTGTGCAAATTAATTGATATGCAAATGCTTGAATTGCTTGAATGTTGAATCATCACATGCACACATTATGGGAGAGTGAGTTAAGGCTTGGTGAGTGAAATTCACGAGGGAAAATCTCTATTCTTGATATGTCCAAATTCCCCAAGAATGTAGCTCAAATTTCTCTCCATTCTCAGCCTTAAAACTGATTTGTCAAGCACCTGTCGACAGATCTCAACCCATCTGTCGATAGACAATCCCAGTTTGTGTCCTCCCAAACTCCATTCTTTCAGTCTGTGTGCATCTGTCAACATGAATAATTCCATCTGTCGACAGACATGTTCTCCCTGAAGCAAGCTTTTCAACAACTGTTTGCATCTTTCGACAGGCCCATTCTTGCTGTCGACAGATACACGTTTTCTATGAATTCTTCATCCTTCTTCATCCTTTCTTCATGAGTGTGTTCATATTATTGATACAAGGGAGAATTTGGTTTTAATATTCATTACAATCTTTCATACTCACATAGTATCAAGACATCAATTTAATTACAATGATTTTGAAATAATATTTTGTGCTTGAGTCTAGGTTGTATCATCTAGAAAACATTGAACAAATCTAATGATTTTAACCTAACTCACTTGAATAACTCCCTTATGGATGATCATGTTCCTATATGGATTGACAAGTAAGAAGGTTTTTTGAACTTCATGTTTTTACATTGACCTTTGACCTTAATTAACCTTTTGAACTTGATTTTCTAACTTCAAAAAAAAAGGAGAAAAGCTACCTATTTCTAAACTCAAAAGTTCAAACAAAAATTATTTGAAACGGGCAAAAGGCAGAGCAATGATGAGCATTACTGAGTAACCGGGGACATGGGTATCACAAATGTCTGTCTTCGCGTCAAAAAGTCCTTTCATTATCTCTGCACAATGGTATGATGGTCACTCACACTGAGTAACTAGGGGTACGAGCATCACAAATGTCTACCTTCACGTCAAAAGGTGAAAGTGATCCTAATTACCACTTCTCCCACTCTCACTTGATAAAAGAAAATGTTCAATGCTTGAAATAGAGTGAAGCCTCCATGTTTTTAAATCAAGGGTAATGGGTTGTCTATTGTCAATTGTTCATGTAGACATTGCCTTCATTTACCAACTGAACATCAGCCACTAAGGTATATGATTTTCTTTAATGTTTTTATTCAAAGGGGTTATCTTATTTTCATATGTTTTTGAACGATGTATTCTAAATGCTATAACTTGAGATTCCCGGAGTATTATCTCTTAACCATTGTAGAATTTATTATGTGTCTTAATACTAGTGTTTATGACACTTTGTGGTGGGTATCAACCTTGTAATCCCATTTGAACACTCATTCCCCACTCATATCTTTCACAATTCAGTTCTGGGGTCCAATAGTTCTTTGTTTCATTCTTATCCCTGCGTGCCTAATTTGTCTTTTGAATGTTGCCAAAAGGGGGAGAAACATCAATTGTGTATAAATTGAAAATTTTGTCATCATCAAAAAGGGGGAGAATGTTGGGTTCACATTTATGATGTTTGTGATTACATGTTTTTGATGATGAACAATATAAATTGATGTTGGGTGAATGGTTGGAACATGATGACATTGACAAATCAAGCAAGATACAATCATATCAAACCATGCTTCAAATTGATCATCTACATATTCATTATATCTCACTAACATTGTTCTTTAATTTAGGTGTGAATGTATGCAAGACAAAGTACCAAAGTCAAGAGCAAAAAGATCAAGAAAAAACACTACATGCAAGTGCCTGTCGACAGCCCCAAAGGAGCCTGTCGACAGCCCCAAAGGAGCTTGTCGACAGACAAGCACATACATCTCAGAACTGGTTTCAGGACAGGTGTACCTGTCGACAGATCCAAATTGCCTGTCGACAGATACACACAGAGCAACACTTCTCAGAAGTTCAGAGTTCTGGAAATTGAGAAAACTGTCAGGATCTGTCGACAGATGAACAGTAGTGCTGTCGACAGACGTAGAGAATCTTCAAATCCGAGAATTAGTTATGTTCCGTATTTGGGTGTTTCCTTTTACCACATCTATCCTAACTTGGACACCTATATATATAGAACATAAAGAGGTATTTTCGCAGCAAGCAGCCTCCACAAAAAACCCTAAGCAAAGACCTAGAAGAGAGGTTTCTCCCTACTGCTCTGCTTTAGAACTCCAGATCGTTCAAAGAGAGATCATCTCGTACGAGGAGTTGAAGCTAGTTCGTCCTCAAGTCTTGCTTCTCCATCATCACGTGGTCTTCAACGACGTGAAGCTTGAAGTCTTCCAGACGAACTCCCTGAAGAGTTCATCTTTGGATTTGATATTCAACTCAGAACTCTTCTTACACCTTATCTTTTCTATATCTGTGTGTGTGTGTGTACTGATTGGAGATCAGTACATGGTGTTTGTAGATGTGTGCGTGGTTTGTGATCTGTGCAAGGGTTGTGTGCTGATCGTAGTGTGTGTTGTCTTGATCAGATCAAGGCTAGAGGATATGATCTTTTGTGTACTTGATCTAGCGCGTGTGTGTGTGGTTGAGCCGGTGTGCTCGTGTGTGTGTTGTACTCAGTTCTTGAGTAGTGTGTCCTCACTGTGTGAGAGGTGGACATAGGAGTCAAGTGGTGTGATCTCCGAACCACCTAAAAATCCCTTGTGCACTGTGGTTTGATTTGTGGTTTGATCTGTATTGCGCTAGATGCATGCATAGGGATTTCGTCTACACACTAATTGTTATTTCGCTCACACACGTTACTTCAGATCAGAGGGGTTTTAATTGAGTAGATCTTTTAATTCGAAGTAATTCTTAAATTGCTTAAGTTTCTGCTGCAAACCTATTCAACCCCCCCTTCTAGCTTTGCCACAATCGAATATCCGATCCTAACAGCCACCAATTGAGCGAGGAAGAGTCACACCTTACCAGAGGAGACGAAGACGAGTGATGGCAATCACAAGGGCTCAAACGAAGGCGTCAAATCTGATTGAAGGTATAATACCACTTCTCGAATTTTCTGCTAGAACATTAATTGATCGAGGTGCATCACATTCCTTCATTTCTGAGGATTTCATTGATAGTATGGTAATTCCCTTTGAGGAGAGGCAGTGTGAGCTTGTGGTGGAGGTTCCTTCTGGAGATTTTATGCTTACTACATGTTATTTGGATGAGATACCCATAATGATACAATGTAATCAGTTGCCAGCCAGATTGTATGCACTTCAGTTAAAAGAATATCATGTGATATTGGGCATGGATTGGTTGGAAGCATATGGGGCAATAGTTGATTGCATGAAGAAGAAAGTAAGGTTCAGTCATCCCGGTGGGGTTATGTTTGAATTCCAAGGTATGCCATTCTATACCCCTAAGTTCATTATTTCTGCTCTTAAGGCTAGGAAATTGATCAATGCGGGATGTGTAGCCTATTTGGCATCAGTTAGTTTGGATTGAGGTAGGTAAGATGGTAGATATGGTACCGGTTGTTAGAGAGTTTGTAGATGTATTCCTGGAGGAGTTACCAGGTTTGGCACCACATAGAGAGGTGGATTTCACAGTAAGTTGCAACTGGGTAGTATGCCCATTTCTAAAGCACCCTACAGAATGGCACCTGTAGAGTTGAAAGAATTGAAGAAATAATTGCAAGAGTTACTAGAGAAAGGTTTTATTCGGCCTAGTCACTCACCATGGGGAGCACATGAGAATGTGTATTGATTACCGCCAGTTGAATCAGGTTACTATTAAGAACAGGTATCCACTTCCATGGATTGATAACTTATTTGATCAATTGCAATCAGCAAGGGTGTTTTCCAAGATAGATTTGAGGTCAGGTTATCACCAGTTGAGGATTCGAGAAGAAGAAATTGATAAGATTGCATTTACAACAAGGTATGGGCACTATGAGTTTGTGGTTATGCCATTTGGGCTAACCAATGCACTTGTAGCTTTTATGAATTTGATTAACATGATCTTCCATCTATATCTAGACCGACTTATTGTGGTGTTCATTGATGATATATTAGTGTATTCAGCTTTAGAAGAGGAGCATGCAACACACTTGAGGATTACACTGCAGACGTTGAGGGAGCACCAGCTATATGCTAAATTTAGTAAGTGTGAGTTTTGGCTAAAGGAAATTCAGTTTCTGGGGCATGTTATCTCAGGTGAAGGTGTTGCAGTTGATTCAGATAAGGTGGAAGTAGTGATGAAGTGGGAAGAGCCAAAGACAGTGCTAGAGATCAGGAGTTTCTTTGGTTTGGCAGGTTATTACAGATGATTTATCCAGGATTTCTCCAAGATTGCCAATGACAAGACTTACCAAGAAGGGAGTACCTTTTGTATGGTCATCTAATTGCAGGCGCAGTTTTATGGAATTAAAGAAGCGGCTTACTTCAGCACCCATATTGGAAATACCTTCAGGCCGAGGTGGTTTTGTACTGTATACAGATGCATCCAGGAGAGAACTTGGGGCAGTGTTAATGCAACATGGAAAGGTAGTGGCTTATGCAACCAGGCAATTGAAGCGGCATGAGGAGAATTATCCCACACATGATTTAGAGTTGGCAGCGGTTGTGTTTGCATTGAAGATATGGCGGCATTACTTGTATGGTGAAAGATTTGAGATCTTCACGGACCACAAGAGTTTGAAATATATCTTTTCACAGAAGGATTTGAATTTGAAGCAGCACAGATGGATGGAGTATTTAAAAGATTATGATTTCAGCTTTGCATATCATCCAGGTAAGGCTAATGTGGTTACAGATGCTTTGAGCAGGAAGGTAGTTATGAGTCATATGATGATAAGAGAATGGAAGTTATATGAAGATGTGGTAGAGAATTCTTTGATTGTTCCAAGTAGCCAGCGAAGAGCAGTGTTAGCTAGCAGTACAATGGAACCATTTTGTATTGGCAAATAGTAGAAGCCTAGAAGGTGGATGAGAACTTGGCTGAGATTGTGAAGATGGAAGATGTCTCCATTGATGATGATTGTGTAGTCTGATTCAGGCACATGTTATATGTCCCAAGTGAAGCTGGGGTGAAGCAATAAGTGTTAGAAGAAGCACATCGGTCCAGATATACCATTCACCCCGGAAGCACAAAGATGTATCAAGACTTGAAGAAATATTTCTGGTGGCCGAATATGAAAAAGGCAATAGCAGAATTTATATCAAGATGCTTAGTGTGCCAGCAGATTAAAGCAGAACATCAAAGGCCAGACGGTTTGTTGCAGCCATTACCTATACCGCAGTGGAAATATGATGACATAACAATGGATTTTGTTGCAGGTTTGCCTAGGACAGCGTCAGGACATAATGGTATATGGGTTTTTGTTGATAGATTGACAAAGGTATGCAGATTGTTAGCTGTGAGCATGTCATGGGCAGTGGACAGATTGGCGAGGTTGTATGTGGATAGAATTGTGCCGTTGCATGGAATACCAGTCACTATTGTTTCAGATAGGGATCCCAGGTTTACATCCAGTTTTTGGAGGAGTTTGCAGGGTTGTTGGTACACAATTGAGGTATAATTCAGCATATCATCCCCAAACAGATGGTCAGATGGAAATGACAATCCAGACTATTGAAGATATGTTACGGGCTTGTTGTTTGGTTTGGGGAGGTGGATGGGAGTAGTATTTGGGTATGGTTGAATTTGCTTACAACAATAGTTACCACACAAGCATTGACATGGCACCATATGAAGCACTTTATGGAAGACCTTGCAGAACACCGTTAAATTGGCATGAAGTGGGTGAAAGGTAGGTAATGGGACCGGAATTGGTGCAACAATGTGCAGAGATGGTCAAGTTCATTAAGGAGAAGCTTCAAACGACACAAAGTAGGCAAAAGAGTTATGCGGATACGCGGCACTGGCCCCTACAGTTTGAAGTCGGTGACTATGTGTTTTTGAGAGTTTCTCCAACCAAGGGTGTTTTGAGGTTCAACAAGAAGGGCAAGTTGAGTCCCAGGTACGTAGGTCCGTTCCAGATTTTAGAAAGGATTGGTGAAATCGCGTACAAATTGGAGCTTCCAGCAGACTTTACCGATCAGATGGGAAAACAGGCAGGGTGGAGAAGATACTTTGGAATTGGCCGATGAGATGTACAAGACGTATCCATACTTGTTTGAGTAAGCGTTAATTTCTTTTAGGTGATAGTCTTATATGTGTTGAACTGTTGACTGTTTATTCCTTTAATTTTGAGGATGAAATTTCTTTTAGGTGATAGTAATGTAATATCCAGAATGTCCGGATTGTAGTTTATCGGGTTTGGGGGCCAGTGTGTGGCCCATTGGTTGAGTAAGTGTGTATGTGCATGAGTTTTATAGGTTTGTGTAGTAGGTGGGAGGCTGGAGGGTTGGAGATCCCAGCCCAAACAGACCACTGGCGGGTTCATTATTAACACGACCAAGGCAGACGTCGCGATTCTTACTTGAACTCGGCGACCTGCTACGTCGCGATTTAAGATCGCCTTCAGGGTGCACGTATGCATGTGCGACGCGTGTCGCACGACGGGGCGTCGGGGGTTTAATTGCGACGGCGGGGTACGTCGCGTTTCAAAATGCGATGGCCCGATATGTCACGATTTAACCTCTGTGTGTTTTGGGCCTCTGCCCTTGGCCGAATAGTGCAGTTGCACTGTTCAGCTAAGGGGGAGAGCTGTGAAGGTTTGCTGCGGGATTTTGAGGCGATTTGGGGTGTTTTGCTGTCCGTTCGACGTGGTTCCGTGCGAGGAGGTGCTTCAGAGTGCTGGGAACATCTGGACAGTGTCGGTTTAGCATTTCAGGTGTTGGTAGGGGAACTTTCCTATGTTTTAGCTTGTATGGCATGTGTGGATTAGGGTTTATAGGATTTGGTTTGGGAATCATGTGAATATGATAGAGAGCATGCTTAGGGTTTTATTCACATGCTTACTTGCTTTATCTGCATGTGTAACAATTTATGGTGATTTCTGGAATGAGGTTTTAGGTCTTGATTCTATCGTCTGAAAGGTGATGGAACCAGATGTCACGATTCATATGGAAAGACGACGGGTTGGTCCGTCGCGATTCAAGCTTCAATAGGCGTCCACTGTGTTGGTCGCAATTTAGATTGTGGCCACCCGAGCTCTGGGGTTCTGTGGACAGTCTGTCTATGTCCTATTATATATTGCTTGGGCAGTGATGATTATGCAATGTAGGGTTTGTAAGGGTTGTGTCGGCTTATACCGTGGATGATAACGACGGGTTTTGCTTGGAAATGCGTGCATAGCAAGTTGGGTTGTAACGCCTTTCGTGGTTACCTCTTCAGTCGGTTACCCAGGCACCGGGTGCTCGGGTTTTGTCCTGGTACGGTGAGTACCATCAAGGTTTGTGTCGTCTTCCTGGACACCCTCACTCCTGAGTTTGAGTTGTACATCCGGGTGAGGGAAAGATAGCATTGGGCAGCGACTCGTGTTTGTGGGTGTGCGGTCGCTTGTAGCGTGCTCGTGGTTGGGGGACGAACACCAGTAGATGTACTGGTCCCCAGCTAGTCTTGTTTCCAATGCCTCACTTTAGGGAGCTCGGGCCGAGTCCCTAAAGGTGTCAGGCTTGGGCCTGCAACTGTGTAGTCTGCATGAGTGGTGTTAGTTGTCTCCACAGTTCTTGACCTTGTTGAGGTGGAGCGGCAACTGGACCTTTTGTCCGTGGCTGCGAGGCTGAGAGGTAGACTTGTGTTGTTTGTCCGGTCTATGGATGGTGTCGCGAACCAGTTCTCATGATGTGTGGCGTGCCTTCTTTAGCTTGTACACATGTACGTGTTTTCTGTTAGTTTACAGTTGTAGTATCATGCATAGGCAATTATTTTAATTACTATCAGCTTAGCTACTTTACTGCTGTTCATTGTTCTCTCGCTTGGGGAGTTACCCTACCGAGCCAATGCCTTGTGAGGCTCACCCTTCTCTTCCAGTGAAGGAGAGCAGGAGGGTTCCCGCCCCTCTTCTAGTTCCGGTCAGCACCATAGTGGAGTCAGGCCTTCGACACCAGCAGAGTAATACTTCTACTTGTTGCACCTTGGGGGTTTGTCCCAGGCCGCTGTACTTTGTACTATGACTTTGGTATGGAACTGTATATGTACATTTCATATGGATATGTATGAGAAATGAAAACTTATGTGTGTTCAGCGTGTTCTTTTATATTTCCACTGACATGTGTATATGATATCCCTTGCGAGGCTACGGCTCGTTCGCGGGAGGCGGAGTCGAGTCGGGCACATTATTGGGTTAACGGGCCTGAACGGTGAGGACCGTCACACTCTTCCCTTGTGATGGTAGCAAAGATGAAAGAACACAGATTGGATATCAAAGGCCATCAAAGAATGGAGATCAAAGAATGAGTGACAAGAAAGCAGAGAAGGAAGTGGGAGATGAATGTATCAGAAATGATCAGAATCAATGAGATCTTAGATATTAAAATATGAGAGAAAAATTATTGTGTCTTTGGATTGTGCAACATAGTTTAATATCAAAGACACATTCAATCACTGCATATGTCAAAGTTTTAATGATCTGAATACATTTTTTAAAAAAGATTAAGCAAATGTGATTGAAGGTGACCGATATGGGTTGACAAAAGTGTTTATCACATGAGTTGAGAAGCTAAACAGTTAACACAATGTAGAATAATAACTCTAAACTCAATTATCATGAACTTCATTTAGGTCAATGCACATGTTGTTCTTTTTATACTTTGAATTTTGCTATCATTTTGTGAGAGAGAATACAAGAATAAATTGGTCAAATCACACCTTTCAGTGTAAGAGGTCACATTTACCCAATGCAAGACCCCTTGATTACTCAGTAGTGTAACCTTCATTATCTTATACAGAGTTGAAAATATTTGTTTATCACCTTTTGACGCGAGCCAAACACTTGGTTAGGTGAAATGAGCCCGGTTACTCAGTGATGAAATGAAGTTTTCATTGCTCTGTTTGTATTTCTATATCTTTCTTTAATTTTTTTTTCAAAATTTGCAGCAACATATATTTATATTGATTAGGATAGGCATGATCATGAGTAAAGAAAGATTGTTCTTAACATGTGTTAAAGATAAAGCTTCAAAACATATACATGTTAAACACTAAAGCTACTCATGTGCCTACAAGTGTTTTGCAACTCAGTTTAAATGAGTTCAACATTAAAATTGACATAACTTGTTATTAGATTGTATCTTTAAGACTAACTGAGTGCACAATTATTTTAGTCTTTATGTTTTATATCTCTCGTATAGAAATATCATAAACACTCATTTATCTTGATATAAGACTTAAATAAAAGGTATGACATGTCAAGAAGATAGAATCAGGAGATGAATGGAAACTGATTTTCAAGCATGAGTTTGAGTGGATGTTATCATGATGATTTAAGAAAGAATCAGCTCCCCCCTGAATTTGTGAATTTTCAAAAATTAGACGAAGATGTGTCGACACAGGATTCTTAGTGTGTCGACATAAGATCAAGAAAAATGCAATCAAGAACAGTTAGTGTCGACACAAGTCCAAAAGAGTGTTGACCTAGTTATGAACAAAAACAACTAGTGTCGACACAAGATCAATTGTGTGTTGACACACTAATGATCAGAAACAACTGGTGTCGACACATGTTCAAATGTCTGTCGACACAAAAGCATCAAAACTCAACTAGAAAGTAGGAGTAAAAAACTAGTGTTGACACCTGTCAAAAGTGTGTCGACTTGATTTTGATCAAAGTCGATTTTTCTGAGTTTTTCAAATTCCAACAAGTTTTGACTTTTATTGAGCAGCATTGTCAAAGACATTTAACCCTTTTCAACATTGCTCCCCCTTAGCATGTGCATGATATGAAAAAGTTTGCAAGCAATTCAAATATGATTATGCACAAGAATCATAGGTATAGTTATGCAAGTATGAAGACACAACATGATTCTAATTGTTAATGAAAATAGTCATTGGGGGCAGCAACAAAACACATTTTTCATTGTTCAGATAAAATTCTAAAAAGTTATTCCAACTCAAGCAATTCAACTCTGAAATGATATGAGATTTTACCTGAACAATCTTCAATTCTTTTTAAAAAATTTTACCTGTGTTCTCCAATCATTTCTTGTCTTGCACATCCAATGTCTTGAATCCATTCACAATGTATGGCTGCAAGACTCATTAGCTTGCTGATCAAGTTAGGTTTTCGGACCCACACTTGCTTGAGTCTTGCAATGAAATCAATGTTAGAATGCAACAATGATTTATGAATCCAAAATGATTTTATTTTTGACATAGATGCAATTCTTTCTTTAATGGAACTCTCGACACCATTAGTTCTAGATGTCGACAATTGATGACAAGTTGGTCGATAGACAACAGAATTTATGAAAATTTACAAGAGCATCAACTAAGGGGAGCCTCACATCAAGGGGGAGCCTTGGCCCTCTTGATATGGCAACAAGACTGACCTGGGGGGGGGGGGGGGGGGGGGGTGAATAGAAAATCTGAAAACTGAAACAAAAATCACCACTTGAAAGTATTTGGTTAGTATAAATAAACATGTGCAAGGAAGTTAAGAGCGTAGAAACAAGCACACAATGGACATAAAGATTTATCTTGGTTCGGCCCTTCCAAATAGAAGCCCTACGTCCAGTCCCCAAGCAAACTATCGGGATTTCACTAAACACCAAGTAACCTTGGTCTTCCCTTAAACAAGGGGCATACAACACCCAGCACCCCAGCTGGTCTTCTTCTCTTTCCCGGGCAAAAAGACATCCCACTTCTTTTACAGGCTCAGAAGCAAACCTGCTAGAACAAACCCCAGCGTGGTTACACCACCAGACACAAGTTGGTCTTCTTCTCTTTCTGGGTAAGAAGGCAACCCACTATTTCACCTTAGCCAGGTGCTTCTTTCATGAGCTTAGAAACAACTCATTGGTACACACCCCAGCAGGTCTTCCCTTCAAACAAGGGGAACACTAGTACAGACCCCAGATGGTCACCACTAGGCGCAAGCTGGTCTTCCCTTCTAATCAAGGAGAATGCTTGCACTACAAGCCATTTCTTCTAACCGAAGAGGAACACTTCTGTACACAGAAGCTAGGACCTGAAGCCCCTAGATCAAGCTCAAGATAAACAATGAGATGCTTGATCTGAGATTGAGCCTAAGAAGGAAAGAGTTTACAAGACAAGACTCTCCTTAGGCTAAACCCCCAGCTCTCTCTCTCTTAAATACACAAAGATACACATAGAGAGAATGAGGAAGAATGAAGATGACTTTAATGCTTCAGCTTGAATGGGCTTGAGCTCTCTTCCTTTCTGCTTGAGTGTGTATGGAGTTGGATGCTCACTGGATGTACACTCCTTGAATGATCTTTAGGTTCTCACTCTATATCTTCTTTTTCTCTTGCTTCTCCCTTTTATGGAGCAGCGTGAACAGATCCATTGAAAGATGGCCGTTGAAGTTTCTTGGCTCTCTTATTCTTTTGCTTTCCTTCTGTTGAGTCTAACAAATGTCTTCTTGAGTCTACTGGCTATTTGGAATGGAGCAGGATGTTTCAGCTGGTGTGCATTTCCAGGGATGCCAACAGCAGGTCCAAGAAGTTGACTGTGTTTAGAGGTGGACCTTCAGACATTAAATGCAAGGCAGATGATCATACTCGTAAAGTCTTTTATCATGTGGCTCATACCTCTTTTTGCCTTCTATCTAATTTTTCTGCAGATAGCTAAAATAGAATGTAGGTGCTTTTTATCTATTAGAGAAATGACAAGATAAGAGTTAGAGAGTCATTTGAATTATCATTGAGCGCCAAATACATTTTGAAACATTTGAGATGTAGAGGCAATCAATGTCTTAAGGTAATCAATGTTTAAGTTAAAGGACAATCGATGTTTTAGAGACAATCAATGTTTCATAAAGGTAACCAGTATGTAACTTCGACTGTATGAAAGGCGGAGTGAGAAACAACTGTAATCGATGCAGGAAGGTAATTAACATCTAAGAGTAATCGATGTCCAAAAAGTAATCAATGTTTTAAGAGAGGTAATCGATGTTTAAAGGAAATCGATGTCTAAGGTAGTCGATGTTTAAACATAATCGATGTTTAAGTAAACCGTAATCGATGACATTAAAATAGTAATCGATGTATAACTTCGACTGTCTAGGAGTCGGAGTTGGACTGGTTACTTCGACTTCTTGAGAGTCGGAGTAAGGTCTACTTCGACTGATCATGACCAAAAGCATGCATGACGAAGTGCCAACTTCGGATATGACAAAGTGGACTTCAGATATGACGAAGCTAGCTTTGTATATGATGAAGTGTAGCTTCGACTAATCACGATAAAAACATGAATGACGAAGTGAAGCTTTAAAACATGTTAAAAAATGATAATAAATATGTTCATGTTATTTATGATAATCACGAGGTTTTTTTATCACCAAAATAAAAGGATAAAATATAGGAGTGGTTCAACAAAGAGGAGCAAGTAAAATATGGAGAAGATATTTCATTCAAATATTGTTGAACCCCTCTCCTTCAAAATGGTAAGAATATTCCTTAAGGGGAGAATGCAAAGGGTAAGATCCTTCCTTTTTGGTTATTGACAAAAAAGAGGAGAGTATTTTATGTTATGAATTTTTTGCTTATTAGTTGTATTGAATATTTGTTGAAAATTCACATGAGTTTTATCATCACCAAAAAGTGGGAGATTGCTGAACCACTACTATATTTTATCCTTTTATTTTGGTGATAACAAAACCTCATGATTATCATAAATAACATGAATATATTTATTACCATTTTTCGAGATTATCTATGCTTAAGAAGTAACATGTTTTATCCGAAGCTTTACTTCGTCATGCATGTTTTTATCATGTTCAGTCAAAACTTACTTCGTCATATAGGAAGCTAGCTTCATCATATCCGAAGCTGGCACTTCGTCATGCGTGATTTGGTCGTGATTAGTCGAAGTCCACCTTCGTCTTATACGAAGTTCTATTTCATCATATCCGAAGCTATATACGAAGTTCAGCTTCTACCGACTGCGTTGTTTTTCATTCTATACGAAGTTATACTTCGTCATATACAAAGCTAACTTCATCATATCCGAAGTTCCTCTTCGACCAATTGCATTGTATTTTGATTCCAATCGAAGTTTGTTCATCAATCTAAGTTGCCAGTCGAAGCTCTACATTGATTGCTCTTCACTTGAACATCAATTGCTTCTTAAACATCGATTGTCTTTTTAACATCAATTGCTTTATGTCGATTGCCTTTACAATCAATTGCTTCAGATATCGATTGCCTTTACACACATCAATTGCCTTAGACATCGATTGCCTTCATGCATCGATTATAGTTGTTTCATATCGATTGCCTCTGATATATCAATTGTCTTTAAGCAAACATCGATTGCCTCTCTATTTCTACCGATTGGTGTTATAAACATAATCTCATATCGATTGCTATTATGACTCACACTGATTGGGTTTCAAAATGCCTTTGGTGCCCATTGAAAATTCAAATGACTTTCTAACTCTTGTCTTGTTATTTCTCTGACAGATAAAAAGCTCTTACAATAGACTATCAGTAGGAAAACATGGACAGAAGGCAAAAGAAGATTCTTCCTTTCTGTAACAAAAGAAAAGCACCTAACATTCTATTTCTACCTATCTGCAGAAATACAGACAAAAGGCAAAAAGAGGTATGAGCCATCTGATAAATGACTTCTCGAGTCTGAACATATGCCTTGCATTTAATGTTTGTAGGTCCACCTCTACACACAGTCAACATCTTGGACCTACTGCTGGCATTCTTGGAAGTGTACACCAGCTGAAACATCTTCCTGCATTTCAAGTAGTCATTAGGCACGATAAGGTAGCCATTAGACTCAAGAGAAAGAGAGCTAAAGAAGAAGAGAGCCAAGAAACTCCAATAGCCATTTGTCAACGGATCTCTTCAAGTTGCTCCATAAAAGGGAGAAGCAAAAGCAGAAGAACACATGTGAGAAAACCTGAAGATCTTTCAAGGAGTGTACATCCAGTGAGTATCCAACTCCATACACACTCAAAGCAAGAAAGGAAGAGCTCGAACCCATTCAAGCTGAAGCATTCAAGTTGTCTTCCTTCTTCCTTATTCCCTCTCTGTGTGTCTTTGTGTATTTGTGAGAGAGAGAGTTGGGGGTTTGCCTAAGAGAGTTTTTCTTGTATACTCTTTCATCTTAGGCTTAGTCTCAGATCAAGCATTTTCTGCTGTATATCTTGAGAGATCTAGGGGCTTCAGGTCCTAGCTTCTGTGTTCAGAAGTGTTCTTCTTCGGTTGGAGGAGAAGGCTTGCAGTGCAAGCGTTCCCCTTGTGTTAAGGGAAGAGCTGCACTAGGGTTTGTACCTAGAGGTTGGCTTCTTGACCTGTAAGAGAAGTGGGTTGCCTTCTTACTTGGAAAGAGAAGAAGACCAGCTTGTGTCTGGTAGTGTAACCACACTGGGGTTTCTTCCAGCAGCTTTGTTTTTGAGCCTATAAAAGAAGTGGGTTGCCTTCTTGCCCAAGAAAGAGAAGAAGACCAGCAGGGGTTGGGTGTTGTATGTCCTTAAGGGGGACTGTACCCTTGATTAGTAAAATCCCAAGAGTTTGCTTGGGGACTGGACGTAGGACTTCCATGTGGAAGGGTCGAACCAGGATAAATCTCTGTGTTCCTAGTGTGCTTGCTTCCGCACCTTTAATTTCCATTGCACATGCTTATTTATACTAATCAAACATTTTCAAGTTGTGATTTTTATTTTAGTTTTTAAGATTATCTATTCACCACCCTCTAAGTTAGTCTTGCTGCCATATCAAGTAGGCCAACAAGTGGTATTAGAGCCTTGGTCTCTAAAAATCAAGAAGATCTAACGAACTTAGAGCAAAGATCAAATGGTAGTTATAAGGATGGAATTATTCCTACAAAGCTGCGACTATCTACTTTGGAGCATAATCAAAGATGGTGATCTGCTCATATCTAAATCCAAGGAAGAATGGATAGCTGAAGATATAAAGAAGATATCCCTGAATAGCAAGGCTAAGAAGGTCATGTCTTATGCACTATCCAAACATCAATTCAACTGGATAACAGTGTGCAAGACAACCAAAGATATATGGGAAGAGCTGAAACTCAAATATGAAGAAGAACCCATTACAGCTAAAGTACCTACTGCTCAAGTTGAGGAAAATCCAGAAACTCCTCAAGATGAAATCATCCATGTTCTAGAAGAAGACACTGATGCTCGTGTCTAAAGAAATAAGGCAGGAAGCTATGATTCCATCTCCTCCAACTATCATCATTAGAAAAATATTGAAAGAATTACATGCTTGTAGATGCGAGATTTGGCCCATCTCCGCATTGGTTAATGGCACATTAAGACTTGCTTGACTCCTTGTTGACTCACCTTAGATCCCATGTAGACGTCAACATTGATTGCCGTTTACCCCATGTCGACGGCATGACCCATTGATGTTAACTTCGGTTGACATCAACATAGTGTGACGTCTGCATGTGGTTGACAGTAGGTTCAATTGACGTCAACCTGGGTTTACCTGTTCCATGGAACAGTCCATGTATCTCACTCACCTCCGCCTCTACCTCGGCCATGCCGCACATGGGACCGTTCCCAACAAGCAAATGGGCCACCTTGGCACTCCCTTGACCCAATACAAGTCCTATGTGGCCTCTCCTCATTGGCATTGGATTTGTACATAGATTGCCACTTGTTCAAGTGTGTTTTCTCACACTTGAGCATCCTATGCTCCTTAGCTTCACCCCCACTATCTATATATAGAGCTCCTTGGCCTTGTGAGAGAGAGGGGAGATGCAGGACGAGCTTGAGCTTTAGTGTTTTGAGAGAGGAGAGAGAAAGAAGGACTACACCTTGAGATCTTCCATCTTTTCCTACTTTCTATCATTGACCATTTGGAGCATTCAAGAGGCTTCACCACGAGCTGGAGGAGTCCACCAATCAGCCACAACACTCATCAACTAGGATCATCTCCCTCTTCTTCTTTCCTTCCTTCTCTTTTATCTTTTAGTCTTGCATGCTAGTCACTTCTCCACACACACACAAAGCACGTAGTGCACATTCCCACACATCTAAAAGGGGTTTTCCAAACCAAAAACGGAGGGAAGAAGGGTGGTCATAACATTTGGCCACCCCTCTTCTCAAGCCTGCAATCAGTACGGGGCTCACCTTTTGGGTCGTTTTCTTTTACTTCTGAGCACTTACCACACTGCATTAGAGTCTTATAAAGTCTCTTTGTTTGCAAGAACACCCTCAGCAACACCGTAGAGCTTCTTCTCTTTGACCAGATGAAGGGAAGATAGTCGGCGTCCCCACCATCAACTGCTCACGAGGCAGCGTCATCGGTGCGATCTAGATACTTCCTTGGCCACAGGTAAGGCCCTGGCGATCACCTCCCTTTTACTTTCATAGTGGTTTCTTGTTTCTTCTTCCCTTCTTCCGGACGGTCAACTTGGTCAAACGACACCAAAAAGGAGGATGAGATGAACCAGCCAGCCAGCATACGTCTCAGGGAGCCAATGTAGATGGGTGGTGGAAAACAAACGTCTACAGCTCTCTTCTAGCGATCACGGTGGGACTGACATTGCTCACCGCAGTTGGTGAGGTTTTTGTCTACAAACCGGTAGACGTCCATTGTTGTTGACGTCTACACAGGTAAACGTCAACCTTTTGTGTCATTTATTTTAGGTTAACATCATCTTCTGTTGCCGTCAACTTCATCCTAACGTCCATCGTTCTTGCCATTTACTTGCTTCTAAAGAACTTAACGTCATCTGTTGTTGCCGTTTACTTCTCCAGAAGCTGCTTCTGTCTGTTTTCTCTTTTGTTTTTGCTTGTTTGCTCACTCTTTGGTTCATATTGGTCTTGAGTCGCTAGGTGGTTCTCATTTCTCATCTTTTCTAGCCTCCCCACACATTTTAGGATAACCCCTTTTTGATTTACAATCTTTTACTCGGAGATTCCCTCTCGGGTAAATCTGATTGGTTTCAAGAAGAACTCCATAAGTCCCTACATTTCGTGGATTCTCTCAAGGTACGAGGAAGGAGGAACTTCAGCCTCCCAGTTAGCTAGCCCATTCACCCGATTTTGAGTGAGAAGTGAGAGAATTGGCCTCCACAAGTCAAGTTAACACACAATCGCAACATTTCAAAGATTTTGGACATTGTTTGACAACATTATTTGTGTAGAAATCCATATTTCTTCTGATAACAGTGTAGTTAATTGGCATAATCATCTTAAAAATCAGTAGGTTGTGTACTAATGGACTCTTGGTTGAATTCCGTCAACATGTCTAACAATCCGGCTTATGAATATGATGATAATCTTAATGATGAGTTTGTTGGAATGGTTAATTCTAATGTTCAACATGAAGAATCAGTTTAGTCATTTTTCAAGCTGATAATGAGGAGGTGAGTTTAAGGGTCAATCCCACTTATGCACATGAATCCCAAGATGTAGCATATCGACTATTCGGATCGTCTTACATTAGTTGTGGTGGCCAGTGTGTGGCCCATGTTGTGTGTAGCAGGTGCTTACACAGGTTTCCGGAGAGTTGTGGGCCGGATGGTTGGCCTAAAACGCAAGTTTGTTTTCTGTCCCTGAATGTGACAGAGGGGTGCATCGCGTTCTCATCGCGACACCCGAGGATGTCGCATTCAGGTTGCCACTGTCTTGGCTCGTTGTCTGCATGCGCACCGCGTGTCGCGCACAGGGCAGGCGTGCTGACGTCGACAGGCGGATCGCGACGGGTAGCCGCGTCGCGACCTGGTCGTGACGTCGCGATACGTCACATTCTTAACCGCAATGCATTTTTTAAGAAACCCTGGCAGAACAGAGCTTCCACAAGCTCTGCTCGGCCAGGGGAGGTTTTGCTCGTGGTATTTTGGGCGATTCGAGCTCGTGGGTTTCGGTTGGACGTGTTCTCACCGCGAGGATCGTGTGTGGAGTAGGAGAAACGCCGGGTTATCGCCAGTTTTTGTATTCTTCATCAAGGTAGGGAGATTCTACCCATTTTCTTCGTGGAATCGCTGTGTGTATGCCATGTGATGTGTTTACAGCTTTAAGAACCGTAGATGGCATGCTAGGACATCACAAAGAGCATGAAAAATGGATTAGAAACCATGTATAGCAGGGTTTTTAGGGTTTTCTGGTGAAGGGGACCCGGATAAGGGTTTTTCGCCTGCGAAGGCGACGGTCTCCCCTGTCGTGATCTGATCGCGACAGGACGATACGTCGTGTTCGCTCTCTTGATTGCGACATGTCGGGGCATCGCTATCTGAACGCGACCTGGGCCTCTGTCGCGATCACAGCCGAGGGTTGTTATTTGCGTACACATGTTAATGTATGTATCCGTTACTGTTTAACCAATGCATGGCATGGTTAACCGATGTGTGTAGAGGTGGTTTTTGGTGCTTTGGCATTTGTTGCGCTCCTTGGGAGTGCTGTTCACATGGTGAGCTACAGGCTCACGTGGTTGTGTGTGTGACTGGTTTCAGTGACCCGTATGTGTTCACGTGGTTTGCGTAGCGTGCACGAGTTTCCGTGTGCGTGGCAGGTAGTATTGCGCCTTCCGTGGTTACCTTTTCAGTTGGGAGCCCCAGGTTCCGAGGTGAGCCAGGCACATGGGTGTGCTCGGGGTTTGTCCCGATACAGTGGTACCATTAGGGTCTTGTCGTCTTCCTGGACACCCTCGCTCTCGAGGAGAGTTGTCGTCTGACTGAGGGAAAGACGGCAGAGACAACGACTTGTGAGAGTTTGTTGTTTAGTTGCTTGTAGCACGTTCGTAGTTGGGGGGACAGACACCAGTAGACGTACTAGACCCCAGCTAGTCCTCTTTCCAGTGCCTTACTTTAGGGAGCTTAGGCCGGAGTCCTTAAAGGTGACAGGCATGGGCCTGCGGGGTGTGACCTACATGTGTGGTGGTTTGGTTGGTCTCCACAGTTCTTGTTTAGTTTAGTGGAGCGGCAGCTGGACCTTTCGTCTGTGGCTGCGAGGCTGAGAGGTAGACCTGTGTGTTTGTTCGGGTTGGTTGCTGGTGTCGCGAGCCAAGCTAGGCGACCCGAGTTTGGTGTTTACCTACTTTAGCTCGTACACCTATTTGGGTTTTCTATTTATTTAGTAAAGTCACGTTTGAGGTCAGCAGTCGGTAAGTAAATTACAGCTTTAATATCTTGCTTAGATAATTCTATAAATTGCTATAGAGTAGTTTCCTGCTTAGTTACTTGAGTTGTGGTTTGCTTGGTTTCTTTGGGGGAGTTTCCCTACTGAACCAGTGACTAGCGAGGCTCACCCCCCCCGCTACTCCTTTCAGGTGAGGGAGAGTAGGAGGCTTCCCATCCGTCTTCTAGTTCCGGGCCGCATCGTAGCGGAGCAGGGTCTGCGCCACCTCCAGCAGTGTAATTTTCTCTCTTTGTACACCTCGGGGTATGCCCCAGGTTCTGTTGTACAGGTTTATGGTTTTAGTTGAGAAACTGGCTATGTAAATCCCATGTAAATATTTGTGGAATGGAAAGTTTACTTCTGTTCTGTGGTTTCCTTTATATTTCTATGGACATGTGTGAATGATATCCCTTGTGAAGCTTCGGCTCGTTCGAGGGAAACAGAGTCGTGTCAGGCTCGTTATCAGGTTAACGGGTTTGAACGATGTGGTCCATCATAGTTGGTATCAGAGCATAGTCCGTGTAAATGTTAAGGAACAAGAAATTTACATAGCCTATTCTTTACTTAAACTCACTGCTGGTAGTTGACCCTTGGTTTTTGTGTTAATATCTGTTGTGTTGTGTGGTTGGAAATTGTTTGTGCAGTAATTAGAAATGGCAGATCGGAGAGATTGGGGAGGAGGTGGTGATGATCCGGAGAATCCTACCCAGAGGATGATTGAGCGGATATGGGAAAGTCTTACAGAGATCCGTATGAGGATGGATCAGCTAGGATCCACACAGCCAGTGATACCAGTTGTTTAGGAGGCAGTGCCAGTAGCCCCAGTTTTACCCCCAGTAGGAGTTGAGGTACCTACTGTAGTACCTGTGCACCCTGCAGCACCAGTGAGGCCAGCTATCGCTGAGGATCCTACAGCTCTTGTGGAGAAGTTTCTGAGGTTACAGCCCCCAACTTACTCAGGTGGCCCTAACCCAGATACTGCAGAGCATTGGATACATGAGATCGAGAGGGTATTTGTGACTATGAGATGTCCGCAAGAGGACAGAGTCATTCTTGCTATTTATCAGTTGATGGGATTTGCTCAGGAATGGTGGAGACTCAAGTTATAGACTGTTTTTGCAGGAAGAACAGAAGATGGAATTACTTGGCCAGAGTTTCTAACGGTTTTCAATGACACGTTTTCTCCACTATAGATCCAACAAGCAAAGAGGGAACAATTTAGAACTTTACAGCAAGGGAGATTGTCTGTGCTGGAGTATCAGATGAGATTTATGGCATTGAGTAGATATGCCCCTTATGTGGTGACCGATCATGCAATAATGGTGGAGTATTTTATTAGGGGATTGAGGTCCGAGTTGCAGGATGCAGTAGCTCCACTGATGTGCAGGACAGTAGAGGAAGCGGCTCAGTGGGCAGCTGTGTTAGAAAGGACTTTGTAGGCTAGGCAGAGTCAGTCTCAGGTGGGAGGTTCAGGTAGCTTCCGACTTCCCCAGCAGTCGGAGGGCATTAGCAAAGGAAAAGCACCCTCAGGAGCATCATCGTCTGGGATAGCAAAGTGGGGTAAGCAAATTAGGAAATTCTTCCAAGGAGGAGGACGAGGCAGAGGCAGGCAACAGGGTTTCCAGCAGGGTGGTTTTCAGCAGGGGTGTGGCTACAGGCCACCAGTTCCAGAGGAGTCCCAGCAGAGTACCGTAGGTCAGCCCGCAACTTTTCGGGAGGTCACGTGTTATGCTTATGGTCAGCCAGGACATTATGCCAGGGATTGTCCTTCTCGAGGATATGGTTATGGTAGAGGGACTCAGCAGCAGCAACAGACATATCATCCATCATCAGAGAGAGGCAGAGGAACCCCTTTTCAGAGAGGAGGTCGAGGTCGGGTGATGGCAATCACCAAGGCGCAGGCAGAAGGATCAAATCTCATTGAAGGTATATTACCGATCTTTGATTTCTCAGCTAGAATATTAATTGATCCAGGTGCTTCTCAATCATTTATTTCCGAAGATTTCTTGGATAGTTTGGCTCATCCCATAGAAAAAAGGCAGTGTGAATTGGTGGTTGAGGTTCCTACCGGTGATTTTATGCTTACTTCCTGCTATTTAGATGAGGTTCCAATTGTGATTCATGGGAATCAATTGCCGGCAAAATTATATGCCTTGTCTTTGAAGGAATATGATTTGATTCTGGGTGTGGATTGGTTAGAGGCTTATGGTGCTTTGGTAGACTGTATAAAGAAGAGGGTTAGGTTTTGATGGAACAACTTTTGAATTTCAAGGTATGCCCTTCTATTCTCCTAAGTTTATCATTTCTGCGCTTAGGGCTAGAAGGTTAATTAATGCAGGATGTGTAGCGTATCTTGCTTCTGTGAGTCTGGTTGAGTCAAATAAATCTGTAGAATTTGTGCCAGTGGTTAGAGAATTTATAGATATATTTCCAGAAGATTTTCCAGGGCTAGCGCCGCGTAGAGAGGTAGATTTCACTATTGAATTAGAACCAGACAGTATGCCGATATCAAAAGCACCGTACAGGATGGCACCAGCAGAAATAAAAGAGTTAAAGAAGCAGTTGCAGGAGTTATTAGAGAAAGGTTTCATCAGGCCAAGTCACTCACCGTGGGGTGTACCAGTGTTATTTGTTAGAAAGAAGGATGGTAGTCTGAGGATGTGTATAGATTACCGGCAGTTGAATAAGGTTACTATCAAGAATAAGTATCCGCTCCCAAGAATAGATGATTTGTTTGATCAGCTTCAGTCAGCAATGATGTTCTCCAAGATTGATTTGAGGTTAGGATATCATCAGTTGAGAATTAAGAAAGAAGATATTGAAAAGTCAGCTTTCAGGACAAGGTATGGACATTATGAATTTGTAGTAATGCCATTTGGGTTGACAAATGCGCCAACAACTTTTATGAACTTGATGAATAGAATATTTCATCCATATCTGGATCAATTTATGGTAGTTTTTATCGATGATATCTTGATATACTCAGCATCAGAAGAAGAGCATGCAACCCATTTAAGAATTACATTGCAGGCATTGACAGAGCATCAACTGTATGCTAAGTTTAGTAAGTGTGAATTCTGGCTGAAAGAGATACAATTTTTGGGACGTGATTTCTGGTGAAGGAGTTGCTGTGGATCCAGAAAAAGTGGAAGCAATATTGAAGTGGGCAGAGCCAAGAACAGTGTCAGAGATTAGAAGCTTTTTGAGTCTTACAGGTTATTATAGAAGATTTATTCAAGATTTCTCTAAAATAGCAGCCCCAATGACCAAGTTGACCAGGAAAAGAGTTTCTTTTGTGTGGTCTTCTGAGTGCAAGCGTAGCTTTATTGAATTGAAGAAGAGGCTTACTTCAGCACCAATATTAGAAATTCCTTCAGGAAGTGGTGGTTTTGTGATATATTCAGATGCATCCAGAAGAGGATTAGGGGCAGTATTAATGCAGCATGGAAAAGTGGTTGCTTATGCTTCCAGGCAGTTAAAGAAACATGAAGAGAATTACCCGACTCATGATTTGGAGCTGGCAGCGGTAGTATTTGCTTTGAAGATCTGGCGGCATTATTTATATGGAGAAAGATTTGAAATATTCACAGATCATAAAAGTTTGAAATATATATTTTCACAGAAAGATTTGAATTTAAGGCAACGCAGATGGATGGAATATTTGAAAGATTATGACTTCAATTTGGGATACCATCCGGGTAAAGCAAATGTTGTGGCAGATGCACTGAGCAGAAAAGTTGTTATGAATCAACTTATGATTAGAGAATGGAAATTATATGAAGAGATAGTAGATAATTCTTGGTATGTGCCAAATAGTCAGTAGAGAGCAGTATTGGCGAACAGTACAGTTGAACCTTCTCTTTATAGACAGATAGTTGAAGCCCAGAAAGCAGATGATAACTTGACAGATATTCTAAGAATGGAGAAGGTAACTTTGGGCCATGATAATGTAGTTAGATTAAAAGGCCGAGTATATGTCCCAGCTGATATAGGAATTAGACAGAAAGTGCTAGAGGAGGCCCACAGATCAAGATATACTATTCATCCAGGCAGTACTAAGATGTATCAGGGAATGAAGGGTTTTTACTGGTGGCCAAACATGAAAAGAGAAATTGCAGAATTTATAGCAAGATGTGCCGTCTGTCAGCAAATAAAAGCAGAACATCAACGACCAGGGGGTTTGTTGCAACCTTTGCCCATACCACAGTGAAATGGGATGATATAGCTATGGACTTTATAGTGGGTTTGCCCAGCTCAGCAGGACACAATGGCATTTGGGTTTTTGTTGATAGACTGACTAAAGTTTACAGATTGTTACCGGTTAATATGTCATGGTCAGTAGACAGGCTAGCCAAATTATATGTGGAAAGAATAATACCATTGCATGGAATTCTGGTTACTATTGTTTCAGATCGAGATCCAAGATTCACCTCAGGTTTTTGGAGAAGTTTGCAGAGGGTAATTGGCACTGAGTTAAGATATAGTTCCACATATCATCCGCAGACAGATGGACAAACAGAAAGAACCGTCCAAACAATAGAAGACATGTTGAGGGCTTGTTGCTTGGTTTGGGGAGGAATATGGGAATGCCATTTGAGTATGGTTGAATTCGCATATAATAATAGTTATCAAGCAAGTATCGAAATGGCACCTTATGAGGCATTATATGACAGACCATGCAGGACACCACTAAATTGGCATGAGGTAGGAGAGAGGCAGGTTCTGGGTCCTGAGTTAATCAGGCAATGTGCAGAAATAGTTAAGTTTATTAAAGAAAAGTTGTAGATAGCATAGAGTCGACAAAAGAGTTATGCTGACAATAGATGCAGACCATTACAGTTTCAGGTGGGGGATTATGTATTTTTGAAGATTTCTCCTACTAAAGGTGTATTTAGATTCAGCAAGCGAAGCAAGTTGAGCCCCAGATATGTGGGTCGATTCCAGATAATAGAATGATTAGGCGGGACGGCTTATAGGTTAGATCTGCCAGCAGACTTCGCAGATGTTCATAATGTGTTCCATGTTACAATGCTCAGAAAATACATTGAAGATCCATCCCAAGTGATCAGTTACCAGAGGAGTGAATTAAAGCCAGACATGACTATGCCAGAATGTCCAGTACAGATCACAGGCCGCAGAACCCAAAAGGTCAGGAATAAGAATATTGATTTAGTGAAAGTCGGATGGGAAAACAGGCAAGGCGGTGAGGATACTTGGGAACTAGCAGAGGAAATGATGAAGACGTATCCATACTTGTTTGAGTAAGCTTTTAATTCTTTTAGGTGATAGTACCCTGTTTGTTTTAAATTGAAAATTTTTGTTATCAGGTTCCACTTTAAATTTTGAGGACGAATTTTTTTTTAGGTGATAGTAATGTAGCATATCGACTGTTCGGATCGTCTTACATTAGTTGTGGTGGCCAGTGTGTGGCCCATGTTGTGTGTAGTAGGTGCTTACACAGGTTTCCGGGGTGTTGTGGGCCTGCTGGTTGGCCTAAAACGCAGGTTTGTTTTCTGTCCCTGAACGCGACAGAGGGGTGCGTTGCGTTCTCATCGCGACACCCGGAGACGTCGCGTTCAGGTTGCCGCTGTCTTGGCTCGTTGTCTGCATGCGCGCTGCGTGTCGCGCACAGGGCGGGCGTGCTGACGTCGACAGGCGGATCGCGACAGGTAGCCGCATCGCGACCTGGTCGCGACGTCGCGATACATCGCGTTCTCAACCGCAATGTGTTTTTTAAGAAACCATGGCAGAACAGAGCTTCCACAAGCTCTGCTCAGCCAGGGGAGGTTTTGCTCATGGGATTTTGGGCGATTCGAGCTCGTGGGTATCTGTTGGGCGTGTTCTCGCCACGAGGATCGCGTGTGGAGCAGGAGAAACGCTGGATTATCGCCAGTTTTTGTGTTCTTCATCAAGGTAGGGAGATTCTACACTTTTTCTTCGTGGAATCGCTGTGTGTATGCCATGTGATGTGTTTACAGCTTTAAGAACCGTAGATGGCATGCTAGGACATCACAAAGAGCATGAAAAATGGATTAGAAACCATGTATGGCAGGGTTTTTAGGGTTTTCTAGCGAAGGGGACCCGGATAAGGGTTTTTCTCCTGCGAAGGCGACGGTCTCCCCTGTCGCGATCTGATCACGACAGGACGATACGTCGTGTTCGCTCTCTTGATTGCGACATGTCGGGGCGTCGCTATCTAAACGCGACCTGGGCCTCTGTCGCGATCACAGCCGAGGGTTGTTATTTGCGTACAAATGTTAATGTATGTATCTGTTACTGTTTAACCAATGCATGGCATGGTTAACCGATGTGTGTAGAGGTGGTTTGTGGTGCTTTGGCATTTGCTGCGTGAACGCGCGACATAGTTGGCTGTGCATTTCGTTGTCCAGAGTTCCTCGCACAAATCAATATGCGCACTTCCTCTAAACTGTCTCACAAACTTAAAATCATGAAGATGGACTAGCAAGGTGGTGAGAACAGGTCATATCCACAGAGAGGCCGAATAGAACTTGATTTAAACTACTTTAACTTGAAATCATTCTAATGGGCACATTTCCACCAAAATAACATTGTAATAGAGTCACTTCTATGAACAACACCAATCTAACAACACAACGAACTATAAGATGAATAACAAAATGAAAACACGATGTAATAAACTCTAGATTAAGAAATGATAAAAGACATTAAACTGTAACGCCAAAAATCCGGATCTGATCCCCTTACGAATGTCGAATTATCTATCAATGCTCAACCATTAGAGCAAGAACAGAAGAATTAAACAAATGCAATTGACCGAATTCTAAACAAAATAGAATTTAAAAAAAATGCAACACATTAGATCTATCTGTTCTAAATACAGAAGAAATGAAAATTAAAGACAAACAATGCCACTGGATCGATTTCTCCACACCAGTCTCACAGCTCTCACTAAAACTTGAAATGACGAACTCAAGAACTCTGGAATCGATTCATTGCAATATAGAAGAACAGAAAATTTCTGCAACCCCGAGCACCCCCCTCCAAGATCTGATCAACAGAGAAATGAAGAAAAAGAAAACACCCGATCTCTCCCACATTAGCCAACAAAAGATTGAAAGAAAACCTCAATTAAAATCACCAATTCTTCAGTTCAAACCAAACGCATAAGAAGAACTCCAAACATAAGAAATAGAAAGAAGAAGAAAAACTCAAAACAATTCCAGTTGCCCTCCCCTGGAGTCGAATGATCTCAACAATTGCTGGACATAGAAAACAGATGCTTAATTCTCCAAATCTCGAATCTAGAAAGGAAAAGAAAGAAAACAAATCATAGCAGAGCCTCTTACTGGATCACAGAAGAAAACCAATAAATCTGCAATCGCCCTCCGAATTCTCTCAATCAGATGAACTGAAAAATTTCACACAATTAAACTAAACATAGAAGAAATGCTATGAACGCCACTGAAGACATGGAAGAGTTCAACACAGAAGAAATAGAAATCTTTACCAAACGAAATGAGAAATTACACAGGATCTAACTTTGCTCAATTGCTCCAACAGGAATGAGAGAATACAGAAATAAACTGGAAGCAGAAATTTCCCCAAAATCCCACTGGCTAACTCCTCTCCTTCCCCTATTCTAATAAAAGGAAAAGCTCAGAAAGAAACTACAATTCCTCTAGAAATCGAACCCCCTAACCCTCAACAGTAGAAGAACATAAAGAAACCCTCACAATCCTCACAGGAAGAACAAAAAGAAAAAGCTAAGAAATCCTCAAGTTCGAACCCCAACTCCCTGCTCTGCTAAAACAAAAAATACAGAAAAACTAGAGACTAAAAAAATCATGAGAAATTCCTACTTGCCAACCCCCGGAGAGGAGGGCCTTGGGGTCTTCTTATAGGGCTCCAGGCGCCTTCCTCTGCACTTCTTGGATCACCAACTTTGCAGCAGCACCAGGATCGCCATCTCTCCTCACGCCTCGGATCGCCACCTCAGCACACCTGGCCGCTGTGCACGGACCAGCTATCCACAGCCTCTGCGTCGCACGGGAACTCCACAGCGAACCAGCCGCATCAGCTTCCCGCCCAAGCCGTACACCCAGATCGCCATGCCCAGCCGGATCTGCTTAGCTGGCCGCCCCAGCCGCTTCTTGCATCGCCATCTCACACCGCCGCCCAGATGCACCCGACCCGGCCACACCGCCCATCGCCTGGCCCATATCTGGCCGCGGCCAGCTCACCATCTACATCAGTTCCGCCGCGCCCGCTGCACCATGGCGCCTGGCACAGCCGCACCAGATCCGGCTGCACAACGCCACTCCAGCAGCCCGTTTCGCCAGACCAGCCTCACCCTCAACCGCCATGCCCCCAGCCGCAGCCGCTTCTCACACCCGCCCGGCCTGCACATCTGCCCCAAATCTGCTTCCAGGAGCTTCTGCTGCTGACCTGGTGGAAAGAAGACAAAACAAGAAAAAGGGTTAAGTGGGATATTAAAACAATTAATAGGATTTATGGGGTAAATGGTATTTAGGTTGGATGAGAGGAGGTATTAAAAGTATTATTATTATTTATTTAATGGGATGAGGTGGGGTATGTGGCATGATTGTAGTGGGTGAGGTAATTATTCATTTAAAATTTATTTAAAATCTACTTTATTTATAAACTAATATTTGCAAGAGTGTTTATAAAATCAAATATTATTTATGTACAAAGTTTGTAAAAAAGAAAATTAGTCGAACTATTCAAAATGTATTGAATTTATTTAATGAGAATCTACTGTGTTCTACCAAAACTATTATGTTCAAAAATTTATTTACGGATGAAATGAAAATCTAAACTCAAAATGCACATTATTTATAGACAAATGATGTCTAAAATCAACTATATGTATGAACTTTAACACGAAAAATTTAGTAGTTATCATTGCGCTTGTAAGGCCCTCTAATTTCCGTCGCATTATTTGTATTTATGTGTGTATGTTTGTACTTGTGTATGTATGTACATATTTACGTACGCATTAATTAGTATAATTACGCGTGCATATGTTTATATTAAGTATAAATAATGTATGTATTGCATGATGATAGTATGGATATAATACCATATGTATATTGCATGTATATATGCATGGTATGCATGGTTTTCTGCATGATTTAGAATTCTGGCCGAAGGCCACCTTGGCGTCAAGCCCAGGCCGTTTAGGTGGTGTCAGCATCCAGACCTGGACGCCAACACTTATCCTGGCATCCAGTGATGTGGACGCCAATTTCTCTGACCTGCATGCGCAGCAGAGCTGCAAGCTTCTGAAACAAGGTATGGCCACCATTGGGGGGATGTCCCCCAACGGCTCTGAGGGTGTCCCATCACCCTAGTGAGTGGGAGAGAGACCCTCCTAAATCCTGAACCCAAATTGGCCTCTCCCACTCTTCCCTTCACCCTTGCAAGAGGAGAAAAAGAGAGGAGAAACCCTAGAGAGAAAAGCTGTGAGAAAACCCATCTTACCACCCAAAAATCCGACCCCTTGGAGGTTGATCCGGCCATCTTCCCCGACAAGGAGCTAGCTGGAGCAAAGGAGAAGGCTTCCCCATCGTCCCCTTGCTGTGGAGCTCATCCAAGAACCCGGAGGAAGGTGACCTTGGAGGCACTTCTGCAACTTTCTTGGGACTGCCCAAGGAGGTCTTCACCGAGCCATAAATCCCTTGGAGGAATTTTAGAAAGGCAAGTGACCTATCCCTGATGTCCCCTTATGAGTCTAGGTTGGTTTTGTGATTTTTATGGAATTTTCCTCGAGTCCTAGACCCTCCAATTCACCCAAGATTCAGAGCTCGGGTCTGTGTTTCTGCACAGACCTGATTCGACGGCAAGGTCCCTGGACGTCCAGATCATGCTTGACGTCCATCGACCATGCCACTGACCCTGAGTCAGCGGCCAGAGACCGCCGCCTAGTTTCTCAGGACAGAACAGTGAACTGTTCTGCCCTTCTTCTACTCTAATTTCGATATGATTTCCGTGATAAGGATATATGGTAAACCTTGTACTCTATGTATTTTGTAAATTGTGATGTGTGAGTGAATGTGGGATGTGATGGTGAATGTGGAAATGGTATTCCTTAAACTCGTGAACATGGATTGTTGATTCTTGCAAATTTAATTTTCATGATTAGAATTGTATGAAGGCCTTGGTTTTGGTCTGATCATGAAAGTCAGTGGGTCAGTATATGTGTTTTGCAAATTTGGTAAATTATCCATGCTAGTGTAACGTGCTAATAAATCCGATTCGGTAGAATAAAATGAAAGCATGCAAGAATGGTTTGTAGTGACCAATCCATAGATGTATGAATTAGGGTAATGTTGTATTCTAAATTCATGCATATGTTAGTAACTTATGTTTAAAATAGTAAGTGGCAAGTTACAAGATGTGTTAAACCCCATGTTAAATTAAATTGTGAATGGCATGCTAATTAGGTGTTTTATTTACTGTAAATTCCATGAAGCTCAGACAAATCTGAAAAATTGAGGGTATCATCTTGAACCCGAAAACAGCATGTGGTTAAAATTTCAGGTCATTTGGATCAGTAAATAAAAAGTTATGTGTTTTCATGTAAAATGTGATAATTCATGCATATGATTGTAATGTGATTAGTTATGGTTTAAAACCAACATGATTAGTGTGTTTACTGTGTGTTAAACTCTTGAAATTCTGTAGTGCCATGTTAGGAAAAATAGAAATGTTCATGTGAGTGAGAAAGTGAATGAAATGAGAAGAGTTATGTGTAAAACCATGTGTAAAACGGTAAATGTGTAAAAGTGTAACTGTGCCAATGTGATACTGCTTCCGAGAAGGCAGTGGAGCTGTATCAGTGAAAAGTCCCCCTGAGAAAGTTCAATGTGTTAAGTGACCCTAAGGGCATTAGGGGGAAATCCTGGAGGTGGACAAGTACCACTGGTTAGGGTGGAGACTTGTTCTCCCGGTCTGCGCAGTCCAAGAGTCGCCATTGGAATGCCTAGATGGCGTCTATGTGTAATGTGATGTGTATATGTCCTTCTTTGGTGGTTTGGACTATGTGTCACGGCACCTAAAATGTGTAATGTGAAATGTGTAATGTGTATGTGACCATGTGTAAATGTGTAAGTGACATGTGAATGTGTATGTGTAAAGTGAACCATGTGAAAGAGAAAACTTGTGCAAATAAAAATGTGAAACTAAAGATGTGGAAATGTGTTATTGAAACCTATGTGATACAAATCTGAAACCATGTGAATTCAGTAAATTCATGTTATTATCATTATGTTTAATGTGCAAAGATGCTTAGAATCCATGTTAGGGATAATTAGTGAACACGGGTACAAGACTGCATGAATGGTTGTTGATGTGATATGTTTTATGCATTGTTGTAGCTCTCATGCATAGGTTTTCAGCCATGAAACCATATGAAATCAGCAACCTAAAGCCTGTGAAAAGGTTCATGTATGTGTTTAAAAATGTGTAAAATCCATGCTAGTTGTGTTTCCCGTCCATGTATGTAAAAGTTCATGTTTATAGCTCTCATGTCTTGATTCTTTAAAGATTAAAGTTTCATGAGTAAATTGAATAGAGACCATGTGATAGGTGAAGTTTATTTTAGAAATCTGAAAGCATGAGTTATGTATAAAATTGTAGAACTTTCATGATAGGTTGACAACTTGAAATGACTAACATGCTATGTGTGGCTAATTGTAATGTGCATGTAGAAACCACTAGGACTTATAAGTGTATATCATGAGTAGTGTTGCTTGCTGAGTCCTTGGACTCACTCCTTGCTTCGGCGTACAGGTATAGTTGGTGACACAGTACCTTTGGAGGAGGCAGCAGAGACGGACTCCGAACGTGGAGGCTAGCTAGTTTTTGGAGTTCCTTGAGAATTGTGTATTTCATAGTATGTAATTTTGAACATTGTACTAGAAGTATCATGAGAATGATGTATAAGTGTGGACATTTGTATTTAATTTCAGCAATTTAAATCATGTGGATTTTTAGTTCTTTTATGTTAATTGTGAACTGCATGTATGTTTAATGTGGATGATGAATGAATGAAGACATTGGTCTTTTACTTCCGCTACTCTGTTGTATATTCGCGTGTATCTCAGCTGTTTGTATCGTTTGGGTAAATGTCCCACTGTGGCAGCACTCGCTATACCGACGTGGGTCGGTATGACCGTACCGGTGTATCGAGGGCCGTCACAGCGCTCCTCGGGAGTGCTATTCACATGGTGAGCTACAGGCTCACGTGGTTGTGTGTGTGACTGGTTTCAGTGACCCGTATGTGTTCACGTGGTTTGCCTAGCATGCACGAGTTTCTGTGTGCGTGGCAGGTAGTATTGCGCCTTCTGTGGTTACCTTTTCAGTTGGGAGCCCCAGGTTCCGAGGTGAGCCAGGCACATGGGTGTGCTCGGGTTTGTCCCGATACAGTGGTACCATTAGGGTCTTGTCGTCTTCCTGGACACCCTCGCTCTCGAGGAGAGTTGTCGTCTGACTGAGGGAAAGACGGCAGGGACAGCGACTTGTGAGAGTTTGTTGTTTAGTCACTTGTAGCGCGCTCGTAGTTGTGGGGACGAACACCAGTAGACGTACTGAACCCCAGCTAGTCCTCTTTCCAGTGCCTCACTTTAGGAAGGTTAGGCCGGAGTCCCTAAAGGTGATAGGCATGGGCCTATGGGGTGTGACCTGCAGGTGTGGTGGTTTGGTTGGTCTCCACAGTTCTTGTTTAGTTTAGTGGAGCGGCAGTCGGACCTTTCGTCCGTGGTTGCGAGGCTGAGAGGTAGACCTGTGTGTTTGTCCGAGTTGGTTGCTGGTGTCGCGAGCCAGGTTAGGCGACCCGAGTTTAGAGTTTACCTACTTTAGCTCGTACACCTGTTTGGGTTTTCCGTTTATTTAGTAAAGTCACGTTTGAGGTCAGCAGTCGGTAAGTAAATTACAGCTTTAATATCTTGCTTAGATAATTCTATAAATTGCTATAGAGTAGTTTCCTGCTTAGTTACTTGAGTTGTGATTTGCTTGGTTTCTTTGGGGGAGTTTCCCTACTGAGCCGGTGACTAGCGAGGCTCACCCTCCCCCCCTACTCCTTTCAGGTGAGGGAGAGCAGGAGGCTTCCCATCCGTCTTCTAGTTCCGGGTTGCACCGTAGCAGAGCAGGGTCTGCGCCACCTCCAGTAGTGTAATTTTCTCTCTTTGTACACCTCGGGGTATGCCCCAGGTTATGTTGTACAAGTTTATGATTTTAGTTGAGAAACTGGCTATGTAAATCCCATGTAAATATTTGTGGAATGGAAAGTTTACTTCTGTTCTGTGGTTTCCTTTATATTTCTATGGACATGTGTGAATGATATCCCTTGCGAAGCTTCGGCTCGTTCGCGGGAAACAGAGTCGTGTCAGGCTCATTATCAGGTTAACGGGTTTGAACGATGTGGTCCATCACACAAGATGACCCTGAACTCTCTCATCTTTTGTCCCATTACTCGCCCAAGGACATCATTTCTATGCTTTCCAAGCATACGGTTCGGGTGAGAGCTTCCACCTCTTCACCCTCTCCCTTTAAGGCCTCTCAAGCCAAGTTTTTTCCAAGGCCTGCCACTCAATCTTGGGTCCCTTTTCCCACTCTTTCCACCCCTCCTCCTACACCAACTCCCATTCTGACTCCCCAACCCACTTATCCACATTATGTCCAACCCACACCCCCGCTCAATCCGAATTACTCTCCAAATATGAAATTGCGGGTTTTGTAGGAAACTTTTGGCTGAATCCCTATCCCTTTACAAACCGCACTCCCTTCAAAACTACTGCAAACTTCTTGCCGCTTACTTTCCCCCAGGTTTTAGGGCCCTGAAGTACCGCAAGTATGATGGTACCTCCGACTCTCAATTCTATCTCGCAGGTTTTCTCATGGACTCTCATCGGTGGTTGTATGATCGGGTCCTCATGGTTGAGCTTTTCCAACAATCGTTAGAAGGGGAAGCCTTGAGGTGGTTCACTTCCTTACCTGCATCCGATCTCCTTACTTTCGACATCGTTTCCGAACGCTTCGTCTCTCACTTTGCCTACATGGCTAGTCAAGTGCCCACGCTCTGTAACTTGGCTACAGAAAAGATGAAGCCGGAGGAAGACTTTGTCACCTTTGCCAACCGTTGGAGAGCCATGGCTTCGAGGGCCGACCTCTCCATTCCGGAGTCCCAAGCCATCACAATGATTGTGAACAATACCACTCCCCTACTCAAATCCATTTTAATGCTTAGCGAATTTCCCTTCTTTGCACATCTCTATAATCAAGCTAGACTGGTCCAAACCCAAATCAAGGACTCCTCCCTCCCACCATTCTTTGAAGGGATACCCAAGGGTCAGAAGGCTCTCACGACACCTACCACCGAGGGGGTGACCATCAATGAGTCCGTCCATGCTTGCAATCAGCCATTAAGGCCTACTAACAAGTCTTCCACCTTTACATCCACCTCCAATCCCCATCAATTTCCATCACATCCCTCCAAATCATATTTATCTATTCCTCCACCTTCTGGCTACACTCGGACGGGGCCCAAGAGGGTCCACTATCCTGCTCTCCCTGAATCCCTTGGGGACATTTTCTTTGCCCTCATGTCTTGTGATGCCATCCAACTTCCACCACAGAAGGAGGGTGTACATCCAAGGGCTAACACATCAAAGTATTGTCCGTACCATAGGACCCCTGGTCATGAGATCCACAACTGTTTTACCTTCTGAGATTGGGTGTATGATATGGATGATGAGGGCAGAATTAACTGGGATGATCTCAAGTTAGCTATCGCCAAATCCAGAATGACAAGAAGGGACTTGGGTATAGTCCAGAACCTCCTCCCTAACCACTGAAACAACAACAACTCATCCACTTCTAAGTCTCAGGAGAAGGTCAACACCATGACGCATCCAGGGCCTCAGGTTGTGAGGAGAGAACAACATTGGGGGGTGGAAGATTTTGAAGAATAGTACCCATGTCCACCATTTGAGTCCCAGGAACCCTCCACCACTAGTGATGTCATCTTGGATGAGTGGCCCTTAGTGCTCATCAGACCCACCCACTAGGATACTCAGTCTATCCCCACTCTCCCCAACCAAGAGTCATCCATCATTGAATCCCAACCCTCTGACTCATCCTCCCTAAGTCTCAGGAGAATCTTAGCATCACCCTCCGGAACCGCATTGTTGCTCCACGGACATTACAAGATGAAGAGAATAGTGGACCCCCGTCACTCGCCGGCACTGAGTATGATATTCTTCAGCATCTGGACAAGACTCCTACAAGGCACTATAAGGAAAAGTGCCTTTAGAGACCGACAATTTCGGTCTCTGTTCGGTCACTAAAAGGTCCTGAGACTGAATAGTGATCGAATAGAGACCGAAATTGTTGGTGAAGAATTTTTGGTCACAAATCTGTGATTGAAATCTGTCGGTCACTAATCAGTCGCTGATAGTGACTGATTAGTGACCGAAATTCTTCAGTCGCTGATAGTCATTATCGGCGACCGAAAACTTCAGTCACTATTTCGGTCACTAAAATAGTCACCAAATAGTGACTGAACACATTCAGTCACTATGACGGTCACTAATTTAGTGACTGAATTGGTGACCGAATTGCGTCGGTTGCTATTAGTGACCGAAAATATTCGGTCACTAATCAGTCACTATATGAGAGACCGATTAGTGACTGATGTGGTCGGTCGCTGATAACGACCGATGTGTTACGGTCACTAGTCGATCACTGTTCTAGTGACCGAATATTTTCGGTCACTAATCGGTCTCTATATTTGTAATTATTTTTTTAAATATATATAAATATATAAAATATATATATATATATATATATATATAAACAAAATAACCTGTGTAAATAAAAACTATAAAATGTCCACAACAATAATAAATGTCCACAACACAACAATAATAAAAATGTCCACAACAATAATAACAATGAAATGAAAACCATGAATCCTCGTCCTCGTCCTCGTCTCCTCCCACGCCACCTGATGAAGGAACCTACAATAGATATATAACAATAATAAGTTAAAATTAAATACTATTATAAGCAATAAATTATTTAAATTTTTAGATTTTATTCAATCACTTTTAAACTAAATTAACTAGCTTAATGTGAATTTGAGCGTCGAGCTCAAACCGGGAGTCCGAATTGAACTCCGTCAGTTTCCACAAGTCACAACCATCGCCCTGGCCGTACTGAAAAAAATCAAAGGCCAATCGGATTAGTATTTCTAATTTTGGACCCCCAAACATAAGTTCTTCATTTTTAAACTAAACTAACTTGCTTAATGTGAATTTGAGCGTCGAGCTCAAATCGGGAGTTCGAATTGAACTCCGTCAGTTTCCACAAGTCACACTCATCGCCCCGACCGTGCTAGAATAAACAGGAGGCCGATTGGATTAGTATTTCTAATTTTGGACCCCCAAACCTAGCTAATTTCTTCCTTTTTAAACAAAACAAAACAAAACTAACTTGCTTAAAAATGAATTTGAGCGTCGAGCTCAAACCGGGAGTCCGAACTGAACTCCGTCAGTTTCTACAAGTCACAACCATCACCCTGGCCATGCTGGAAAAAATCGGAGGCCAATCGGATTAGTATTTCTAATTTTGGACCCCCAAACCTAAGTTCTTCATTTTTAAACTAAACTAACTTGCTTAAGATGAAATTGAGCGTCGAGCTCAAACCGGGAGTCCAAATTGAACTCCATTAGTTTCCACAAGTCACAATCATCGCCCTGGCCGTGCTGGAAAGAATCGGAGGCCAATCAGATAAGTATTTCTAATTTTGGACCCCCAAACATAAGTTCTTCATTTTTAAACTAAACTAACTTGCTTAATGTCAATTTGAGCATTGAGCTCAAGTCGGGAGTCTGAATTGAACTCCGTCAATTTCACAAGTCACACTCATCACCCCGACTGTGCTGGAACAAACCAGAGGCCGATTGGATTAGTATTTCTAATTTTAGACCCCCAAACTTAGCTAAGTTCTTCCTTTTTAAACAAAACAAAATAAAACTAACTTGCTTAATGTGAATTTGAGCGTCAAGCTCAAACCGAGAGTCTGAATTGAACGCCGTCAGTTTCCACAAGTCACACTCATTGCCCTGGTCATGCTGGAAAAAATTGGAGGCCAATCGGATTAGTATTTCTAATTTTGGACCCCCAAACTTAGTTCTTCATTTTTAAACTAAACTAACTTGCCTAAGATGAATTTGAGCATCGAGCTCAAACCGGGAGTCCAAATTGAACCCCGTCAGTTTCCACAAGTCACAATCATTGCCCTGGCCGTGCTGGAAAGAACCGGAGGCCAATCGGATTAGTATTTCTAATTTTGGATCCCCAAACCTAAGTTCTTCAATTTAAAACTAAACTAACTTGTTTAATGTGAATTTGAGCGTCGAGCTCAAACTGGGAGTCCGAATTAAACTTCGTCAGTTTTCACAAGTCACACTCATCGCCCCGACTGTGCTGGAAAAAATCGGAGGGCGATCAGATTAGTATTTCTAATTTTGGACCCCCAAACCTAGCTGAGTTCTTCCTTTTTAAACTAAACTAACTTACTTAAGATGAATTTGAGCATCGAGCTCAAACCGGGAGTCCAAATTTAACTCCGTCCATTTCCACAAGTCACACTCATCGCCCCGACCGTGCTGGAATAAATCGGAGGCCGATTGGATTAGTATTTCTAATTTTGGACCCCAAAACCTAGCTAAGTTCTTCCTTTTTAAACAAAACAAAACAAAACTAACTTGCTTAATGTGAATTTGAGCGTCGAGCTCAAACCGGGAGTCCGAATTGAACTCTGTCTGTTTCCACAAGTCACACTCATTACCCTAGCCGTGCTGGAAAAAATCGGAGGCCAATCGGATTAGTATTTCTAATTTTGGACCCCCAAACCTAAGTTCTTCATTTTAAAACTAAACTAACTTGCTTAAGATGAATTTGAGGGTCGAGCTCAAACCGGGAGTCCAAATTGAACTCCGTCAGTTTCCACAAGTCACAATCATCGCTCTGGCCGTGCTAGAAAGAACCGAAGGTCAATCGGATAAGTATTTCTAATTTTGGACCCCAAACCTAAGTTCTTCATTTTTAAACTAAACTAACTTGCTTAATGTGAATTTGAGCGTCGAGCTCAAACTAGGAGTCCGAATTGAACTCTATCAGTTTTCACAAGTCACACTCATCACCCCGACCATGCTGGAAAAAACCGAAGGCTGATCGGATAAGTATTTCTAATTTTGGACCCCCAAACCTAGCTAAGTTCTTCCTTTTAAAACTATACTAACTTGCTTAAGATGAATTTGAGCGTCGAGCTCAAACCGAGAGTCCAAATTTAACTCCGTCAGTTTCCACAAGTCACAATCATCACCCTGGCCATATTGGAAAAAATCGGAGGCCAATCGGATTAGTATTTCTAATTTTGGACCCCCAAACCTAGGTTCTTCATTTTTAAACTAAACTAACTTGGTTAATGTGAATTTGAGCGTCGAGCTCAAACTGAGAGTCCGAATTGAACTCCGTCAGTTTTCACAAGTCACACTCATCTCCCCGACCATGCTGGAAAAAATCGGAGGTCGATCGGATTAGTATTTCTAATTTTGGACCCCAAACCTAGTTGAGTTCTTCCTTTTTACACTAAACTAAACTAAAATTAACTGTTAAAATAGAAAAGCTAAAATAAAATCAATTTACTCACATGAGGGGCCCGTGCTGATGTCGATGGTGCTGCTTGAGGAGGAATGCTGACCCGGGAGAGGGCCTAGGAGATAGCCTGGGAGAGCTGGGCCTTGACAGCGTCGGACACCTGCACCTGCATCATCTGGGCCAGACGAGACTCCAAACTAGAGATCGTATCTAGAATGAAGCCCATCATCTCACTGGGAGTACCTGGAGCACCAGGTGTGGTGAATGCACTAGTCTGTGAGGCTGAACTCGAGGCGCCAGATAACACCTTGCTCGTGTCTATACTGTGCCCAAAACCATACATATGGCCTTTCTTTAGGGCACCAGATGCTGCAATCCATACCTCAGGATCTAACTGCGGCTGCTCCTCCTCCCCGGCACACTTCTTTGTCATCTGTTGGCGATACGACTCCTGCAAAAAAATAAAATAAATGACAATGTAATATTAATCTATAATGAGAAAAATTAAATAGTGAATACCTTGTAAATACTTACCACAACCTCTCGGGCTCTGTCGCTAATGTATAGATCCGTCCCCTTTTTCTTATGTGTCTTATCAAACACCTCCTGAAATGTCGGAGGCCGTTTTAGCTCCTTTTCCTATTTCACAGAAAAACATGACATAAATGAGTACCTATATGAATAAAATATATCACAAATGAACATATGACTTACCAATCTGGACTGATGGGTCGCAAAGGAGACGGACCCACTTGTATGCATGTTGGCCTCTGGATTGGCAGCCCGATTCACTTTCATTGTTGTGGAGGTTTGTTGCCATCTCTCTGCGGCCCATATGTTGCACAGACTTTCCCAATAGTCTCTCTTCATCCATGTCGGTGCGCGCTCCCTCCAAAGAGTCGGGTCTGCACTCTGACAAACTTTCTGTGCGTTTTTCCTCGCATTATACAACAAATGTTTAAAATTTGATCGGGCGGTGGTCGTCCATACTAATCGAGACCACACCTCGTCTGAACGACGCGTGAATCGATGATTACTCTGTACAGATAAGAGTTAGTTAACTGAATGTAGGAATAAGAAAACAAATAAATTATAATAAGAAATTACATACCATGAACATCTGATACAACAACTCCTGGACGTCCATCGGGAAATCATTGAATCTATGAATAGGCCCAAGAAAGTGTGCCTGAATTGTTCTTGTGATGAATTGAGACACTTGTGCGGGCTCTATTTTATCCCTGTAATTATGTAACTTGTTACAATAAATTTATGAACTAAATATACCTCCTTAATAAAAGATACATATAAGTTTATTACGTACCCATTTATCCACACCTCCCGCAGAGTGCTTTCATGAAAACTGCCTCCCCCGTCCTGTAGACTAACAACATCCTCTGCCTCTGGCACCGTAAATGCACCAGCCAAAAAAGCTGGAGGTGCGGAAGCACTCGATCCTAGACAAAAATGAACAACGACATAAGCAATGTACAAGAATATAAATAATGACTATACAAATACTTACAAATTTAAATATACATACCTGCTACTGTAGGAGGAGAAGGTGTAGACTGACCTGAGCCTGTAACATTTTAATGGCATAAGAATCAATGCACAATGAAAGTACAACTTTAAATATACATACCTACTGGTAGAGGAGGAGGCACAGAGGAAGGACCAACAACTGTAACAATTTAAATGACATAAATAATATGTATAAATAATGCACAAAGAAAAATACAACTTTAAATATACAATGTACAAGAATATAAATAATGACTATACAAATACTTACAAATTGAAATATACATACCTGCTACTCTAGGAGGAGGAGGTGTAAACTCACCCGAACTTGTAAGAATTTTAATGGCATAAGAATCAATGCACAATGAAAGTACAACTTTAAATATACATACCTGCTGGTAGAGGAGGAGGCACAGAGGAAGGACCAACAGTTGTAACAATTTAAATGGCATAAATAATATGTATAAATAATGCACAATGAAAAATACAACTTTAAATATACAATGTACAAGAATATAAATAATGACTATACAAATACTTACAAATTGAAATATACATACCTGCTACTCTAGGAGGAGGAGGTGTAAACTCACCAGAACCTGTAAGAATTTTAATGACATAAGAATCAATGCACAATGAAAGTACAACTTTAAATATACATACCTGCTGCTAGAGGAGGAGGGACAGAGGAAGAACCAGAAGCTGTAACAATTTAAATGGCATTAATAATATGTATAAATAATACACAAAGAAAAATACCAAAGAAAAATATACAGACCTGATGCCGCAAACAAACCCCTCCCACGGCTACTCCTCCTCCCAGAATTGGAGCCCGATCGTGCTCCACACACCATATCTTCATAGGGAACATAAAAAATTAATGTTCATTAGTCAATTGCTTATATTGAAAGTGGGCAACTTTAAATATACTGAACAAATGTGAAAAAATTCTACCCATTTTCAAATGATATCCATTTCCTCCTCAGATGATGACGATATATCTAATTCAGCCCCATCTTCATCATCATCTTCACATTCATCACTGGTATATTCCTCCTTCTCATCATAACGTTCACATTCAATATCTATTCACCTTCCACTACTCCTTTTTATCTCATGTGGATCGACTTCTTCGACCTCATTTCCTTTAGACAAGTAAATTGGCGCTTCAGATCCGTCTTCTCCAGTATGAGCTGTCAACTCTACATTTCCAACCAAGTATTCTTGAAAGAATTTGGCGTTGACCTCTTCAGGTGTCTGATCAGTCATGTTCAATTCATAATCAGAGAATAGTCTTGACTTAACTCTGCAAACTGCCCACCAATCATTTCGTTCTTTGTTTGTAGATGATGGATAGCTTGCATAGTACACCTGCTGGGCTTGTGAGGCTAAAATGAATGGCTCATAAGTATTCAATTTCGACTTATGTTTAAGCTTGACAATCCCATGCGTTGTGTCATTTCGAATGGAATTTGGATCAAACCAATGACACTTGAACAAGAATATATGATTGTCTTGTCCTAGATATTGCAACTGTAAGATCTCCTCTACAATACCATAGTAGTCATATTCTCTTTCATTGTATGTACTTCCTTTAACACATACGCCACTGTTCATGGTAGACTTACTCTGCCCATAGTCTTTTGTATGAAATCTATACCCATTCACAATAAATCCATGATAGTTCTGTGCAATTTTCGATGGGCCATAGGCTATCTGACGAACTCTTTCATCAGTAATTAAACCTTGTTCAACCTACGTATAGAGAAGACCAGTTAAAAAGTGAACATAACTTATCTTTCGTACTCTTTGAGCATGTACACTTACGCGTTTTCTTAGCCATAAGGCCAATGACTTCTCTCGTTCTTTTTTAACCTCATAATCACTGAGATGTGGATTTCTTTGAATTATTTCTGAATCAAATTGTCTGCAATATGAATGGAAGACCACCTTCAATAGCTAGAATAAGGGCAAAGAAGTTATATACACAATAAATTGTGAGTTTAGCACTTAACATAACACTCTAGCTCAACACAATTTAAAAGAATATACATCTCTGCGGCATAACTCTCTGTCATCCAACATGCGAGTTGAAGAACGTTCGAAGCACGTCCAGGATGATTAAATATGGAGAGTCGATTTGAACACACAGATCCCCCCCCCCCGTCATCATTACGTGGAGGTTGAGTACGACAAGTTTGTATGTTTGCTTCAAAGTACATCGAACAAAAGTTTGAGATTTCCTCCATAATGTATGCCTCAGCAATAGAACTCTCCACTTTTGCTTTATTTCGGACTTTCATTTTGAGGTCATGCATACACCTACATCAATGGGAAACATATCATATATAAGGTGCAATTCTAAAAAGGACAATGTTAATATTCGCATATACCTCTCAAATGGATACATCCATCTATATTGTACTGGCCCTCCGACTTTAGCTTCATATGGTAGATGTACGAGTAAATGCTCCATTGAATAGAAGAATGCAGGCGGAAATATCTTCTCCAACTTGCATATGATGGTGACCACATTCTGTTCGATAGTTTGCACATCCTCAAGCCTGAGTTCTGATGCACACAAAATCGTGAAAAATCGACTCAGCTCAGACAATGCTCCCCATAGAGGCTTCGACAACATGTCACGAAATGCAATAGGTAGCAACCTTTGCATGAACACATGGCAGTCATGACTCTTCATTCCATATATTTTTCCCTCACTGACGTTGACAGAACGAGCAATATTAGACACATAACCGTTAGGAAATCTCAACTGTTTCAGCCACTGACACACTTCCTTTACTTGTCCTCCTCCAAGCACATAAACTACTTTTAGTTTAATTGATTTCCCATTTACTTCAACAAGGTCTAACTTGGATGTTTACAAAGCATGGACAAGTCCAAACATGCATTCCCATTGTCCTTGGTTTTACTTTTTATGTCCATAACGGTGTTGAACACATTATCAAAGACATTTTTATTGATATGCATCACGTCTAGATTGTGCTGCACAAGAAGAGTCGACCAATAAGGTAGCTCTCAGAAAATGCTTCTCTTCACCCAGTTGTGCTCCTTCCCAAAACCTGAAAGGTGCCGGATACTGCCCATCAGTTGTGTGATATCTGGCAAATTTTCTACACGTACTGCCATATGATGACCGGACAGCCTCTCGAATATAACTTCATCTCGTTCCATTCTGTTCTTTAGGAATGCATCTTTTTGTCTTCTGAAAGTGTGATCAGCTGCTAAAAACTGTCGATGGCAATCAAACCAGCAGGACTTCCCACCATGTTTAAGTACAAATGATTTGGTATTATCCATGCAGTAAGGACATGCTAGCCTCCCATGTGTGCTCCAACCACATAGCATTCCATATGAAGGAAAATCACTTATTGTCCACATCACTGCAGCCCTCAAGGTGAAATTTTGCTTTCTAGATGCATCATTAGTATTGACCCCCTCAGTCCATAATAATTTCAATTCATCAATCAATGGTCTGAGATAGATGTCTATATTTTTTGTAGGATTTTTAGGACTAGGAATCAATAAAGATAGGAACAAATTCTCTCGCTTCATGCATATGCTCGAAGGAAGGTTGCATGGTGTCACGTCCTAATAAAAGTCTATTTATCGGAAATGACAGAAATCAAGCACAAGTAATAACACTAGTGCATATCCATTCCTAATTAACTTAGCGAAAGCATTATTACATAGTACTCCTCATTACAGTCTAAATGAGGAGTAGGAAAGAGAAACTTCATTATGTTACAATCCATATACACAATACTAAAGAAAAACAAAATAGTTGGCTCCTTGAGGTCGAAAGATCCACTCAGCACACATTCCCTTATGCATCACCTCCATCTTGTTCACCTGAAATGGTAGGGTGTGTGAGCTAACTAGCCCAGTAGGATCCAAATCCTCTAATTAAAAGGATTAAGTTACATGACAATCAAGATAAGGGAAGTGACTGATAACAAAGCTGAGCAAGCAAGCATGTCAACTATACAATGATTGTGAAACAAATGTGTCAGAATACAAAACATGGTTAGAGATTCAGGACAATACTCATACTCTAGTTCACAAACATGTTCACACATAAAGAAATAACATGATGACTTAATCAAGCTTGTATTGATGCAATGCCAAACATCCTTGGATCCTTTATCATTTCGTACAGTCTGTAAATGAATTCGGGTGCTCCACCCAGGACTGGACTAGCCCTACTTGCACAGGCATATTAATCATGTGGGGTCCAGGGACACTATAATTGTCATCACCAGTTATTCATAATCAACTGTGGTATTCAGGTATTCAAACTCTTATGTAATCAAGGTTTATGAATCAAGTTCATTGAACATAGGGAATCGAAATCAATTAGGTGATACTTGTATTTGGAAACTTCAAGAATCATTCAAGGTAGGGTATAGAAAACAATTTGAATGATCTCCTTAGTGACATAATGGTAAATACCCCAAAGAATGAAGGAAGTAGCTTGCTAGGCTAATGGCATGAAGTGTTAGCAGAAGAGTGAGCAAGGAAAGGTGCTGGAACACTGGCCCAAACAGTGTGTGTCAACAGCCAGGAAGTGGCTGTCGACAGGAGCAGCCATCCAGAAGTCCAGTTCTGGTTTTGGTCAGTGCCTGTCGACATGCTTGGCCTAGCTGTCGACAAGCCAGTGCATCTGTCGACAGTCACTGGTATTTCCAGCAGACTTGGGTTCTGGGAGCATGGGGTCTGTCAACAGCCACTAGTTCTACCTCCAGAAATGGCTTTATAGTCATTCTAAAAACATTAACAATGGACCTTATGGATCAAAACATGGATAATATCAAATAGAAATACTTGTTTCCAGCTCTTTCAACAGGCTTACAAGTTGGACAAGACAAAACATGGGAATACAACTTACACATGTTTAGCTAGAAATTTATTACAACATGATACTGGGAGAATAACTTTTATAACAACAGTTATGTAAGAAGATTTTCTACATGATAAACACATGATTCTAGAGGTATGTAAGGAGTCAAAGCAAAAGCCTGAGGGTACAAATACCTAAACAGGAGATGAATACACTGTTCTAAAGATGTTTGTGGATTCAAAACATTCTAAAAACATCTAAACAAGAGATTCTATAGTATGTATAAAGGGTAAGGATAGGAGAAAAAGGAAAAGAATCCTACCTAACTAGAAGGATGAAACTCTCTCTTCAATGGACTCACAGCTGGAGGAAGAAAGATGATGCTATGAGTGCAATCGCAGCAGTCCCCAGTAGTTCTAGCTCACAGTACCTCTGGTAAGAGCAATAGAAGTAGTAGCTCCAGCAGCAAGTCACCCACACAAGGGTGTCAGCACAGCCACAGTAGGAGCATCTTCCTCTAGGTAAAGCAGCAGCAACACACCCAAGGCAAGGAGATGGCCGAGTGCAACAGGTGGAAGAAGGAAAGGCTTGGACGAAGGCTGGTGGGGTGTTTTTATAGCTTTCAAGCAACCCATGCACAATGGCACGTTGGCCAGCAATGTGTCGCAATTGGTTTTTACTATTACAAGTAGCCCATGCAAGCTCCCCAATGTTTACACATAGGTAACAAACGTGTAGCCCAGCCAAACCAAGTGGTTTAAGCCTTACGTAACCATGGCTACCTAAGCAAAGAATAATTGATAAAAATGGTTACCGTAAATGGGCCATAATTCAACTGGCCCATTAAACCTTAGGTTTGGGTGTCCAAATGGTATCTATTCATGTTAAAATTTCAACCATAGGCTAATGAAAAGGTTTTACTAATTATGGTAATTTTAGTTTAATTTTTGAATATATTTTTCACCCAGTCAAAATTGCCCGGAAAATAGTTGCGTCGGCTTAATCTCGAAATCCGTACGTCAACAAATCTGGATATTTACATTTCTGATATTGCCATATTTTTCTGGAAATTATGGTGTTTTCGGATTTCAATTTTGTTGAAGAATTTCAGTGTCGCCCTAGCGGAGCGCGCACCTCTAAGTACGACACTGGGGTAACATTTATTAACACTAATTAATCTCAAATTTCAATTATTTACATCTCATGACAATAGTTAGGTTTAATAACCACATTATTCATATTTTCCTAACAAATAAAATTCGGGGTGGTGTCACAAACACTGGCCAGCTGGAGTAGGAAGCCACTGAACCTCCAAATGGATTGAATCCGTCAGTGCACAAACCAAGCCTCATATTACGTGACTCCCTTGAGAAGATAGGATGAGCATGGTTGAAATGAGTCCAAACTTCGCCATCCACAGGATGACTCATAATATCCTCGTCCCGATGTACTCTTTTTGCATGCCACCTCATATGTCGAGCTGTCTTTGAAGACATATACATCCACTGCAGTCTGGGTGTAAGGGGGAAACATCGCAATGACGCATAAGATATATCCTTTCCCCTAATATTGGCCCCTCTTTTAGGTTTAAACCTATCATGATGGCAAACAGAACATGATACCTTATTTGCATCCTCTTTGTGATACAACATACAATGATTGGGACATGCATCTATTTTCAAATATCCAAGTCCTAAATTATTGACCATCTTCTTGGCATGATAAAAATTTAGAGGCAGCATCTCATCTCGAGGTAACATGCTCTTGATGATGAGGAGGAGACGATCAAAGCAATTCTCACTTATATGAAAGTCATATTTCAAGTTCAACAATTGTGACACCGCTGACAACCGAGTGTGTTTTTGACAACCATCCCACAATGGCTCATCAGCATCCTTACGTAACTGATAGAATCTTTCGGCTCCCTTGTTCGACACGTCTTCAGTGTATACAGGATCCTCATGTGCATTGAATGTGGGACCGGCAACATCTACAACCATAGCAACGTACGTGCTTGTGCCTTCCACATTACTAGGCTCGTGCGACTAGAGCTCCTCACCATGACATGTCCAATTCATATAACCTTCAACAAATCCTTTTCTATATAAATGGCGTTGAACCTCCCATGGTGAATTCCACTTCAAATTTTTACAAATCATACAAGGACATTGGATGCAACCTTCGTTGTCTATTGCTGCATTTGGATTCCCTAATACAAACTGAATGAAAGTCTCAACTCCGACCGTAAACTCCATAGACACCACATGATCAACTATTCTACGATACATCCATGAACGGTCTGAAGCCATTTTTTTCCTACGCCCAACCAATATTAACAGACAAATAACTTTAAAATTCAAACTCACACATCCTTCAACGCAACCGAAATGAATAGGAAGGATATATTATTTACATTATCACTTTTTACCCATCTGTGAATATTTGATCGCACTCAGATGGCCATTTACTATGTGTTTGTATAATTTTCTGAAAATTTCGGTAGCATCTCCCCACACCTCTCCGATATACCAAAAATATTTATTGATTAAGATATTTTCTTAAACACTTACTAATAAGTGGTTAAGAAAATATTCTAAATCAATAAAGGTATATCAGAGAGGAGTGAGTAGACGCACTCGACATTTTCAACAAATAATACAAACACATAGTAAATGACCACCTAACTACGATCAAACATTCACAGACTGTCTAAAACGGGACAATTCTAGACTTTGAGTTAGATATACATGTTCTCATCATTGAAAATAAAACTCGTGCGCATTAATCCCAAAGTCTTGAATGGGATGGTTCATTGACACGGGCTTAACACGCTCTCGTGAGGTGTGTGAAGTGAGAAATTACTATACATGCATAGATCAAATTTAAAAACCACATAAATATGAAAGGAAAATGAAAACAAAATATTACATGTGAACAAGTGCAATATTAAATCAAATTCACACATAAATGTAAATGAATTACATTAAAGTAAGAACTGCAATGCTAATCAAGAAAAAAAATTCGTAGTAAAAAAAAAGTCTTGCAAGGCATTGAACAACTTCAAAGAAAAAAATAGGTGCATTGGCCCTGTGTTCCTGAATTTCACCTACTTACACGACAACCAGTAGCTGATAGGAAAATATTTGGGGGAGTCAGGTTCGGAGAAATGGAGAGGGACTGCCTACTTGCCTATGGGGTAGTTGCGAACCTTTACGAATGCCTATTCACACTGAGTGACTCCTCACAGATGCATGTTTGACAAACATGCACCAGAGTCGTGAATGTGAATAGGCGTTCATGAAGGTTCGTAGCGGCCCCATGGGCAAGTAGGGAGTCCCACTCCATTTCTCCGAACCTGACTCCCCCAAATCTTTTCCTTTCAGCTACTGGTTGCCGTGTAAGTAGGTGAAATTCAGGAACACAGAGCTAGTGCACCCACTTTTTTTTCTCCTTTGAAGTTGTTCAACACCTTGCAAGAAATATTACATATAAACAAGTGCAATACTAAACAAATACATTAAAATAAGAAGTTTAGTACTAATCATTAAACTGAAAGTGAACAATTAAACGTAAACTAAACTAATGTCTAGAAGGAAGAGTTTGTACTAATTTTTTTTTCCTAAATTGGGATGTATACCTCATTGGTGTTTGTATTTGGCTTCTTTACAAATGCTTATCCCATGGCTAATAAGTGGTGTGTAACACGCTTCTAAACGCCTATCCCATGGCTCCAAGGGAGTTGGGGAGGGGAGAGGATTGTGACTTCCTGCACATTAAAAATTCATAATGACCTTGAACTAGGGTTGTGTCCTCTTCCTACATGCCATTAATTCATTCATATTAGGGGTTGTGTCTTTTAACAAAAACCACTTTATAGGGGATAAAATTTTTGTTTACTTAGTTTGTTATTTCTATGGGTGTAATTATCTAATTACCAAGGGAAAAAAAGTGAAAAAAGTTTGGGAAAGGAGATGGATGATATTTTTGTAGTTCAACTTACTATTTGTTTTGAAGATTTGTACAAGATAAAGCAATAGAATGTTTGAAAGCAACACGTGTTGACCCACCTTCTTCATATATATTTGCCATGATGGCACGATCCTCTTCAATTAGATGGAGAAAGAAGTAGTAATCTTACCCTACTTGGCATGGGGTTAAATAAAGGATAAGAGTGAATCTAACCCCATCCCATGTTTGGTGTGCAAAAAAAAATAGGGACATATATGGTTTAAGTATTTTGAGAATATTCACAAAACATAGATATAAGTTGAGGATAAGTCATCCCATATTTTTGTTGGGATAATTTATCCCCATCTCCTATCCTCGTTTTTCTCCTCTATTTTTTTTTATTTTATGTTTCAGAACCTAAAAAAGAGGGGGGGGGGTCGACTTTATTTTTTTTTTATTTCATATTTTTCAGAACTACTTTAGTGCAACAATATGCTTATTACTTTCTACATATTTCTTCTGATTTTACCTTGATTACATGCTTTGCTGATGTAATTAACACTTTCATATTAAGGCCACCAGTTCATTTGGCCTTGCTTTCCAGCCGCTTTGAATGTTTTTTTTTTTTTTTAAGATATACGTATATCTATTATAGCCTATTACATTATTTATCCTTGCAATTAAATCCTCCCTTTAAACTTGACTCTCATGAGATTTGAATCTTTAATCTCATAGTGTGCAAATGGAGATTTTTAATTACCTGAACCACTCGAGTCAATTAGAATGTGCTCGCAAGAGGGATGGGCTGAACTTGTCTCCTCAATTCGATCTTGAACCTTATACCAAAATCCGGTCTAATCAAATGAGGTTATTCCATATATAGGGGAAGATGACCTTGTTTCTGAAATGGGGAGAACACATAACAAAAGATTAATATTGTTACGGCCCCATAGATTTTTTTAGAAATATTTATTATTTGATGGGGTTGACATAGATTAGTCAGGTCACAATATTACACATAATTACACATGATATGACATAAATAACAATAGTGGGCATCTGCAGACATCGACACACAATAATAGAGTCATGTCATATCATATACATCTACATAAATATAACATGTATGATCTAACTAAATTATCCATCAGCCGTGATAGAGTAGATATTGGAATAGGTGGAGAGAGAAAGGTTCTGAGTTGGAACCCAAGATAGGGTAAACTTTTTCAATAATTTGGGACACTGGGTTATATATACAACAGAAAACAATTATCTAACTAAAAAAATTATCCCCCCTCCCTACAAAGGCCCCCTCCATGTTTTTTCTTGTAGTAGGGGTTAAATAGAGGATAAGAGTGAATCTAACCACATCCCATGTTTGGTGTGCAAAAAAAAAAGGGACAAATATGGTTTAAGTATTTTGAGAATATTCACAAAAAATAGATATAAGTTGAAAATAAGTCATCCCATATTTTGCTGGGATAATTTATCCCCATCTCCTATCCTCGTTTTTTCTCCTCTGTTTTTTTATTTTATGTTTCCAGAACCTATAAAAGAGGGGGTCGACTTTAATTTTTATTTTTATTTCATATTTTTCAGAACTACTTTAGTGCAACAATATGCTTATTACTTTCTACGTATTTCTTCTGATTTTACCTTGACTACATACTTTGCTGATGTAATTAAAACTTTCATTATATATTTCTTATCTTCTTAATTAATTCTAGTTATATATTTAAGCACTACCCTCAATGGCCACCCCAAAAGATAGTTAAATTAGGGTGGTCAACTGGGACAATGATATTGATCATATTTTACTTGATATTATTGTGAAGTAAAACGTTAACAATGTTACAATGGTGGTTTATGCCAAATAAAATTTAGTGAGGTTACCAAAATGCAATGCACATTACCAAATCTCAAAAACCACAACAAAAATATGTCCAACCTAACATCATTTCTACCAAATGAAGAGAGCATAATGATAAAAGGAATTGGAGCAATTTAGGTGAACCCCAACCCACCACAGACAACAAATCAAGAAGAGGATATGAACATCACACAAACAGGGGGAGGGGGTGGTGGCTGGGTGGGGGATGGGGTGGTAGAGAGGAAGGTGGTGTCTGGGAGAGGAAGGAAGGCTAGGTGGGGAAGGGGGGTGGCCAGGTGGGGGAGGTGGGTCGCCGTGGAGCTGGGGCTGGGGAGGAGGGCCGGGGGCGGCGGTGGAGCTGGGTAAGAGGGGGCGGCGGGGGAGCTGAGCACTGGGAGAGGCGGTGGTGGCTGGGTGGGGGGTGGCGGGAGGGGGAGGAGGAGGAGGATGGTGTCTAGGTGGGAGAGGGGGTGGCAGGGATGAGGGTGCTGGATGGAGAGGGAGGGAGGCTGGGTGAGGGATGGAGGTGGCAAGGTGGCAGAGGGGGGTGGCCGTGGAGCTAGGGACAAGAAGAAGGGCTATGGGGATCTGGGCGAGAGGGGGGGTATGGAGGGGGAGAGAGAGAGAGAGAGAGAGAGATTGCCGCCGAGCTCAAACCACCCCCACCCCACTGCCCCCCACCCCATTGCCCCCTAAGCAAACCCCCACCCCACTGCCCCCCACCCCACCATCGATGGAGCACCCTCACCATTGTGTTGACAAAGAGAGATAGGAGGAGAAGGAGAGAGAATGAGAGAGAGACAAAGAGAGATCGAGTTACCTGCTGGCAAAGGAGCGGCGATGACGGTCTGGGTGATGGTGGTGGGGGCAACGGTGGCGCCGGGGGTGACGCCGACAAGCTCGGGTGGGGGAGGGGGCGACGATGATAACCTCTCGTGGGGGAGAGGGCGATAGCGATGAGCTTCAGTGGCTGGGGCGACGACGACGAGCTCTGGTGCCGAGGGTGACGGCGACGGCGAGGACGACAAGATCCGACGTCGGCGAACGAGGGAGAGGGAGAGAGGAAAAGAGAAGAGAGGAGAGGTGGTCGTCGGGGGGGAGGGGGTGGCAGGTAAAGAAGATATAGCGACCAAACATGTTTGGTCGCTATTCGGTCTCTAACACCACCAAATATTTATGATCAAAATTTATCAGTCACAATTCGGCCGCAACTCAAAGACCGAATTGTGACCGATGAATTTCGGTAGCCAAAATTCCCTTACGAAGGCACCAAACAAAAGGATTTAGTGACTGACAGTAATCAGTCGCTATATGGTCTCTGATTTGAGACCGCATTTAAGACCGAATATTTCGGTCACTATTCAGTCTCAGATCTAAGACGGAATAGGGACTGAATATATTTCGGTCACTAACTGCAAACATCAGTGACCAAATAATTTCATGTCTTATGCACTATCCAAACATCAATTCAACTGGATAACAGTATGCAAGACAACCAAAGATATATGGGAAGAGCTGAAACTCAAATATGAAGAAGAACCCATTACAGCTAAAGTACCTACTGCTCAAGTTGAGGAAAATCCAGAAACTCCTCAAGATGAAATCATTCATGTTCTAGAAGAAGACACTGATGCTCAAGTGTCTAAAGAAATAAGGCAGGAAGCTATGATTCCATCTCCTCCAACTATCATCATTAGAAAAATATTGAAAGAATTAAATGCTTGTAGATGCGAGATTTGGCCCATCTTCACGTTGGTCAATGGCCCATTAAGACTTGCTTGACTCCTTGTTGACTCACCTTAGATCCCATGTAGACGTCAACATTGATTGCCGTTTACCCCATGTTGACGGCATGACCCATTGATGTTAACTTCGGTTGACGTCAACATAGTGTGACGTCTGCATGTGGTTGACAGCAGGATCAATTGACGTCAACCTGGGTTTACCTGTTCCACGAAACAATCCAGGTATCTCACTCACCTCCGCCCCTACCTCGGCCATTGTAAGACCCAGTTTCTTGGCTTCCGTCCGGTGTCGTGGGATGACTGGCCACTGACGCGTCCAGGCTGGGTGATGCGTTGGTGTCGCGTCGGGCGACAGTCATCCGTGTCCCGGCGAGCTTGTGGGTTGCGTGTTGGTCGCGCCCTGGTTCTCCGTCGCGTCTTGCTGTCACGCCCGGTCAACGGGCCGCGACAGTGTTTTGTCGTGTTGGGCTGTACGGTCATCTGACGCCTTTCAGGGTGGCAGGTGTGTCAGTACAGCTTGGCGCGTTGTCGCGGCACCCGTGGGGGGCGCGTTCTTGTCACGGTCCGTAGACCCGTCGCGTTAAGGTTGTTAACGCGACGGGGTGGTCCGTCGCATTCTGGGTGCCGGGGGCTTAAGGCGCAGGCCAGCTACCCCTTCCCCCTCTCTCTCCCCTTCTTCCCTTTCCCCTCTTCTTCGGAAGTGGAGAGGCTCCCCTCCGGTGATCGGAGCGTGGTGGCACCGGTGGGCTCGTGGCGGCGTCGTGGCGCATGTGTGGAGTGAGGAGGAGGTGCCCAACCGATGTAAAGGGCCCCTCGTGGGTTCGTTCTTCGTGAAAGGTAGGGATTTCTTGTGCCCTCTCCCATCTGGGTGGATCGGGAGCCCTCGGGGTTTTGTAGATAGCTTTACTGCTTTCCCCATGCTCCCCTCCCCCGTGTGTGCATGTGTGTGGTTCGTGGGCGACCCCGGGATTGAGGATCCCGTTGTTCTACCTCCCTGGTGGTGTCGCGATCGCACGGTGCATCGCGACATCAGTAGAGGCGTCGCCCCAATTGGGCGCGACCTTATCGCGGTGCACTTGGCGGTCGCGATAAGGGTCGCTGTCGCGACCTAGTTTCCCGTTGCGACAGGGTGGTTGTCGCGACTCGCTGCCCCGTCGCATCAGGGTTCTTATCGCGATGGCCTGTGGGGGCGCGACAGTGCCTGTGGGTGCCTCGGGTGTTTCCGTGGCCCGGTTGTGTGTCGGCGTGTGCCCCAGGGCAGGCTGTGCCCTCAGGACCTTTTGGTAGGGAACACGGCTGGTTGCCTCCCTGCGTTCAGTGACCGAAGGTGACACCTTCATGGCCATGTCCTGGCAATGGTGCCAGGAGGGTCGCGTCTGTCTAACAATCGATTGACTGGCGGTCAATCGATTGTTAGTAGAGCGATGTGCTTTCTGTACTTCTGGTAGTGCTCCGAGGTTTTGGCTCACTCGTGCGTATTTGCTTGGCCGATGACCCTTTTAAGGGTCCGTGCGTGCCTCTCGCTTACTGGGCTTGTCGTGTGCTACAAGCCAGTAGTTCGGCGTGGTTCTTGTTGTGCTGCCCCGCCTGTTCGCCAGGTGCTTGGCACTTGAGGGCTTGTCCCGTTCAGAGGTTGTCTCCGTTTCTTGGGACCCCCATCCTCGGGAGCCCGTTGAGGGAGGTATCCGGGTTACGAGCGTGCTCGAGTTGGAAGCCCACGTGAGCGGACTTTGGAGCTGAGGGGAAAATGAGGTTTGAACAGCGGTGCTGAGTCGTTCGTAGAGCTCTCTTGTCTAGGTCTGGGATGCCGAGGGGTTCATAGTGCTTTCCTAGTGCAGAACAGACAGTCCCTTGTCTCACTACCTCTCTCTGCGTTGGTTTCAGAGCCACGTAGTGGTGTCAGGTGTGAGGCCACAGCTTGGCCAGGCTGCGGTGTTGCGTGTGTTGTGTGTCTCTGTGGCGGCTTTGTCTCACCCTTCGTGGGGGTGGAGGAAGGAGCTAGGCTAGCGAGCAGAGTGCGTGGACTACGGGTCCCCCTCTTTGCTGCTAGTGGTGGTGGCTTGGTTATTGTTGTTGTGACAGCGTTTTCCTCACGACGTTTCCAAGTGTTCCTCGTTGCCCGAGCTTGCACGGTGGTTATAGCCCGACTGTGCCTAGTTTCCGTGGTCGTTGTTGGTCTGGCCTTGGGCAGACCCGTTCTTCTGGTGGTTCCCACTTTGGTGTTCTCTCGGTTCCATGGTCCCATTCTTGGGTGCCAGCCCGTGATGGCACCGGCGTGTGTAGCTTCCCGACCTGGCGGTGTGTCCGGGGTCCGGGGTGGTTCTGCTTGTGGGCCCTTGACCTTGTAGAGGTCTGAGGTGGCCGTGCTTGTGGTGAGACGTCGTTCTCACTTGGTTGTTCCGTGGTCTCGGCAGGTGTGCTGAGCACTACTTTCACTTTGTGCTCAACTCTGTTGGTTTCTGCGGGAGTCGTGTGTGTGCCACGACCTTGGTTGGTGGTCGTGGCATTGTACTGTTCTCTTCCGCTGCTTAGTAGTACCATGTTGTAGGTGTTCCTCGCTTTACAATTTTCTAGTGTAGTTTCCGATTTTCAGAGTTCCTGCTACTCTGGCCGGTGAGGGACTGGTAATCCCTACTGATCCTTGTTCGCGAGGCTCACCCCCCTACTTCTTTCAGCTAGAGGCTCGTCGTCGCGGGAGCTCGGTGTTGGACGAGTTGCAGAGGCGGTTGTGGCGCCGTGTGTTGTTAGCTGCAGTGAGAGCGAGCGTTGTAAGCTCTTGTAGCCTGAGTGAGCTGAGAGCTGTGTTTTGCGAGTCCTCGGGGTATGCCCCTTAAGGACTGCACCTTTCTTCTTGTACCTGTGCTTTTGCTTGGGACGCATTGTACAACCCTTTTGTTTAATGTACAGATTATTATAATTATTTGAACTCAGTACATATCTCACTAGACTTTTTCATATAACCCTTTCGGGTCTTCGGATCCGTGGGTGGCGGCGCGACCCTCGGGGTCCCCGGCGAGGGGTCCGAGAGGTCGGGTCATTACAGTTGGTATTAGAGCGAGGGTCTACTGAGATTTGTAAGGAGTTAATAACTATAGCTGTCCCAAAGGAAGGTACTAGTGCACTGCTGACACCGTCCGACTAGTGTTAGGCATGTGCTTTCAAATGTTTTGCAGGTGTGCGGCTTCCTTGCATGATTCGTGCGGGTGTTCCAGGTGGCAGTTGTTGCTGTGCCACGTGCGTGGCGAGTGTGGTCGCTCGTTGTGTTCATGCCGTAGCGGCGCGGTTGGCGCTGGACTCGCTGGCAGTGGTCTTCCTTGTGTGGAGGACGCTTGCGAGCCAGTCCAGGTGCGGTGCTCCTGGTCATCTTCGGCGCATTTGAGCGTGTGTGTATCGCGAAGCTGAGAGAGCCTGTGTGTGGTGTGGCCTTCACCGGTGCTGGGTTGTTGCCCGTGGAACCTGTGGAAGGTGTCTCTGCCTTGTTGGCTACCCCTTTGTTGTTGGGGTGTGTGTTGTCATTATTGCATGTTTGGCCTCGTGTGCCTATGCGCTGTTGTGCGCTATGCTCGGGATGCCGAGCTAAGCAGTTGCTTTGTGTGCCGTGTTGCACCGCTAGTTGAGCGCTGCGACACTTATCTGTGGTCGTTGTCAGCCTAGCACTGACTGGTTGTGAGCTCTGGTGAGGTGCTCCCGGAGTTCTTCTCTATTGGTTCTGGCGGGAGTGAGGTTTCCCCAAAACTGTGTTGTGCTCATTTCTAGTTGTTGTTGCGTTGCCCTCTACGCTGAGGTGCATCGCTTGGTTGCCCTGTGTTCTGGTGGAGGTTTCCTAGAACTATTTGTTATTGTCCTGGTAAGTGTTTCTCTCAGAACTGTTTCACACTCGTTTCTGCTGTTGCCGTGCTCCTTAGAGTCTGAGGTGTGCTGTTGGTTTGGCTGGTGCATTCTGGAGGGTTTTCCTAGAACGACGCCTTGGTGGTTCTGGTGGAGGTTCTCCCAGGATCAGCTTGCGTTGCTTCTGTAGTTCTTCTTGCTGTAGTGTTCTCTTTAATGGTCCGTGTTGTTTGGTCGTTGGGTTGTGCATTCTGGTGAAGGTTCTTCTCAAGATCGCCCTTTGTCGCTTCTGGTGGAGGTTCTTCCCAAGAGTGCTTCGTGTTTGTTTCGGGCCACCGTTGTGTTGCCTCTGTGGTTTGTGTTGCATGCCGTTTGGTTGGGCTGCGTTCTGGTGAGGTTCTCCCAGGACGGCTCTTGGCGCTTTTTGTGGAGGTTCTCCCCAGAGCTGCTTTGCGTTATTTCGGTTATCTTTGCTCTCTCTCTCTCTCTCTCTCTCTATGGAGATGAGCTGTCATTGTTTCCGGTTGGACTGTCTTTGTTACAGTCTGCTTGGGCGTTGTCGGTCAAGGTGTTGTGCCCTTGGCCGTGCGTCTGGTTGCCGCATTGGCCAGCTTGTCTTGTAAGTCGTTTCCAAGTTTCTCGACCGCGCTGGCGGGACTTGTGTGTCCCCGTGGCTTGAATGGTTTGCTTCGTTTCTCACGCCCGACGTGCTCTTGCAGATGGTGGTCTGGTGAGTGCCGTCGGTGTCTGGCGGGCTATGCTTCTTATGGGAGCGTCAGTCTCGCATTGTGGTTTTGCCTCTCGTGTGTGGAAGAGACTCGTGCGTGTCTCCTTCCTCTGCTTTTCGTCGGTTGCTCGGGGTGGTGGTGCTCCACTATGGTGTTGTATTACCGGGGTGCGCATCGTTGTGACCTTCTGGTGGAGTCATCTTCCCTTGAGTTGTTTTTGGGTCGAGCTGGTTGCTCCCCTCATGTTGTCGTTTCCTTGTGGCACCGTGGGTCGATGGACCTGTTCGTGCCATTTGTCATTGCAGTTGTTTCTTGCTGCCTGCCTGTGCAATTTGGGGCATTGAGTCCCTATTGGTCTAGTGCGAGGTAGTCTCGTGTTCTTGTTGGGTTGCAGGTGTGAACGTTGCTCTGCTGTGCATCGATTTTCTGGTTGGCTTGCTCGTGCAAGTGTTGTTCTGGTGTATGATCGATTGTGCCTCGGCTTGTGCCTTGGAGGTTTTTCTTGCCGTTGTTTTGGTGTTTGGCCTCTCTATCAGTCGTGATAGAGGTGGTGCTTCTTGCTCTTGCGCACCAGGGAGTTGCTGCAGTTTTCACTCCCTGTGTGGCAGAGTCGGTGCTCCGTGTTTTGTGTTCTTCTTAGAGCATACGTGGTTGTCGCGCTCTTAAAGTAGTAGTTGTCGGATTTTCGTGTGCTTCCGTTGTGGGTCTCTCGTAGAGAGTCCCCTTCGGTGGGGCCCGTGTCGTCTCGAGCCATTGGTGCAGCTGTGTGTGCTACGCCTTGAGCATTTTCTCCGATGCTTCGTGTTTTGTGCCTCAAGGGCTAGGGCCGACGTGGCCTGTTGCGCTCTTTCAGGCTTGTGGTTCTTGGCGTGTGGCTTTCAGTAGGCCTCCTGTGGAGAGTCCTTCCTATTAGCCATAGTGTTGCTTTGGCCGCTGGTGCACCTGGGTTGCACTTTGTTTAGTTTTGGTGCTTGTGGTAGCACCGTGTGCTCATGCTCGAGCGTTTCGGTTTGTGCCATCTGAAGCCTGGGTGCATTGTGTTGTACCTTGGGTGGCTCCTGGTGCTTGTGGTAGCACCATGTGTTGTGCCGTGTGTCTGTTCGTGAGATTTGTGCGTCGTTTCCCGAGTTTGCTCGGTGTTGGCGGGGTTGGGCTTTCCACTTCTGGGACACGTGTGATAGCCTGAGTCTTGTGGTTGTACCGTTACCACTGTGGGGTGGCTGCTTTGCCTTGTCTAGGTATCCCTATCGGTGGTACGCCAGGCTTTGGTCATGACCTGTGTCCATGTTTCCCCTCTTGCTTTTGGAGCGAGTGTGTTCGATTGTGGTACTCTGCTTAGGTTTGGGTCCCTCTGAGGTCGGTGTGTTGTTCTCGACCTCTGCGGTTGTTTGGTTCCCGTGTGGTTGTGTGCCTTTCTGGCGGTTGGCATGTTGGTACCCGCGCTAAGCCCTGTGTTCGTGTGGCGGGTGTGCTGCCAACTCTTCGTTGGTTCTTCGTTGTGCGTGGCGTTGGTGAGTCTGGAAGCCGATGGCGGAGTCTCCTGTCAGTTCGTCTAGTAACAGTGAGGCATGTTGGCTTGCTAGTACTCGACCACGTGGTTTGATGGCGTTGTGAGGTGCTCGGCTTTTGGCTTAACCTCAGACGTCTTCCGTGTTTCCGTCGCGGTGTGCCACGTTGTGGAGTGTGTGACTCCCAGTTTCTATGGCTCCACGTGCGTATGGTATCCTTGTCGGACCACGAGGAAGGTCTGGGTGAGACCTAGTGGTGATAGTGGATGCCGTTTTTGAATGTTGAGGGTTCTTCGCGTGCGTTTGCTATCCCTGTTGGACCGCAAGGAAGGTCTGGGTGAGACTTAGCGGTGACAGTGGATGCTGTTTCATGTGTTGAGAATTCCCTGCGAGTGTGTCCTCGCTCTGGTTTGTGTCTCTCACGTGGCTTCTCGGTTGGGCTGGTGACTGGTGCTAGCTGCTGCTAGTAGTGTGACACTATTTCCCTGAGTGTTGTGCTTGGGCCTCAAGTGTTTCTTATGTGGTTGTCAGCAACTGTATACTCTGTCAGGTTTCGCTGGCAATCGAGTGAGTTGCTGACCGGCCATTCTTGCATTGCTGTCGGCAACTGTGTCCTCTGTCGGGTTTTGCTGGCGATAGAGAGGGTTGCTGATTGGTTGGTCCCAACAGCGAGGTCTGTTGGTGGCTGCAGCCGTGTAGTTTCGGCTGGCATTTTCCACTGTGCGGGCCGGATTTGGCGTAGCTCGGCACCGGTGGGGTTGTCGTCCCGTTTGGATGCCCCACGTGTGACCAGAGTGAGTCGTCGGTTTCTCGGCTTGGTGCTCTAGGTGTGTTGGAACATGTTGCAAACCGTTGAGTTTTTGGTTCTGTGCCTCCCGTGTGTTTGGGGCTCGTTGTGTGAGCCGTTGATTTTTTCGGCCTTGTATGCTCCGTGCGAGTTTGGTTGTGCGAGTGTTGCCACGAGGAAGTCACGTTGAGACTTAGTGGCTTTTTCGCGCTGGTCTTATGTTTGCTCCCTGTGCTCCGTTTCGTGCCTTGAGATCCTTTGGGCTTGCCCCAATTTCGAGGACAAATTTTTTTTAACGGGGTAGAATGTAAGACCCAGTTTCCCAGCTTCCGTTCGGTGTCATGGGATGACTGGCCACTGACGCGTCCAGGCTGGGTGATGCGTTGGTGTCGCGTCGGGGGTGCCCGACGCGACAGTCATCCGTGTCGCGGTGAGCTTGTGGGTCGCGTGTTGGTCACGCCCTAGTTCTCCGTCGCGTCTTGCTGTCACGCTCGGTCAATGGGCTGCGATAGTGTTTTGTCATGTTGCGCTGTCCGGTCGTCTGATGCCTGTCAGGGTGGCAGGTGTGTCAGTACGGCTTGTCGCGTTGTCGCGGCGCCCATGGGGGACACGTTCTCGTTGCGGTCTATAGACCCGTCGCGTTAAGGTTGTTAACGCGACGGGGCGGTCCGTCACGTTCTGGGTGCCAGGGGCTTAAGGCGCAGGCCGGCTACCCCTTCCCCCTCTCTCTCCCCTTCTTCCCTTTCCCCTCTTCTCCGGCGGTGGAGAGGCTCCCCTCCGACGATCGGAGCGTGGTGGCGCCGGCGGGCTCGTGGCGGTGTTGTGGCGCGTGCGTGGAGCGAGGAGGAGGTGTCCAACTGACGTGAAGGGCCCCTCGTGGGTTCGTTCTTCGTGAAAGGTAGGGATTTCTTGTGCCCTCTCCCATCTGGGTGGATCGGGAGCCCTCGGGGTTTTGTAGATAGCTTTACTGCTTTCCCCATGCTCCCCTCCCCCGTGTGTGCATGTGTGTGGTTCGTGGGCGACCCCGGGATTGAGGATCCCGTTTTTCTACCTCCCTGGTGATGTCGCGACCGCACGGTGCGTCGCGACATCAGTAGAGGCGTCGACCCGGTCGGGCGCGACCTTATCGCGGCACACTTGGCGGTCGTGATAAGGGTCGCTGTCACGACCTAGTTTCCCATCGCGACATGGTGGCTATCGCGACTCGCTGCCCCTTCGCATTAGGGTTCTTGTCGCAGCACCCTTCCCCATCGCGATAGTATCGCGACGGCCTATGGGGGCGCGACAGTGCCTGTGGGTGCCTCGGGTGTTTCCCTGGCCCGGTTGTGTGTCGGCGTGTGCCCCAGGGCAGGCTGTTCCCTCAGGACCTTTTGGTAGGGAACGCGGCTGGTTGCCTCCCTACGTTCAGTGACCAAAGGTGATACCTTCGTGGCCGTGTCCTGGCAATGGTGCCAGGAGGGCCGCGTTTGTCTAACAATCGATTGACTGGCTGTCAATCGATTGTTAGCAGAGCGATGGGCTTTCTGTACTTCTGGTAGTGCTCCGAGGTTTTGGCTCGCTCGTGCGTGTTTGCTTGGCCGACGACCCTTTTGAGGGTCCGTGCGTGCCTCTCGCTTACTGGGCTTGTCGTGTGCTACATGCCAGCGGTTCGGCGTGGTTCTTGTTGTGCTGCCCCGCCTGTTCGCCCGGTGCTTGGCACTTGAGGGCTTGTTCTGTTCAGAGGTTGTCTCCATTTCCTGGGACCCCCATCCTCGGGAGCCCGTTGAGGGAGGTATCCGGGCTACGAGCGTGCTCGAGTTGGCAGCCCACATGAGCGGACTCTGGAGCGGACTCTGTGGCGGCTCTGTCTCGCCCTTCGCGGGGGTGGAGACAGGAGCTAGGCTAGCGAGTAGAGCGCATGGACTACAGGCCCCCCTCTTGGCTGCTAGCGGCGGTGGCTTGGTTGCTGTTGTTGTGACGGCGTTTTCCTCACGACCTTTCCAAGTGTTCCTCATTGCCCGAGCTTGCACGGTGGTTATAGCCTGGCTGTGCCTAGTTTCCGTGGGCGTCGTTGGTCTGGCCTTGGGCAGACCCGTGCTTCTGGTGGTTCGCGCTTCGGTGTTCTCTTGGTTCTGTGGTCCCATTCTTGGGTGCCAGCCCGTGATGGCACCGGCGTGTGTAGCTTCCCAACCTGGCGGTGTGTCTGGGGTCCGGGGTGGTTCTGCTTGTGGGCCCTCAACCTTGTAGAGGTCTGAGGTGGCCGTGCTTGCGGTGAGACGTCATTCTCACTTGGTTGTTCCGTGGTCTCGGCAGATGTGCTGAGCACTGCTTCCGCTTTGTGCCCGACTCCGTTGGTTTCTGCAGGAGTCATGTGTGTGCTACGACCTTGGTTGGTGGTCGTGGCGTTGTACTGTTCTCTTCCGCTGCTTAGTAGTACCATGTTGTAGGTGTTCCTCGCTTTACAGCTTTCTAATGTAGTTTCCAGTTTTCGAAGTTCCTGCTGCTCTGGCCGGTGAGGGACTGGTAATCCCTACTGGGCCTTGTTCGCGAGGCTCACCCCCCTACTTCTTTCAGCTAGGGGCTCGTTGTCGCGGGAGCTCGGTGTCGGACGGGTTGCAGAGGCGGTTGTGGCGTCGTGTGTTGTCAGCAGCAGTGAGAGCGAGCGTTGCGAGCTCTTGTAGCCTGAGTGAGCTGAGAGCTGTGTTTTGCAAGTCCTTGGGGTATGCCCCTTAAGGACTGCACCTTTCTTATTGTACCTATGCTTTTGCTTAGGACGCGTTGTGCAACCCTTTTGTATAATGTACAGATTATTATAGTTATTTGAACTCAGTACATATCTCACTAGACTTTTTCATATAACCCTTCCGGGTCTTCAGATCCGTGGGTGGCGGCGCGACCCTCGGGGTCCCCGGTGCGGGGTCCGAGAGGTCAGGTCGTTACAACCTTGCCATGCATGGGACCGTTCCCAACAAGCAAATGGGCCACCTTGGCACTCCCTTGACCCAATACAAGTCCTATGTGGCCTCTCCTCATTGGCATTGGCTTTGTACATGGATTGCCACTTGTTCAAGTGTGTTTTCTCACACTTGAGCATCCTATGCTCCTTAGCTTCACCCTCCTTAGCCTTGTGAGAGAGAGGGGAGATGCTGGATGAGCTTGAACTTTAGTGTTTTGAGAGAGGAGAGAGAAAGAAGGACTACACCTTGAGAGCTTCCATCTTTTCCTACTTTCTATCTCTGACCATTTGAAGCATCCAGGAGGCTTCACCATGAGCTGGAGGAGTCCACCAAGCAGCCACAACACATCAATGAGGATCATCTCCCTCTTCTTCTTTCCTTCCTTCTCTTTTATCTTTTAGTCTTGCATGCTAGTCACTTCTCCACACACACACAAAGCACGTAGTGCACATTCCCACGCACCTAAAAGGGGTTTTCCAAACGAAAAACGAAGGGAAGAAGGGTGGTCATAACATTTGGCCACCCCTCTTCTCAAGCCTGCAATCGGTACGGGGCTCACCTTTTGGGTCATTTTCTTTTACTTCTGAGCACTTACCACACAACATTAGAGTCTTATAGAGTCCTTTTGTTTGCAAGAAAGCCCTCAGCAACACCACAGAGCTTCTTCTCTTTGACCGGACGAAGGGAAGAAAGTCGACGTCCCCACCATAAACCGCTCACGAGGTAGCGTCATCGGTGCGATCTAGATACTTCTTTGGGCACAGGTAAGGCCCTGGCGATCACCTCCCTTTTACTTTCATAGTGGTTTCTTGGTTCTTCTTCCCTTCTTCCGGACGGTCAACTCAGTCAAACGACACCAAAAAGGAGGATTAGACGAACCAGCCAGCCAGCATACGTCTCAAGGAGACAATGTAGATGGGTGGTGGAAAACAAACATCTACAGCTCTCTTCTAGCGATCACGGTGGGACTGACATTGCTCACCGCAGTTGGTGAGGTTTCTCTCTGTGAACAGGTAGACGTCCATCACTGTTGACGTCTACACAGGTAAACGTCAACATTTTGTGTCATTTATTTTAGGTTAACATCATCTTCTGTTGCCGTCAAGTTCATCCTAACGTCCATCGTTCTTGCCATTTACCTGCTTCTAAAGAACTTAACGTCATCTGTTGTTGCCATTTACTTCTCCAGAAGTTGCTTCTGTCTATTTTCTCTTTTGTTTTTGCTTGTTTGCTCACTCTTTGGTTCATATTGGTCTTGAGTCGCGAGGTGGTTCTCATTTCTCATCTTTTCTAGCCTTCCCACACATTTTAGGATAACCCCTTTTTAATTTACAATCTTTTACTCGAAGATTCCCTCTCGGGTAAATCTGATTGGTTTCAAGAAGAACTCCATAAGTCCCTACATTTCGTGGATTCCCTCATGGTACAGGGCAGGAGGACCTTTAGCCTCCCAGTTAGCTAGCACATTCACCCGGTTTTGTGTAAGAAGTGAGAGATTTGGCCTTCACAAGTCAAGTTAACACACAATCGCAACATTTCAAAGATTTTGGACATTGTTTGTGTAGAAATCCATTTTTTTTTCTGATAACAGTGTAGTTAATTGGCATAATCATCTTAAAAATCAGTAGGTTGTGTGCTAATGGACTCTTGGTTGAATTCCGTCAACATGTCTAACAATCCGACTTATGAATACGATGATAATCTTAATGATGAGTTTGTTGGAATGGTTAATTCTAATATTCAGCCTGAAGAATCAGTTTAGTCATTTTTCAAGCTGATAATGAGGAGGTGAGTTTAAGTGTCTGTAGCAACCCGAAAAATTCAGTATTTAAAAAATATGAAATAATAAATTTCTATAAAAACGGAATAATAGAAACATACGTACCATTATCGTATGTGCAAGAGCACATCTAAAAATTTCGTAATAATTATAAATCAACCCCAAATATTATCCCTAAGTGTTCCACGAAAAAATTTGTGCAACGAAAAATCCGATTGGCCAAGTGTACGTCACAATATGACCAATTATCCAAATTAGGAAACTAAGTCGGAAAACTGTCAACACGGAAAGATAACACGCCCATAAATTAAACGATCATGTCGGAGAGACTTCCAACATCATGAAATGATTACCCATTATTAGAATTAGACCAATGGACCTCTCATAGTCCATGGATAAATTAGGTAAGAAAAATATAATAAAAGTTCGTAACTCTATTATTCCCTAATTAAAAGGGAAATCCCAAAAGATAAAATCTAATAAATATTGGACATTGATAAATGGACCATATAAAATTTATTGGGCCATAATAGGGATTTTTAAAAGAAGAATAATAGGAAAATATCCTAAATTCGTAACTAAAATATTACTTAAATAGAAAAAGGGTTCAATAATGCATTAAAAAGGAAGTTTGAGTTGGATTGGGATTCCTAAACCTAGCATAAGGGGTTGGCCATGAATTTAGCTCCCATCCTAACCCAATTAGGAGTTCTCATGCCTAAAAAGGGGAGAGGAAATAGGAAATCCCGAAATTAATAGCAATTAGAGTCCTATTAGGAAGTAGAAAGAGGAGAAGCTTAAATACTCTCCTAAAACTCTCATGGCTGGCCCTATCTCGTGCCAAGGGATTGCTGGACCAGGAGGAGAGGCCAAGGAGGAGGAGATCTCATGGGGAGAAGAACCTTTCAAGCTCTCATCCCCGTTCTTCAAGTTCTAGCCCTAGAAGAGGAAAACAATCAAAGGTAAGCATTCTCATGAGCAAAATTAATTAAACTCGTCTGTAGGTAGTTCCAATCAACAGGAACAAAAGCCCTCTTGATTCCCTCTTTTTCATCGAGCCAATCTTTTGTTCTTGGTTTTAGAAGATCTGCAAACATGATAACACCGAGACATCATGATTAATTCTAAACTCTATTTATACTTGATCCCATGCTACAAAATTTTTACTGTAGATACTTCATGTTGTTAGGGATCTTTTGCCCTTGAAAGCCCTAATTTTTGTTGAGCATGTTGCTCGAATTAAATCAATCTTGCTCTCTGTATCATGTCCTATGTTACTCGTTATTGTTCATGCTCAAACTATGTTCAATCCATGCTCTCTCTCTAATTCCTATTTACTGGAAGTACTCTCGCATGTCTAGTTTCATTTGCCACTGGTTTCATGATTTTTCATCGTATATACAATTAGTTATAATTTTCTGAACGACCCTGTGTCAAAATCTGATATTCCTGGACTGCAATCCAAGACAGAGCAGAACTCTGTCAGACTCAGTCCACGGACCTGAGAAAGTGACGGCCCGACAGGTCGCATTCTCAAGCCCGTCGCGACGCCTCTGCTTGTCGCGTTCTGAACGCGACAGTACTCTACGTCGCGTTCTGGCCTTCTGTTCTGGCAGCCCTGTCGCGACCCGTACAGGACCCTGTCACGTTCCATCAAGACCCTATCGTGACCCTTACATGAGTACGTCGCGTTCACAGGATTTTGCAGTCTCATACGCAGTAAGAACACTTGTTCTAAAATGGAGCTATATTGAATGCTTTAAAATACATATTCACGACTTCTTTTCTATCCATGATGTCTCTTACACATGCACACACATGCACCATCCATATATGGCTGAAATCTGACATAAAATATCTCATAATGTATTGGGTAATTTATTGTAATAAAGTATATTAATTGCCCTATTTTAAAAGACTTGTATTCGTTTCTTGCGTTGTTTATATACCGATATCGACGCTCCACTGTTCTAAAATTCCTCTAGAATGTCGAGCACCTATTTTTATATACACAGTTTACTTGGCTTGTGGTGAACTCTCCGTCGGATATTCCTTTCGCCGGACTAGTGAACCCTTGCACAAGGCCTCCATAAGTCTCCTCTGATCATGGATTCCCACATGGTCGACGAGCCGGTTGTACCATAATACCTATGTTACCCTTTAGGGATCAACATGATCCAAACAACTATTAGAAATTTGCTCTTCTCTTGAATCACGTCGGACTGCTGGGCTTGTGCTTAACATGGCCAGCGGAAGGGTTGTGAGTTCCACCTGACTGCCAACACCACGTGCGTGTGTTGTGCAACTGTTACTATCGCCTGTTTACTCGACGTGTTACGTGCAATGTCCACTAGTTCTCATTTATACTCCACTCGCTCATCTACTGACGTTCACTCTACTATCTCATCTATTCATTTAGTGCTCTCATCTATTTCTTGGTACTCTCTATTGGCCATTAAATGATTGTCTGAAGATAAAAATATAACCAATGCCAGCGCAATAGGGCCCGATCAGGTCCTGGGAGGAGCCCCCGAAAGTGCCATTTACCCGCGGGAGTTAAATGATCAGGATGTCGGCATTACATCCAAGTGCCATACTATCAAGATTAATCTAAGACAATCAACACAAAGTGCTATATTCTCTCGATGTCTTTGACACACAAAGTGTTATATTCTCTCGTTGTCTTTTGACAAACAAGTGCTATACTCTCTCTCGGCTATCTTCGGATAACTAAAGTGCAATTACTATCTCGATTGACGAAAGTTAATCAAAAGTGCCAGACTATTTCGATTGATAAGAAAATCAATCAACGTGCAATTTACTCTCTATATGGCCAACTACTTTTTCTCTCCTTGCTATACATGTGTCGTGCTATTGCTTGACGTTGACGTTATTTGCTATCGTGTCGTTGTTGCTTTCTATCGTGACTTGATCTTATTCATTATGCTATACTTGATTCATCTGCTATTTGAACCATGTTACTTGTGCTCTTACTTTCTCGACTTTACATAACTCTCACTATCTTTAGTTGCTCTGCCATTTAATGCATTAATTATTTAAAGTCTGCTCGAGCCTGAGATTTAAGTCCTACTGGGCGTTATCGCTCACCCTTCATTATTTGTTATTGTGTCTCAGGTAAGCTAGATGACGATATTCACACCAATGGGACCGGACTGGAGTGATGAGTGACTTGGAGTCACATGATGAAGTCACCCTAGTACCATAGAGTCTAGCAGTTATTACTTTAGAATTTTCCCTCGCTATGTAATGATGTCATTAAGCCTTATGTATTGGCTTCGAATTAGTGATTGTAATAGTCTTAGTGCTTTTATAATGGAATAAAGAGTTTATCTCAATTATTGATCATTAGATGCTCTGATTTACTCAGCTGATCGCACAGTTTTCTCTACTATGTACTTGGTTCGCGTTTCCTCCGATTTATTCTGCTGCTAAATTGGAGGGGCGTGACAGTGTCAATCCCACTTATGCACATGAATCCCAAAATGACCCTGAACTCTCTCATCTTTTATCCCGCTACTCGCCCGAGGACATCATTTCTATGCTCTCCAAGCATACGGTTCGGGTGAGAGCTTCCACCTCTTCACCTTCTCCCTTTAAGGCCTCTCAAGCCAAGTCTTTTCCGAGGCCTGTCACTCAATCTTGGGTCCCTGTTCCCACTCTTTCCACTCCTTCTCCTGCACCAACTCCCATTCTGACTCCCCAACCCACTTATCCACATTATGACTAACCCACACCCCCTGCTTAATCCAAATCAGTCTCCAAATACGAAATGGCGGGTTTTGTAGGAAACTTTTGGTTGAATCCCTATCCCTTTCCAAACCGCAGTCCCTTCAAAACTACTGCAAACTCCCTGCCGCTTACTTTCCCCTAGGTTTTAAGGCCCCGAAGTACCACAAGTATGATGGGACCTCTGACCCTCAATTCTATCTTACAGGCTTTCTCATGGACTCTCATCGGTGGTTGTATGATCGGGTCCTCATGGTTCACCTTTTCCAACAATCGTTAGAAGACGAAGCCTTAAGGTGGTTCACTTCCTTACCTGCATCCGATCTCCTTACTTTCGACATCGTTTTCGAACGCTTCGTCTCTCACTTTGCCTACATGGCCAGTCAAGTGCCCACACTCTGTAACTTGGCTGCAGAAAAGATGAAGCCGGAGGAAGACTTTGTCACCTTTGCCAACCGTTGGAGAGCCATGGCTTCGAGGGCCGACCTCTCCATTCTGGAGTCCCAAGCCATCACAATGATTGTGAACAATACCACTCCCCTGCTCAAATCCATTTTAATGCTTAGCGAATTTCCCTCCTTTGCACATCTCTATAATCAAGCTAGAGTGGTCCAAACCCAAATCATTACTCATTACTACATGCACGTGTTACCATTGTGCTATTATTTTCTTAACTCGACTCGACTTGACATACCACTCTATCTCTAGTTACTCTGCTTGTTAATGCATTAATTACTTTAAGCATGCCTGGTTAAGAGATATAAGGCCTACTAGGTGTTATCACTTATCAAGTGCTATCTGTGACTATTTTAGGTGACTCTGACAAGGAAGATCACTCATATGAGGAAGGGGATGACTAAGAGTGAACGAGCGTCCCTATTGAAGATGTAGCATGGATCTACCATAGTGTCATAGTAGCATCTTAGAATAGTATAGTTAGTTAGTTTTACTTTTCTTCAATGTAAAGTTGTCAATGGGCCCTATGTATTGACTCTGAATTAGTGAATGTAATGGACAACGGTGATTGATTATGAATAAAAGTTAAGTTAATTTCTATTACTTGATTATCCAGTGGTTTGATGTCTATTACTTTATACTCGCATAATTGCAACTGCCCATTTCGATATTCCACATCGGGGAGTGACAATTTTGGGGTACTAGAGCATAGGAGGTGTTAAGTCTAGGAGGTTCTAAGTTGGACTGTCTTAACATGTGTCAACTACTCTACCTATGTGAGGATTGGGTAGAACCATGGCTAGGATCTAAAAGTGAATGCACACACGCACTAACTTATCATTAATTTAGTGTTCTAATACCCAACTTTATTTTGAAGGAACTGAAGCACACCCAATGGCTGGTGAGAGTGCCCAATTATGCGATATGCAGCAAACCATTCAAGACCTCACTCGTGCTCTCCTGCAAGCTGCACAAGGCGGTGGTAACCGTGGGGATATCAAGTTACATCACAACTTTAGGAGTATGAACCAACCTAGATTCAATGGCTCCATTGATCTTGACGAGGCTAAACATTGGCTTAAGGATATCGAAAGGATCTTCTATGTCATGCAGTGTGTTGCTGGAGACAAATTACTACTAGTAAGATTCCAACTGGACAGAGATGTCTGCACTTGGTGGGAGTCCGTAGAAGCAACTTGTACTGATGGACAATTCACGTGGGACAAGTTCAATGATCAATTCAATGGAAAGTACTTCTCTGAACGATTCCAAGAAAAGAAGATTGTCGAGTTTGCAACCTTAAAATAGAGGAACCTAATTGTGGCTGAGTATCAAGCTCAATTTTCATGACAGACACGCTATGTTAATCATCTGATCAATATTTAAAAGATGAAGGCTAGGCAATTTCTCAACGAATTCCAACCACAATACATTGCTCAACTGGCGCCACTCGACATTCAGACATATGTTGAGATAGTAAAGAAATCCCAACTGCTAGAAGATGCCACTGACCTAATTAATCTTATTAAAGGGAGGATGGAAAAGAAAGATCAAGCCTCAAACTCTAATAGCACTAGGCCGTCCAATGGTAAGAAGCAACCGTTCGGTATTACAGAAGGGTCTAGTCAAGATAAAAAGCCCAAGACCAGTAGCAAGAACAACACCCCCACTATTTCATCCAAAGGGAACTGCAAGCACTGTGACAAGCCTGGCCACAATGCTAACGAGTTCTAGAGGAAGGTAGGTGCATGCCTGCATTATGGGATTCGAGAGCACCATATACCCGACAGCCGATTACTCAAAGAACATGAGAAGTGCCCAACTGAGCAAAATAAGCAAGGATGCATGCAAGCCCTACAAGAACTTGAAGCCATTGAAAAAGGTGGAGTGTTATAAGGTACACTACAACTCTACTCTCATTCAGCATTTGTTTTATTTGATACTGGCACTACATATTCATTCATATCGCAAAATTTTGCTGACACTCTATCCATTAAGTCTGCATCTATGGGTTCCATGTTCTCTGTTGCTACACCTCTGGGAGAGAAAGCTAAACTTAACCAATGTTACCCCTTTGCCGATGTAATAATCGGAGGAACTAACCTACCAGCCGACCAAGTTTACATGCCAATGGAAGGCTATGACATCATATTGGGAGCCGATTGGCCATCAAACATGGAGCTAGTGTCAATTGTAAGAAGGGAAGGATTACCTTTAGTGAACACCCAAAGCTTACCTTCACTGGCATTAGACACAAGAGACGCCTATCCGTTATCTCTGCTTGACAAGCCCACAACATTATAAGGAAAGGATGTGTAGCTTTCCTTGCCGCCATTGTAATAGAAAAGAAGGGACCCAAGGTAGAAGAGATACCCATAGTCAAATACTACCCTGATGTCTTCCCTGATGAGCTACCAAGAATCTATCCTGAATAAGAAGTCAATTTCTCTACTGATATGATCTCTGGAACTGCCCCTATATCCCGACAACCCTACAGAATGTTCCATGCTGAGCTAAAGGAGTTGAAAGAACAATTAATAGAGTTGTTGGAGAAAAGTTTCATTAGACCAACTACATCATGATGGGGAGCACCTATTCTATTCGTCAATAAGAAGCACAGGTTTATGAGATTATGCATTAACTATAGGCAGTTGAACTAATTAACAATAAAGAACAATTATCCACTATCTCGAGTCAATAGACTATTTGACGAAATATCTAGAGCTCAAATGCTTCTTTAAGATTGATCTCAGGTCTAGATAGCACCAGATGAGAATCAAGGAAGAAGATATATACAAAACGGCATTTAGGAGCAAGTATGGACACTAAGAATTCGTCGTTATGCCTTTTGGTCTAACCAATGCTCCTGCAACTTTCATACAATTGGTGAATAATGTGTACCATCCGTATATTGATAAGTCTGTGGTTGTCTTCATTCATGACATACTTATATACTCGAAGATCAAGGAAGAGCATGAAGAGCACATGAAGATAGCTTTGCAGATCTTGTGCGACAATAAGCTTTATGCTAAACTAAGTGTGAGTTCTAGCACAAAGAAGTCTCTTTTCTGAGCCATGTTATCGCCAAAGATGGCATAGTTCTCGACCCCTCTAAATTCGAAGTTGTACTAAAGTGGGAGAGACCAACCAATGTGTAGCACCCCGAACATTTCAGTAATTGAAAATTAGAGATAAATTGAAAAAATGTCAATTTAATAATCCAAAACTAGTTAATACATGCGTACCAGTATCACATGTACAAAAATGTATCAAAAATTTCATCAAAATCATAGTTAGACTCTAAATAATATTTCCTAATGACCCATAAAGAAATTTGGCCCAAGAAAAGTCTTTTGGACCAAGTTTAAGAATTATTGCGACTTAATATCATAATTAGAAAGTAAGTCAAATACCCATTATCATATGTACAAAGTAGATCATAAATAAAAAAGTATGGGTAGACTCCCAACAATGAGTTTTGACAACCATTATGAAATTGGACCAATAGACATCTCCTAGCCCATGAATAAATTCATATAAGAAAATACGTAAAAATTCTTGATTTAAGAAGACTAATTTGGGTAGGAAGCAAATTTATTAGGCTTCTAAATTGACCCAAATTCGTGTCTCATCGAGAGGAGAAGTTTTCTAATACTCTCCTACTCGTATTGGGATAGGAATCCTCAAATTTAGGAAGGGATCAACCAAACTCAGAGTCTCACAATTCCTAGTCACAATAGGACTTCAAATAACCCTAAATCTATAAATACTCTCCATAAAACCCTTGGGGTAGAGTTAAAAACCTGTTGGTGTCATGTGGAAGTGAGCTAGGGCATCAGAGGAGGAGGATTTCGTCCCAACCCGAAGCTTCTTCCTTAACTCGTACTCTACTGCAGCCTGTGCAGAAGACTTCTTTTAGGAGAGACCAAAGGTAGGTAATCTAGTGCACAAAGTAAACAAGGCATATACCATCTTGTAGACTATCGAGTCTACTTTCATATGAACCTATTTTTCCCAATTTCCATGGAGCATGTTGCTGTAGTAAGCGTTTTCTGATCATCATACAATTTTAGGGATTTTCATGTTCACCTTGAAAATCATACATTTCTAGGTCGTTTTGATCCAAATCAAAGCCACAGTGTTGTTCTACTTCATGTTTCCAGTAACTTTCATGTTGCAGGTTTTGTCTAAAAACCTCTAGATTATGTATAAGCCAAAGCATGATCATCAGATGTTTCTGCATGTTTTCAGTTAGGATCTCTAATTCGCGTCCAGTCCAGACGACGTGAATAAGAGTAGCCTTAACATGTCCTTATGACTGGACACGATCATTTGAAACACGTTTCTCTAGACTGACGTGATTCTCATTCCGATTGACCGAGCCCTATTTCCCTGGTACACATCAATCGATGTGCCATATCGATTTCTATGTCCTAAGTTATATGCGTCATGTTTACAGGATGCGATTTAAACCCTTTTTCTCACCTCTTGGTTTTCATGTCTGGTTTGAATAGACTGTTAAAGGAGTCACCATAACGTGTAGGGCCCCCATGATGCGATTCTGCAACCCACATGAATGTGTCGTACTGTCAGTACATGATTAACTTGTTAACGCGTCGCCAAACCCTGATGCGATTTAAACGTGTCTACATACACTAATGTGATTTAGACCATAGTCTGTCTTACAACCCAAAGCCTGATTTTTGTGGTTTTAACGTTGAAGAAAAGTGTTGTTTGTGTCTGATGCGATTTAGTTGCTTTCCAGAAACCGTTTTGTGTCATGTCAGTCATGTTTAGTGTCCTGTTACAGTCAATCATAATTTGTATAATGTCCTAAAAGATTTTAACCCATGTAAAAGCTTTAACAACCTGAAGGTTATTCTAATTACACTTAATTGTATTGATTTATCTCTTCATTATATGATTGTTAAATTCTATCTTGATGATCTAGCTTGTTATTAAACATAAATCTCATGTCTTTAATATGTACAAACTCATGTTATTATCATCATGCTTATTGTTCGATTACATGCTATCATGTTAATTCTTTCCATTATGTTTTAAACCAATGGTTATTGTGGATATCGTGAGGCATGTTTTTCACTTACACACGTGTACAATAGGTAGCCCTTCTTAATGATTTGGAACCTCTCCTGTCGGATATTCCTTCTAGCAGACTAGGGACCTCGTTGTTAAGAACTCTGTAAGTTTTCGTACTTTGTGGATTCCCTCATGGAGACTGAGCAAGTTGTACCATTGAAGTTCTCATAATATAGCGTGCACTTCCTTTCTCCTTTAATTTCTTGTAGAGCATGATTCTATAGACATTAAACCAAGTCAATAATATAAAGAGTGAAGTAAATGAAATTAATCCATTATGCTGCGGATTTCTCTCTTGACACATTACTCTGTTGAAATCATATTCATTAGACTTGTTACTCTTCAAATCCACTCATATGACATGATATTGTACTACTGACATTCTTGAAATTCATGAAATTGGCCATGCTTGACTGTGGGTATCTACATTTAAAATAGTAAGATGTTGGATTGGTCACGACGAGTGTCCAGGGGCTACAATATAGTCCTCATGGTAGAGAGTCAGAAATATATTGTTAACCATGGGGTATAATGATATTGGCATTGCATCTACGCTAGGAGTACTTGCGTGTATGAATGCTAGATACAAAACCACACTACACGTGTTCACAGTGTGCCTTCCATGGTGGCATAGATCCTTAGTGAACATTATGACTCATGTCTTATTGTTGTTACATGTTAAAAAAGTTTGCTCGTTACATGCTTACTTGCTTGCGTGATATGACCATCTTGCGTTCTTGTAAACTATTGCTCTCTTGATCATTCTTACTCGCATCTCATTCTTAACCACAATACTTGAATGTTCTTACTACTTGTCCACTCACTTGTTACAATGATTCTCTCGCTAATTATGTTTTTTATTGGATTTATCATGCATGTCAATACATTTAGTTTTACTCGTGTCTCCCTAGTTCTTAAAACGTTAATCACTTATATTATTGCCCACTCATTGAGATATAAATCCTACTAGATGAGTGTGCTCATACCTACCTTCTTAACATTTTAGGAGATCAGGATATAGATGAGGAGGAAACCAAGACTACACTGGGGATGATCAAGAGTGAAGAGTGTTATACAAGTCTTAGTGAATGAGTCACAATGTCTTGGTGGCATAGTATCTTAGTTAAGCATTTGAGAGTATTAGTATAATGTAGTAGAAGTGAGGATATTATGTAATTTTTCTTTAATTGTGTCATAGTCATGTAGTTTAAAAATTGAAGTTAAACATGTATTAGCTTTGATTATTGAAATGAATCCAAATTATTTTGTTACATGTGATTGCTCGCTAGAGGCTAATTTGTCATCTGCTTATGTCTTAACGATCGATCTTACACTACCATGTTTGAGACGTGACACAATGTCACTGAAATCAGAAGCTTTTTAGGACTGACTGGATACTAAAGACTGTTCATAAAAAAATTCTCCAAGATTGTTGTACCCCTCACCTGCCTGACAAAAAAGGAGAATCCATATTTATGGTCTGAAGACTGTGAAAAGAGTATCCAGACATTGAAAGAATGTCTAAGTACTACCCTATCCTTGCCCTGCCCATTGAAGGGGGAGGATTCTCAGTCTACAATGATGCCTCTGGATTGGTCTAGGCTGTGTGTTTATGCAACAAGACAAAGTCATTATCTATGCTTCAAGACAACTGAAAACTCACGAGGTCAAATATCCCTTGCATAAATTAGAGTTGGTTGTTGTGGTCTTCACACTCAAGATGTTGACACATTGCTTGTACGGTGTGGACGTTCCGTTCCGCCCTGAATGACTCCAGAGGTTCCCCAAACGCTGAGTTGCTCCCTCGTTGGGTGTTGGCGTTTGCTGGTTGACCTTCGTTCTTGCCCGTTGACTCCCGTTTGACCAAATTGACCAAGAGAGAAAAGGAAGAAAGGCAAAGAAACCAGCAAGGAAATTAATGGGAGGTGATCGCCAGGGCCTTACTTGTGCCTAAGGAAGTGTTTAGATCGCACCGGTGGCGTAGCCTCACGTAGCGGTTGATGGCGGGACTCCGACTTTCCCCTCTTCGGCCGGCCAAAGAGAAGAAGCTCTGCGGTGTTGCTGAAGATGTTCCTGCGACAAAGTCTATAAGACTTAAATGAAGTGCGGTAAACATCCAAAAATAAAGAGAAATCACCCAAAAGGTGAGCCTCGTACCGGTTGCGGGCTTGAGAAGAGGGGTGGCCAAGTGCTATGATCAAGTTCTTCCCTCCGTTTTTGGTTTGGAAAACCCCTTTTAGGTGTGTAGGAGTGTGTACTACATGCCTAATGTGTGGGTGTGTGGAGTGCATAGCATGCAAGACTAAGAAAGGAAGAAGGGAAAGAGAAGGAGAAGAGGGAGATGATCCTCGTTTGCAGGCGTTGGTGGCTACTTGGTGGGCTCCTCAGCTCGTGGTGAAGCCTCTTGGATGCTCCAAGGGTTGAGAGGCAGAAAGGAAACAAGAGTAGAAGCTCTCAAGGCTTGAAGTGGGTTTTCTCTCTATTCTCTCAAAGCATCAAAGCATCAGCTCTTCCAGCATCTCTCCCCTACTTAGAAGGCTGAAGACCTTCATATATAGGCAGTGGGGGCAGAGCTAGGGAGCATAGGATGCTCAAGTGTGAAGAAACACACTTGAACATGTGGCAATCCATGTAGAAAGGCTAGGCCAATAGGAGGGGGCCAAATAGGACTTTTATTGGGTCAAGAAGGTGCCAAGGTGGCCCATTTTCCTGTTGGGAATGGCTCCATGCGTTGCATGGGCAAGGTAAGGTCGCAAGTGGGCAAGAATCTCGAGCAGTTGCGCAGACCAGGTAAACCCAGGTTGACGTCAATCAATGTTGCCGCCAACCCCATGCAGACGTCAACCTATGTGGACGTAAACCTGAGTCAACGTCAAGGTGGTGTGCCGTCAACCTGGAGTCAGCGGAAGTCGATGTTGATGTTAACATGAGATCCGAGGCAAGTCAACAAGTGGTCAAACAAGTCTTATTAGGCCATAAACCATGCGGGGATGGGCCAAATCTCGCGTCTACATATGGTGAGCAATTCACTGTCTACTCCGATCACAAAAGCTTGAAGTACTTATTCTCTCAAAAGGAGGTTAATATGAGATAAAGAAGATGGTTGAAATATCTAAATGACTTTAACTTCAACATTCAGTACTATTCTAGTAAAGGCAATGTTGTGGCTGACGCACTTAGCAAAAAGCCTATGACATTTCTATCTAGTCCAGTGCTTGACGAATGGCGACGGCTAGAACAATTTTCAATGTTAAACTTGAACATAAAAGAGAGGGATGATCGTGTCATGGAAGCCAACATCAAAATACAATCAGACCTGCTCTTAGAGATCAAGAACCAACAAAACAATGGTCCGTTCTTGGTTGGTGTAACACCCCAAAATAAAATATATTGAAAATGGAGAATAAGGTAATGATTTTTTTGTTTGGTAAACATAATCATTTTCATGAAACATTTGGAATGAAGAGGCAATCGATGTTTAAGTATAATAGTAATCGATGTTGAATGTAATTCATGTATGTTCTAAATGAAATCGTTGTTGAGCCGTAATCGATGTTTGGATGAAGTCGATGTTTAAGTGAAATCGATGATGAAGTCGATGTTTGGATGAAGTCGATGTTTAAGTGAAATCGATGATGAAGTTAATGTTTGGATGAAGTCGATGTTTAAATGAAATCGATGTTGAATCAAGTCGATGTTTAAGTGAAATCGATGTTGAAGTAAATTGTGATCGATGTGTTTGTATAGTAATCGATGTGGACTTTGAAAATAGATTTTAAGATTAAGGTGACAATGATTTTCTGGGTAATTTTTACTGAACGAAAAAAATATATTTCCAAAAATTAAAATACAATCACCATAATTGGTAAAAATCTTTCAATAGACTTATGTTTAAAATTTCAACTTGGTTTGACATCATTTAGATACAAAAATATAAGGACAAAGGGTCCAGATGAATTATCTCCCATTTACGAAACCCATTTTTAGAATTTTTTTGATTACGTAGGCTTGGTTACGTAAAGCATTTATCCCTTGTGTAGGTGAGTTACACGTATCTTAATACGTGTTGGAAGTGAAAACCTCACTGTAAATATGGCTAAGTAGGAAAAGTGGGGGGTTTTATCCTCAACACATGGGCTTTTTACAGTGACAGATGGGGGAATTACGTGCCAGCCATGCATGTAATCTCAAGGCTTATATAAGCTTCCCTGGTCAGCTTCCATGAAAGTTTTGGCTATTTCTGGGCTATACCATTACTGTGATTGTCATCTCCATCAACTACTTCTGCTGCAACGACTGTTGTTGTTGCTGTTCCTACTACTACTACTGCTGCTGCCGCTATTACAGTTTTCTTATAGGAGAAGAGGAGAATTTCCACTTTTTTTGTAGTCAGGTAGGATTCTCCTTCCTCTTGATTCCTTATCTTGTTTCCACCCTCTATTCAAATCTTTGAGGGTAAGTATCTACTTTGGCATTATCCTTGAATTATATTCAGTAAGCTGTGAATTTCTTCTTCCAGTTTTCAGAAAGAAATATACACATGACCCACAAACCATTGTTTAATCTTCCATAGAAAGTAGAAGCACTTAGGAAGTATTTTTTTAGTCGGTTTTTAACCTTTCTAAACAGAAAAAACCAGTGACTATTGACAGACAGATCATATCTGTCGACAGATACCCATGGTTCCAGAACCCAGAAACCAGAACTGTTGACAAACCAACCAGTAGCTGTCGACAACCAACCAGTGGTTGTCGACAACCACCAATAAATGTTGACAGATAGAATCATTTCTTCATAAATCAAAGTTGACACATTCTTGTATTGTCCAAACAAGTTGCCTCTCCCATTTTCTTGGATTCTAAACTATTATACCATTGGAATAAATCATTTAATCATCATCTACATCCATTTTTGGATTATTCTTGGACATTTCCAGTTATGTTGTTTCCTACTTCTTGATATCTTTAAAATTAACTCATAGAACCTTGTTATTGTGATATTGTGAATACTTATGTACCATACATGCATGCTTAGAAAAAGTGAAATTTGATGACAACTTTGGGTTTTTGGACCCATTTGAAATAAATGTCTGTGCCCTGATCCAGTCCCAGGAGGAGCACCCAAACTCATTTACTGGCCATATGGAACGATAATGGATCTACTTGATGTCTAGCATTACAACATATTTGCTTGATTTGGTCATCATTTTATTCAGATATAAGTTGAATATGTATTTCTTACTTGAACCAGTATGTGGTTATTGTACAGAATTCTTTCATGCACAAGCTTTAATTCAGTACTCTCTTTTCTTGAATGTCATCTATTTATACTAAGTTATAATCACCCTTGATATTCAGTGTTGCCACCAATCAAGTACATTGCTGCCACCAATCAAGTAACTTTCCTTAATTTTATAGTTGTCATCTTCTTTCTGGTATTAAGGGTGAATTTCTATTGGGCACAATTGCTCACCAAATCTTATTCTTTCAGGTGAACAAGAAGAGCCAAATAATTAGGGGCGTGTGATGAGTGTGTCCACCAACCATTGGGGAATTTGTTTTGAAGCACCTTTTAAGAACAGTAGTTGTAGATGTAGATATTATTTTTTCTTTTCCCCACTCCTTCTGTGGACTTATATAAGGAGTGTTTTGTATTTCCGCTGTAATAAAAATAGATGTTCATATAATCTAAATCTATTCCTTATGTCTATTTTCTGTCATTTTTCCAATAAATAGTTATTTATTGGGATGTGACAGTTGGGGTCAAATAAACACTAAGTGAGAAGCTTGACTTCTCTATAACTGAGGATGGAAGAGTATTATTCCAAGGAATGACATGTGTACTTGACCATGAAGAACTTATAAAGAAGTTGATGGAAGAAGCTCACAAAACCAAATACATAATTCATCATGGTGATTCTAAGATGTACCAATACATGAAAAGGACATAATGGTGGCCAAATATGATACGAGAGGTAGCCAAGTTTGTGGCTCACTATCTTACTTGTCAACAAGCGAAGGCAGAACACTTGTGCCCTGCAGGTGTGCTGAGACTTCTAGAGATACCAGAATGGAAGTGGGAAAGTATTGGCATGGATTTTATCATGGGTTTACACAAGACTCATGGTAAAATTGATGCCATCTGGGTTACCGTAAATTGACTGACAAAGTTCGCACACTTCTTACCAATCAAGAGCAAATGGACAATAGACGTGTTAGTCACTCTTTATGTCAAGAAGATAGTGAGACTACATGGAGTTTCATCATCCATAGTCTTAGACCGAGACTCTAGATTCACCTCTCATTTCTGGAAGGGACTTCAATCTAGATTGGGTACTAAACTCAACTTTAGTACTGTCCTCCACCCACAAACGGATAGACATGATTGAGAGGATGAATCAGAACATAGAAGATATGCTAAGAGCTTGCATCATTGATTTTGAAGGCTACTGGAATAAGCACCTACCACTCATGCAGTTCTCCGTTTGAAGCACCATATGGCAAATGTTGTAGATCACCCGCTTGTTGGGATGATGTAGCAACTCTGATTTTTTAAATCTTAAATAAAATAAAAATTTTAATTAAATAAATCTGATAAATAGATTTAAATTGAAATCAAGGGAGAATAAATTGAAATAAAGGGAATTAAATCAATGCCCGTTAAGCTAAATTAAAAGATGGGTTATATTAATGGTCCAAGCAAGAATAGTTGGGCCCAATTGTGAAGAGCCCAATGTGGATGAAAGATCATTTTAGCCTAATTTTGGAGTTAATTAATTAATTAATTAAGGGTGAGATAATGACTAAATGGGTAATAATTATTCTAAAAAGGAGTCATCATCCCATCCTAACCCATTACCCACGAGATTAGACTTCTCATCTAGCCTATTTAGTGGATAAATGCTAGGATTTAGGTTGATAATTATGGAATTTCGGAGTTTGAAGAGAAGATGAGAGTTTTAAGGATTTAGGACTCTAAAAGCATACAAAACACCTCTAATTCATTCCTACCAAGCCCCATCACGTTGCTGGAGCTCTGAAGAACGAAGAGAAGAGGCTAAGGACGAGGAGCAAGGAAGGAAGGAGCATGGAGCAAAGGGAGTTCATCTTCTTCTTCGTCCTAAAACCCTAGGTTTTCATAACAGCGAGAAAAGGTAGGCAATCTCTCAAGCACAAATCACATAACTTCGGCCATAGGTGGCCCATACATTATCTTTGAAAGCCCCATGATTTTCCCAATTTTCGTTGTTCCATAAGAGAGTATTAAATGTTCAATTCCCTGTTATCATCATGTACTCAAACCTTCATGTTTATTTTTAATCCATGAATCTACTTGATCACATGCCTAAAAATAACTATCATGGTTACTGCATGATGTTAGGGTTCTAATGAATCTATTTCCCCCAATTTCCATCATGCATCCTTTGCTAATTAAATCGAAAACTATGACTGTGCATGTTTTAGGTCATCGAAATGTAACCTGATTGAAGCATGCCCAATACTTGTCTAAATTCTAATTACTTGCATGTTGGTAGATCTAAGTGTCTACTTTCATTTAAAACTAGTTTCATAATTTTTGGACCTTTGTGTGATTTTATATGGATTTTAGAAGTGACCTGTATCCTGCCATGGAAGGATGGACCGACCTGAAAAGGGATGTTTTCCTCCTTCCTGAGTCGGGCCGCCCTTCTGAAATCGCGACGGCCCGACCCGTCGCAATCTCAGAAGGGACATGATCGGCCGGTCTGTTACGTCATAAACGCGATGGCCTACGCCGTCGCAGTTTCCTTCCTGACTCACCTGACCGGCCCGGTTCAACAGTCACGACCGGCCGCTATGTCGCGATCTGAAACGCGACGGGTACCCCTGTCGCAATTTCAGTAATCCGGCCAGAACATTAAATTGCTCATATACCCCTGCTCTATATGCCATTAAAACCCTGTTTAATTTTAATTAAGCACTGTTATAAATATTAACGACTGGTTAAGCAACATTGAGTATTATTTACATGTTTTAATTAATTTAAAAGCTAAGTGCACAACTATATCTGCTCTCATGATTTCTTTACACTTGCACACACTAAACATTAATAATTGCCATTTGACCTTATTAAATTACTCAATAATCTATTCGGTAATTAAGTGTAATTATTTCACTTAAATTCCCTACTATTTTACATAACACTTGTTTCCGTTTTATTCGCATGATTTGTACATCGTTATCGCGTCCCTCTATCTTCGAGCACTCGAGGCAAGACGGACAACGCTTCGTTACACATTTTTCTTGGAATGGACCACCTCTCTGTTGGGAATACTCCTGACTGGACCAGGGACTCCTTGTCAAGGCCTCCATAAGTCTTCTTGGCTTTGGCGCACGTCCATTGCCGACGAGCTGGTTGTACCTTAAAACCCTTTACACCATTAGGGATCAGTACGATCCAAACGGCCTTAGTGTGTTTCCTTCTTATCTTGGGATCATGCCGAACCTCTGGTCTGTGTCTTGGCACGGCTAATGGACGGTTGTGACTTCTACCAGACTGCCAGCACACGATTAAGTGTTGTGCAACTGTTACTATCATTTGTTTATCGTTGTTTTACGAATATGTCCATATTCTTATCTACTATCTCTGTCCTCTCATCTGTTCACTTTCTCTCTACACTCTCGTCTAATCGTCTACTATTCTCATCTATTCTTGGTACTCTATTTGGTCATCTATATGATTGTCTAAGATAAGAAACATGACTATGCCAGTGCAATAGGCCCGATCTGGTCTTGGGAAGAGCGCCCGAAAAGTGCCATTTGCCCATGGGAGTTAAAATGATCAGGATATTGGCATACATCCAGTGCCATTATACTATCAAGATTTAATCTATGACAATCAATCAGTGCAATCTATACAAGTGCTATCGTTACTAGTGCACCGTTGTGCAACCTTACATGCTATATCGTTACATGGCCTATTCATTATCGTACTTGATGTGCTATTTTCCATGTACAAGTGCTATCATTCTCTTGCCATCGTTATTTTACTCTGCATGACTATTCTCTCTAGTTACCTTGCCTTTTTAAGACATTAATCATTTAAAGCATGCTTGTATATACGAGATATTAAGTCCTACTGGGCGTTTATCGCTCATCCTGTGCTATTATTTCATGTGTTTCAAGTGAGTCTGATGGGGAATACCACACTCACGAGGAAGGGCTTGAGGAGGATGCTCAGGAGTGACCCGTTTCGACAACCAATGCTTAGTAGTTAGTTAGTTAGTCGTCAATTAGTCATTATGTAATAGTTTAGCTTTGAATAAAGTACTATGGGCCCTAGTTTTGGCCCTGATTAGTGATTGTAATAGTTAGTTGATGAGTTATTAATGAAGTTGGATTACATTTGGTTTTATTCCAATTGTGCAATGGTTTGATGTCTATTTATTGATCGATACTATTTAATAACTGTAATTCCGCTCCGATATTCCGCGTCGGGGCGTTATAGTTTTCTGGTATCAGAGCCTAGGTTATTCTTAATTATAAGATGATCTAGGTTAACCTGCCTCAACTTAGAGTCTAAATCCATACCTATGTAAGAGATGGGTAGAACTAAGGGTAATAAGTTAAAATAAACTCACACATGCACAAACTTAGTGCAACCTCAATATCTTACATTAAAAATTCTCTTTTGAAGGAACTTAAAACATAGCTATGGCAGCGGAGCGTGCACAACTCCATGATATGCAACAAACTATTCAGCAACTCACTCAAGCACTACTTCAGGCTACTGGAGCCAATGGAAACTGAGGAGCCGGAAATTTACACATGAATTTCCGCAACCTAAACACACCTCGTTTCAGTGGGACCACTGATCCCGATGAGACAGAAAACTGGCTAAAGGAGACGGAGTGTATTTTTCACGTCATGCAATGCGCGGACAGAGATAAGTTATTACTAGCAACATTCCAACTTGAGAGGAACGCCCGTGCATGGTGGGAGTTCGTAGAGGCCACCATGGCCGATGCACAGTTCACATGGAATGAGTTTAAGGAGAACTTCAACTCCAAGTATTTTTCTGAAAGAGTCCAAGAGAGGAAGGCCTCTGAATTTGCTGCACTGAAATAGAGGAATCTCTCGGTTGCCGAGTATGAAGCACAATTCTCGCGGTTGGCACGATATGCCAATCACCTGGTCGGCACTGAAAGAATGAAGGCGAAGCGCTTTCTTAATGGGCTTAGGCCTGCATATATCACCCAACTGGCACCACTAGACATTCAGACCTATCCAGAAATGGTCAAGAAGGCACAGCTGCAAGAGGATGCGATCGACCTCACTGATCGCATCAAGGGTAGAATTAGGGGTGTAAACGGAACTCGATATTCCGACCCGATTCCGATAAAAATTATCGGTTTCGGAATCAGAAAATGATACCGATAGCTTATCGGAATAGGTATCGGATATTCCGATAAGTTATCAGAATCGGAATCGAAATTCAAAAATAATCGGAATCAGTATCGATATCGGTTTTTTCCGATAAATTATCATAAACTCAAGGTAAAATTATGGTAAACACCTTACCTTATCGGAATTTTGGTTCCGGTAATGTTATCGGAATCAGAACTAACCATTCTTATCGGAATCGGAATCGGAACCATATTTCGGTTATCGGAATCGGAATCTATGTTTCCGATTCCGAGCCCGACCCATTTGTAGCCATAGGTAGAATGGTCAAGAAAGAGCAGACATCAGGAGCACCAAGCAAGCCCACTAACGGCAAGAAAAGTCCGTTTAGCATCATTGACAGGCCAAGCCAAGAGCGAAAGCCCAAGGTCTTCACCCCACTGCCCCTAACAAACCTAGATGCAAGCACTGTGACAAGCTGGGTCACACTGCCGAGGAATGCTGGAGGAAGGTAGGCGCATGCCTATGCTATGAAAGTCGAGAGCACCGTATCCCCGACTGCCCTCTGCTCAAAGAGAATGAAAAGCGCCTGACTGGCCAGAAGAAGCCGGGCAGACTGCAAGCTGTCCAAGATATGGAGACCACCGAGGAAGGTGGAGTTGTGGAAGGTACCTTACCAATCTTTTCCCAATCAGCATTTATTTTGTTTGATACCGGTGCAACACATTCATTCATATCACAAGCATTTACTGACACATTAAATGTTAAACCTGTATCTATGGGAACTGAATTACCTGTTACAACCCCACTGGGCAAGAAAGCCCAACTGAACAAATATTTCCCATTAGCTGATGTGAAGATTGGTGAATTAAATTCTAGAGCCGACTTGATCTGTATGCCCATGGAAGGCTACGATGTCATTCTGGGAGCCGATTGGCTATCCACTTATGGGGCTTGTGTTGACTGTAGTAGTGGGAAGATAACATTTAGTGAATTCCCTAAGTTGACCTTTACAAAACGTAGACACAAGAGGTACTTGTCTCTCGTCTCTGCTATTAAGGTGCAGAACATGGTAAGAAAAGGGTGTGTGGCATTTCTTGCTGTCATAGTTGTAGAAAAGAAAGCATCTAAGATATCTGATATACACATAGTACAATAGTACCCCGACGTGTTCTCTGACGAGCTGCCAGGCATTCCACCTGAACGAGATGTAAATTTCTCAATTGATCTAACACCTGGAGCTGCACCGGTGTCACGTCAGTCATATAGAATGTCCCCAACTGAATTGAAGGAATTGAAGGAGCAATTGATGGAACTGTTGGAAAAAGGTTTTATCAGACCAAGTACTTCTCCGTGGGGAGCACCCATTCTATTTGTCAAGAAGAAGGACGGATCCATGAGATTATGCATCGACTACAGGCAGTTGAATCATCTGACTATCAAGAACAAATACCCTCTGCCTCGTGTTGATAAATTGTTTGATCAAATATCAGGAGCCAAATATTTCTCTAAGATTGACCTTAGATCGGGATATCATCAAATGAGGATTAAGGATGTGGATATTTACAAGACGACTTTCAGGAGCAGGTACGGTCATTATGAATTTGTAGTCATGCCTTTTAGACTAACCAATGCTCCTACAGCTTTTATGCACTTGATGAACAACATATATCAACCATACCTCGACAAGTTCATCGTGGTCTTTATTGATGATATTCTTATATATTCCAAGACCAAGGAAGAGCATGAGGAGCATCTGAGGATCGCTCTGCAGATTTTGCGCGACAACAAACTCTACGTCAAATTGAGCAAGTGTGAATTCTGGCTCGAGGAGGTGTCATTCCTAGGCCATGTCATATCACAGGATGGTATAGCTGTTGACCCTTCCAAAGTAGAAGCCGTACTCAACTGGGAGAGACCGACCAACATCACTGAGATCATAAGCTTTCTTGGACTGGCTGGCTACTACAGACGGTTCATAAAAGACTTCTCCAAGATAGCTGTACCTCTTACTCGCCTTACACGAAAAGATAACCCCTATGTCTGGAGCAAGAAATGTGAGAAAAGCTTTCAGACACTGAAGCAATGCTTGACCTCTGCACCTGTCCTCACGTTACCAGTCGAGGGCGAAGGATTCTCAGTCTACACTAATGCTTCTGGAATCGGTCTAGGCTGCGTGTTAATGCAGAATGAGAAGGTGATAGCCTATTCATCAAGACAGTTGAAGCCGCATGAGGTCAATTACCCCGTCCATGACCTAGAACTAGCTGCAGTGGTATTTGCACTCAAGATTTGGAGGCATTATCTTTATGGAGAACAGTTCATTATCTATTCTGATCATAAGAGTTTAAAGTATCTATTTTCCCAGAAGGAGATCAATATGCGACAAAGGAGATGGCTGGAGTATCTGAAGGACTTTGATTTCAATATTCAATATCATCCTGGCAAAGGTAATGCAGTAGCAGATGTGTTGCCCGGTTGGCTAACCCAGAGGGGGGGTGAATGGGTCTTTAAATAAAATTTATCTGATAAAAACCTGAACTCAAACAAACATGAAGAGTTCTTGAAAGAGATTAGTAATGGTTAGTAAAAACAACAATCACACAATGAAGACAATCACACAACACACAGATTTATCCTGGTTCGGATCTCCTCTCCTTAGGAGTCCTACGTCCAGTCCCTGAGCAACCCTCAGGATTTCACTAACTAGGGTACAGTCCCCCTATGGACAAAAACAACCACCCAGCTCAGCTGGTCTTCCTTCACTCCTGAAGGGAACACAACACCCTGGTACCACCAGGTCTTCCTTCACTCCTGAAGGGAAAAACACCACCCTGGAAACCACCAGGTCTTCCTTCACACACGAAGGGAAAAACACAAGAAAATCTTGAAAGAAATGACTAGCCCCTAGATCAAGCTTTTACAACACTCAATCTGAAGCTACAAGCACTGAGAGACAAAGATCTACACAATGTGCACTCTCTCAGAACTAATCTAGCTCTTCCTTAATTTTTCTTCTCACAGCACAAGGAGCTAAGAGCCAAGATCGAAAGGAATGAATTTCTGGCTCTAGAGATCTTGAAAGCTACAGAGTTCTGGTCTCTCTTGAATATCAATAATGCTTTCTTCTTTGGTGTGTATTTTGTCTTCAGAACTTCGTCTTGTATTTATATCTCCAATTTGAATGAGGACGAAGAGATGACCGTTGTCTCACAGCTTTGGTGTACGTTAGACTGAAGGATTTGTGGAAGCTTCCTGTCGACAGTCTTTTGTTCTTTGGAGCACGCAAAGTGATGAGATCTTCTGAGTTGGCTTGTAGTTCTTTCTGTGTCCAATGTTGTAGGATAGTACATCCTCAAGGTTCTGCAAGGTTGAGCTTTAATGGTAGACACTATACTATCTCCAGATGTCAATCAACGTCAGAGCAGATAGATACAAATATAGTAGTAACAGTTTATCGTTCTAAAAGATGCATGCAGAGAATACACGAGAATGGAAGATATGTTCCGTATCCATGCAGAGATACGTTCAGTCTTTATTAAATGCATGGCAGTCAAACAGACGTGATGCAACTTTGACTATTCAACGTATCTTAAATCAAGATAAACAATTAATTAATAGAAACATGACTTATGCAATCGTTATGATAGTCTGATAGAATCGTTGTGAACAATTGCTATAGTCTCAGAAGAAGTCGTTATGATAACTTATGAAATCGTTATCACAACCAAGTCGTTATAACTCCTAAAAGAATCGTTACGCTTACTTATAGAAACGTTATGACGAACAAGTCGTTACAACTTTCTAAAGGAATCGTTACGCTGACTTACAGAATCGTTATGACGAGCAAGTCGTTATAACTTTCTAAAGAAATCGTTACGATGACTTACAGAATCGTTATGACGAGCAAGTCGTTATAACTTTCTAAAGAAATCGTTACGATGACTTACAGAATCGTTATGACGAGCAAGTCGTTATAACTTTCTAAAGAAATCGTTACGATGACTTACAGAATCGTTATGACGAGCAAGTCGTTATAACTTCTGAAGAAATCGTTACGATGACTTACAGAATCGTTATGACGAGCAAGTCGTTATAACTTTCTAAAGAAATCGTTACGATGACTTACAGAATCGTTATGACGAGCAAGTCGTTATAACTTCTGAAGAAATCGTTACGATGACTTACAGAATCGTTATGACGAGCAAGTCGTTATAACTTTCTGAAGAAATCGTTACGATAACTTACAGATCGTTATGACGAGCAAGTCGTTATAACTTCTGAAGGAGTCGTTACGATAACTTACAGAGTCGTTATAATGAGCAAGTCGTTATAACTTCTGAAGGAGTCGTTACGATAACTTACAGAGTCGTTATAACATCGACTTGTTTGACACAGCAAGGTTATTCAATCTTACAAGTAAATCGTTGTACTTGTGAGGAAATCGTTACAGTTAATGAAGGAATCGTTATAGCTCTTCTGAAAACAATGTATGTAAGTACTTACCACAAATGCTTGACTTTCTTTGGGTATTTCCTGTGCTTAAGGCTAAATAAAACATAGTTAGAAAAACTTTTGACAGTGTTTTGTTTATCACCAAAATAAGCATGTAATTAATTTAAAAGTACATGGGGATGGACTGTTCATCAATCTCCCCCTTTTTGGTGATGACAAAACTATGATCAACATTTAAGTAGTACTTAACAGTAAACAGGAATAAAAGTACTTCAAGCATGATTCAAGAATGTATCAGACAAATGTAGGTAAACATTCTCCCCCTTTTTGTCATTAAGCAAAAAGTAATAGGAAAGAGACAAAGAATAAGAGACAATGAGGAGAAAGAGCACAACCCATTCATTAAGCTTGTGGAGGTACAGGCAAATAATAAGCAGGAGAGAGAAGGGAGGCATAATGAGAAATAGCTTCCCAGGCCTGCTCTTCCTGACGCATAAAAAATTGCCTAAAGGCACCACTCTCAATGAAGAAGGTTGGTCCCATGGTTGAAGCCATCTTGGAGAGATAGATGCTGCGCTGCTTGGTAAGAAACTGGTCATAATCATCTGGATCCATGGAGGAGCGGATGATGAGAGTTGTACCAAAGCTTGCACAGGCAAGAAATTGATCCATGGTGACAGGATAGAAAATCTGTTTCTCCTTGAGTTCATGGCGTAGAGCTAGAAACACCTTGTACCTTTCAGCCCAAATTTTGTAGGGATCAAGGACCAGATGGATGGAGTTCATGTCCAAGAAAGTGGCAGGAGAGACAGGAGCTTTTCCTTCCCTGGCCTGAGCAGCATTCAGATGAGCTAGCTGTTGAGCTGACAGAGAGTAAAGCTTGGACCATTCGGAGGCATTCAGCCTTTCACATTCTGAGAGTAGAGGGGCAAGAACATCAGATTTGACAAACCCTCTATGATATTCCCGGAATAGAAATCTAGGAAAACCAACTTGGAGGCCTTTCTGAATCTTGATTCTGCCCATGACTCTGGCAAAACGCTCAAAGATGATTGAACCAATCGAAGACTCCATGATCAGGAAATGAATCTGAGGCAGGAGAATGTCTTCAGGTAAATGAAGAGTTGCAAAATCTACTCTTATTTCCTCAGACTGCTCAGAGTGGATAAGGACCTTGATGGCTCTCTTGAACTGGCTAAGCTGAACTTCAGGTAATCTGTTGAGATACCTGTAGTTGTTGAACATTTGGAAATGCCTGATCAGCTTGATTAGCTTCTGAATGGCAGGGGCCCAGGTGTTCTGGTGGTGAAACTTGAACCACTCAGAAAGGGTTAAGGAGTGATCCCTGGGAGGAAACCTTGCTGCCTTAGCCTGAAGAAAGCGATTGTACAAATCTTTATGAGATCTAGCCCATTGCTCCTCAGTTTTGGAGTGGGCTGAGGAGAAGATTTTGGATTTTTCGGCTTTAGACAGAGGAGTATAGGGAAGAATTACGTCTAGATGGTCAGAGAGGTTAAGAAAAGGAAGATTGTAAAGAGTGGCAAAAACAACCTTTTGTAGGTATTCTTTGTACAGTGAGGTATGCTTGTTGGTCACTGTAAGAGAAAACCACAAAGGTGGGTAAAGAGGAGTGTTGGAGGAAGAAAGTTTGCGTTTCTTTGAGACAGTACTGGAAGAGTCTGTCTTGGAAAGGTGGTCTCCTACCTTTAGCACAGACCTAAGGATAACCTCTTCAAACTCATCCTTAATTTTATCAAGAAAGGGAGAGTCGATTTGGGCATTCTTAGGAATAATAGTGATAAAGGAGGGAGGTGCAGGGGGGTAGAGAAATGCATCAGAATTGAGAAATCCTACTTCTGGAGATGAAGATGTACCAGAAGAGGATGAGGCTCCAGCTGAGGATGCTGGAGGGGCCTCGAAATTTTGAGAAGAAGAAAGATGAGAAGTGGAAGAAACAGGAGAGGATGAGGTAGGATGAGGAGGGAAAGGTGTGGGAGAAGAAATGGGCCTGGATCTAGGCCTTTTGAAGTGAGGTGGAGCAGGTGGAGCTGTGAAGTTAGTGGGTGGAGAAGGAGGAATGGGAGTGTTGGTAGAAGTGGGAGCAAAGGGTGGAGGATCTGAAACCACTTCTTCAGGCAAGGGAGGCAAAGGAACCAACACTGCCGGCCGTGGTGGCCCTGATTCCAACACAACTGGCCCTGATGGCCCTGACTCTTCAGCTGGCCCTGATGGCCCTGATGGTTCGGCCGCTGCTGCTGCCTCGGCTTCATCTGCTGGGGCTGCTGTTCCTTCTGATGATGATGCGGCTGCTGGTCCTTCTGCTGGGGCTGCTGCTGTTTGCCCGGAGGGCTCAGGTACACTTGTGTTAGGTTCCTGAGCTGCTGGAGGAGGAGCTTGAGCTCCAACTGCCTGAAGGATGTCAGATAACAAATTCTTCATGGTCCCCATTTCTTGATGGAACCATGTCATGGCAGAGCGAATCTGAACAAGTTCCTTGCGGGCTGAAGCTTGGCTCAGAAAAATGGAATTCACATCAGACTGAAGTGTACAAAGCAGCTCACCCTGAATATCCAACCTCTCAATCACAGGTTTTAAATTGATGACAATTTTTGCTTGACCTGTCTTTCAAATGGTGCGTCAGCTAAAAGGGGTACTTCAGGAGCTATAACTTTCTCTTTGCCCTTTGTAGCTGGAGGAGGTGGATCATTATCCTCATCAGAACTTGATGAACTAGCTGTCTCCCCTTCTCTGAGATCCAAATTTGCAGAATCTCTCTGTACTTCCTCCTGATCTCTGGTGGCTGGTGGTGCATCAGCTGGTTTCTCTTGGGATTGCTCCCCCTCAAGTGGAGCATCTTCTGCAACTGCACCAGTCTCCCCCTGACAGGGAGCATCCATTTCCATAGAGTCATCCTGAGGATTTTGCTGCTCTTCTTCCACTGGGCCTTCTTCAATAATGTGGCCTGATGCCACAGTCTCCTCTACAACAGGCAAGATGTCCTCTGGGAGAATATCCTCAATTCTCCTTTCAGCAAGAAGTACAACTGGCACTTCAGGAAATTCTGGATTTGCTGCTGCTGGCCTTTCTTCTTCTTCCCTTACTGCTGTTGCTGCCTCTGATTGATTTCTGGCCATAGATGGCCCTTCCTGCTCTGCTTCTACAAGGACTGGAACAGAACCTGATTCCAGTGGCAATTCGGGCATCACATCAGCTGCTTCCAGCTGAGATTGAGCAACTGAAGGCTCACCAATGAGTGCTTCACCTTCTGCAACTGAGGCCTTGGACCAGACCCCATTGACTACTGAAAAGCCACTCTTCTTTAGATTTCTGGACCTGATAGCTTGGCCCATCTTCTCTACAACTGCCCCTGAGACATCTACACCGAAGTGTCTGAAGATCCTGGTAAGTAAATGGGCATAGGGCAGGGACACATTCAACTTGCTTTTAGTGTCCCAAATCTGTTCCCTGGCATATTTCATTCTCTCTATCATCACTGCGGCCATATTGATTTCCTTATTTTTAATGGCCCAGAACATTAGGTCGGAGTCAGCCTTAGTGCAAGAGGAGAAGGTTGCACTACGGGGAACCAAAATCTGACATACAATGAAGTGAAGGAGGCGATTGAAGGCACTTAATTGATTGATATCTAGCTTGCCATCCCTCATCTTGAACCCCGGCCCAACAATCCCCAAACCCTTTTCTTGGGTTTCTACTGAGTGAATCCCACTGAAACCGGATGTGCTTACTCCAAACAGCATCCTAAGCAGTTCCTGGTCGATTCTGATTAGGGTGCCCTTGACCGAAGAAACGAGGGCCCCATCTTCTTCTGTTCTTAAGCACACAAAGAACGCCTTTACCAAGTCCGGATAACTTACCTCTGAGCAAGTGGTAAGTCCTTTCCATTTCATCTGGTTGATCTTCTCAACAATGCTGCTCATTCCATTCTTCTGCAGATCTTCAATATCTACTTCCTTGTGACCACAGAGCTTCGTCTTCACAAAGGTGAAACGCTCCTGCTGTGCTGGGGTGAGGTATTCGGCGCTGTAGCCACCCACACTGCCGGCAATAGCTGGTGCGGCCATGGATTCAGGTGGGAGAAGGTTTGAAAGATTGAAGAGAAGGGTGACGAGAAGAAACCCTCAAACGATTTCGCGGGAAGGAGATGGAAGCTTCAAATTTGCAGAGGATAGAGGCAAGAGTCGCTAGGGCATCGGCTCATGCGTCGGGACGAAAGAGGGAAAAAGGTGAACGAGGAAGGGGAATCGTTAACGCATCGATTTAAAGAAGATAAAAGCTCCAAAAAGGTGAGGCGTCAGAAAACGACAAACGAGGTTGACCGCCTCGAAAGACTATGACTTATCGGACGGAAACGCTTAAACTGAGAATTTTGAATTGATTTTGCCGTAAAAGGAGAGAGAGAAAACCTACTTAAATTCTGAGAATTTTTATACCAGCTTTAAATGAAGATCTTTTCACAAAATACACATGCCTAACTCCCTTCTAAGAGATGTAAATCTCTCTTCAGGTAAGGCCTTTGTGAAAATATCTGCTAACTGATTGTTTGTATCAATAAACGATATTTCAATATTGCCATTAGCTACATGATCACGAATAAAATGGTATCTGACCTCAATGTGTTTGGTCCTGGAGTGCTGAATTGGATTTTTGGTGAGGTTGATAGCACTGGTGTTGTCACATAGCAGTGGAATTGTCTTGATTTTGAGTCCAAAATCCTCAAGCTGTTGCTTTATCCATAAGAGTTGTGTACAGCAACTTCCAGCAGCTACGTACTCGGCTTCAGCTGTAGATAGTGCTACTGAATTTTGTTTCCTTGAGGACCATGAGATTAAACACCCTGCAAGAAATTGACAGCAACCACTGGTGCTTTTTCTATCTACCTTGCATCCAGCATAGTCAGCATCAGAATATCCTACTAAATTTACATCACAGGAGTTTGGATACCATAGTCCTAGATCATGAGTCCTGGCTAAGTATCTAAAAATTCTTTTCACAGAAATTAAATGTGACTCTCTAGGGTCGGCTTGATATCTAGCACACATGCATACACTAAATAATATATCAGGTCTAAGTTAGATAAAGTAATGAACCTATCATACCTCTGTAGATCTTTTGATCTACCTTCTTACCATCCTTGTCACTGTCCATCCTAGTTGATGTACCCATTGGTGTTGACAGTGGCTTGGTGTTTTCAAATCCAAATTTCTTTAGCAGTTCTCTGGTGTACTTTGCTTGACAGATGTGAGTTCCTTCCTTTCCTTGTTTGATTTGAAGTCCAAGGAAGTAGTTAAGCTCTCCCATCATACTCATCTCAAATTCTCCCTGCATTAGCTTTTCAAAATACTTGCACAAGGATTCATCAGTAGATCCAAAGATGATGTCATCCACATAAATTTGAACCAACAGTATATTTTTGACTTTTGTTTTTATAAAAAGAGTGCTATCTACTTGACCTCTACTGAAACCATGTTTTAGGAGAAAAGAACTAAGTCTTTCATACCAGGCTCTAGGTGCTTGTTTTAAACCATATAAAGCCTTATGCAATTTAAAAACATGATTCGGAAAGTCTGTATCATCAAAACCCGGCGGTTGTTCCACATAAACTTCTTCTTTAATAAAACCATTTAGAAAGGCAGATTTAACATCCATTTGAAATAACTTTAGATCTAATGCAGATGCATAAGCAAGTAAAATTCTAATAGCCTCAAGTCTAGCCACTGGTGCATAGGTTTCATCAAAATCTATGCCTTCCTCTTGACAATAGCCTTGAGCCACCAGTCTGGCCTTGTTTCTTAGAATTACACCAGATTCATCCAATTTGTTTCTGAACACCCATTTGGTGCCGATCACAGGATGGTCTGATGGTCTAGGAACAAGTGACCATACTTGGTTTCTCTTGAATTGATTTAATTCATCTTGCATTGCTATTATCCAAGATTCATCAGTTAAGGCTTCATTGACTGTCTTAGGCTCTATTTGAGATACAAAAGCAAGGTAATCACAAGGAATCACGTTACCTCTTGTTCTTACCCCTACAGATGGATCACCAATGATGTTTTCAGGTGGGTGATCTTTCTTGTATCTCCATTCCTTTGGAAGAGTTTCATGAGAAATTTCTTCTTGTTGCAATTCTTCCAGAGGCGGATCATCCTTGTCTTCAAGTGATGTGTCTTTCAGTTTATTGGACAGTTCATCTGCATCATCATTATCACTTTCTACTTCCTTCCTCAAGGAAGGGTTAGTTTCATCAAAAATAATGTGTACAGACTGTTCAATCAATAAGGTACGTTTATTAAACACTCTATAGCCTTTGGGTTTAGAAGTGTATCCCATGAAGATGCCTTCATCTGATTTGGCATCCAACTTACCAATATCCCTTTTTCCGTTGTTGTGTATAAAGCAAGGACATCCAAAGGTTCTGAAATGGCTGATCTTTGGCTTCTTCCCTTTAAACAGCTCATATGCAGTCTTCTTCAGGATTGGCCTGATCATGACTCTGTTGACAATATAGCTGGCTGTGTTGACTGCTTCTGCCCAGAAATATCTTGGTAACTCATATTCACAAAGCATGGTTCTTGCCATATCCAAGAGAGTTCGGTTCTTCCGTTCAGCTATACCATTTTGCTGTGGTGTCCTTGGTGCTGAGAAATTGTGCTGAATTCCTTGATCATCACAGAATCTAGCAAACTTTTCATTTTGGAACTCACCACCATGATCAGATCGAATGGATACTATACTGAACTTCTGATCTTTCTGGACTTTCCTGCTGAAACAGACAAAATTATCAAAAGTATCATCTTTATGTTCTAAGAAAGATACCCATGTGAATCTTGAGTAGTCATCTACTATAACAAATCCGAAATTCTTTCCTCCAAGACTGGTAGTTCTCATTGGCCCAAATAGATCCATATGTAGGAGCTCTAAGGGTTTTGAGGTGGTCACCACCGTCTTTGACTTGAAGGAACTCTTTGTGTGCTTTCCCTTAGCACAAGGTCTGCAAACACTTTCTAATTTACCATTGATTTTCGGTAGACCTTCCACAAGATTCCTCTTTCTGAGCTTGCTCAAGCCATCCAAGCTGCAGTGGCCTAGCCTTCTGTGCCACAGATCAGTTGATTTGTCTTTGCTGGCTACCAGACATACATTTTGCTCTTTGAGTTCTTCAAGGTAGAGCACGTACAGATTCTTCTCTCTATTTGCTTCAAAGATGACTGCTCCATCCTTTAGTATGCTGCATTTTGACTCTTGAAATTTGATTTGATGTCCTCTATCACACAGCTGACTTATACTGATGAGGTTGTGCTTCAATCCTTTGACTAACAGCACATCTTCTATGACTGTTTTTCCTTTGCTGTTTACTGATCCACTGCCTACTACAGTTCCTTTTCCATTATCTCCATAAGTAACTGTTCCTTCTTCATCTTGGAGATGGGAGAAAAGCTTCAGGTTTCCTGTCATGTGCCTTGAGCACCCGCTATCCAAATACCATTTGGATGCTCGAAGGTTAACCTGAAATAAAGACATCAAGATTTAGGTACCCAAGTTCTTTTGGGTCCTGATGGGTCAGTATCATTATTTTTACTTTTTATTATCCACTTCTTATGTCTTGTTGGACAGGTGGATTTTAAATGTCCTAGCTTATTACAGTGACTACAACATGATGTTATTGTTACTCTTTCTATATACTTAAAATTAGCTTTATATGCCACATCTTGTTCTGGAGTGAATTTAGGAGTTGGATATTTTTCAGGATAGACTATTTCTTCTTCATTTACTGGAGGTATGTATCCTATACCTCGTTTGTTCTTACCAGATCTTCTAGCACCCTTTAGTAATAAGGAGTTCTTCCCATTTGTAAACTTTTCTAAGGTGCTTGCTAGTGTATTGTTTTCTTCATTTAATTCTTTTACCGTTTTTCTTAAATCATCTGAGCTTTCCTGTTTTTCTAGTTTAATGATTTGTTTGTTCTTGTCCTTTAAGTTTTCACATAATAGTTCATTTCTTCTCTAAGCTCCATTATTTGTTTTTCTAGTTCTTCATTTTCAGATTTTAAATCTGAGTTGGTATTTTCGAGACAGGTGATATTTTTCTTGCTAACCTTAAGTAGTTTAGACACTTCTTTATACTTATCGTAAAGTTCATTAAAGGCACTTTCCAAATTATCGGAATCTGAATCATTACAGGAATCAAAAGAGGAATCAGAAGTTACCTTATCCCCGGTATTTGCCATAAAAGCCAGGTTGGCTTCTTCTTCTTCACTGCTGGAGCTTGACTCACTGTCTGAGTCGCTGCTGTTTTCCCATGCAGCTGCCATGGCTTTCTTTTTGTATCTTCTGAACTTCTTGGAGCTGTCCTTCTTCTTGTGATCATTTTTCTTTAGCATTGGACAGTCTGCCTTGATATGTCCAGGCTTCTTGCATTCATAGCAAAGTGGCTCATTCCTCTTCTGATCTTTTCCGTCTGGTCTCTTGAGATCTTTGTTTTTCTTGAAGTACCTCCTACCAGACTGGAACTTCTTCTTCTTGGCCAAGATTCTCTGCAATCTTTTTGACAGCATAGCTTCTTCATCATCACTATCTTTGCTATCTTCACTGTTATCCAAGGATTCTTCAGATGAGTCCCCATTAGCTTTAAGCGCATTGGACTGCTTCTTTCTACTGGAGGATTCTCCTAATCTTTCCATGTTTATTTCATGGGCCATGAGAGACCCGATGAGCTTTTCTACTGACATTCTCTTAAGGTCATTAGCTTCTTCGATAGCTGTGACCTTTGGCGTCCATGAAGATGGCAAGGATCTGAGAATCTTCCTTACCATATCTGCAACCTCATATGACTTTCCTAGACTGGCTAGACCATTAGTGATGTCAGTAAATCGACTAAACATTTGGGTAATAGACTCACCTGATTGCATTTGAAATCTTTCATACTGAGTGACAAGAATGTCGATTCTTGTCTCCTTTACTTTGTCTGTACCTTCATACGTAATCCTTAGCTTTTCCCACATTTCCATGGAGGATTTGCATGCTGAGACTCTGTTGAACTCCTTCTTGCTTAGAGCACAACATAGAATGCTCTTGGCTTTACAGTTCAAGGAGATTTTCTTTCTATCTTCATCTGTCCATTGTGCTTTCTCATTTGTGACGACCAGATCACCTTCTTCCACTATCGACCAGATTTGATAGTCGTGGCCTTGTAGAAAGTATTCCATCCTGGTCTTCCAATACGTATAATCTTCACCGTCGAACAAAGGAGGTCTGTTGACAGACTGACCTTCGAAGTGACCTTGGGCTGCCATGGATCTTTACTCTTCAGATCGTTGGATCTTGTTCTTTGTCGAAGAGACTCGCTCTGATACCACTTGTTGCCCGGTTGGCTAACCCAGAGGGGGGGTGAATGGGTCTTTAAATAAAATTTATCTGATAAAAACCTGAACTCAAACAAACATAAAGAGTTCTTGAAAGAGATTAGTAATGGTTAGTAAAAACAACAATCACACAATGAAGACAATCACACAACACACAGATTTATCCTGGTTCGGATCTCCTCTCCTTAGGAGTCCTACGTCCAGTCCCTGAGCAACCCTCAGGATTTCACTAACTAGGGTACAGTCCCCCTATGGACAAAAACAACCACCCAGCTCAGCTGGTCTTCCTTCACTCCTGAAGGGAACACAACACCCTGGTACCACCAGGTCTTCCTTCACTCCTGAAGGGAAAAACACCACCCTGGAAACCACCAGGTCTTCCTTCACACACGAAGGGAAAAACACAAGAAAATCTTGAAAGAAATGACTAGCCCCTAGATCAAGCTTTTACAACACTCAATCTGAAGCTACAAGCACTGAGAGACAAAGATCTACACAATGTGCACTCTCTCAGAACTAATCTAGCTCTTCCTTAATTTTTCTTCTCACAGCACAAGGAGCTAAGAGCCAAGATCGAAAGGAATGAATTTCTGGCTCTAGAGATCTTGAAAGCTACAGAGTTCTGGTCTCTCTTGAATATCAATAATGCTTTCTTCTTTGGTGTGTATTTTGTCTTCAGAACTTCGTCTTGTATTTATATCTCCAATTTGAATGAGGACGAAGAGATGACCGTTGTCTCACAGCTTTGGTGTACGTTAGACTGAAGGATTTGTGGAAGCTTCCTGTCGACAGTCTTTTGTTCTTTGGAGCACGCAAAGTGATGAGATCTTCTGAGTTGGCTTGTAGTTCTTTCTGTGTCCAATGTTGTAGGATAGTACATCCTCAAGGTTCTGCAAGGTTGAGCTTTAATGGTAGACAGCTATACTATCTCCAGATGTCAATCAACGTCAGAGCAGATAGATACAAATATAGTAGTAACAGTTTATCGTTCTAAAAGATGCATGCAGAGAATACACGAGAATGGAAGATATGTTCCGTATCCATGCAGAGATACGTTCAGTCTTTATTAAATGCATGGCAGTCAAACAGACGTGATGCAACTTTGACTATTCAACGTATCTTAAATCAAGATAAACAATTAATTAATAGAAACATGACTTATGCAATCGTTATGATAGTCTGATAGAATCGTTGTGAACAAATTGCTATAGTCTCAGAAGAAGTCGTTATGATAACTTATGAAATCGTTATCACAACCAAGTCGTTATAACTCCTAAAAGAATCGTTACGCTTACTTATAGAAACGTTATGACGAACAAGTCGTTACAACTTTCTAAAGGAATCGTTACGCTGACTTACAGAATCGTTATGACGAGCAAGTCGTTATAACTTTCTAAAGAAATCGTTACGATGACTTACAGAATCGTTATGACGAGCAAGTCGTTATAACTTTCTAAAGAAATCGTTACGATGACTTACAGAATCGTTATGACGAGCAAGTCGTTATAACTTTCTAAAGAAATCGTTACGATGACTTACAGAATCGTTATGACGAGCAAGTCGTTATAACTTCTGAAGAAATCGTTACGATGACTTACAGAATCGTTATGACGAGCAAGTCGTTATAACTTTCTAAAGAAATCGTTACGATGACTTACAGAATCGTTATGACGAGCAAGTCGTTATAACTTCTGAAGAAATCGTTACGATGACTTACAGAATCGTTATGACGAGCAAGTCGTTATAACTTTCTGAAGAAATCGTTACGATGACTTACAGAATCGTTATGACGAGCAAGTCGTTATAACTTCTGAAGGAGTCGTTACGATAACTTACAGAGTCGTTATAATGAGCAAGTCGTTATAACTTTCTGAAGGAGTCGTTACGATAACTTACAGAGTCGTTATAACATCGACTTGTTTGACACAGCAAGGTTATTCAATCTTACAAGTAAATCGTTGTACTTGTGAGGAAATCGTTACAGTTAATGAAGGAATCGTTATAACTCTTCTGAAAACAATGTATGTAAGTACTTACCACAAATGCTTGACTTTCTTTGGGTATTTCCTGTGCTTAAGGCTAAATAAAACATAGTTAGAAAACTTTTGACAGTGTTTTGTTTATCACCAAAATAAGCATGTAATTAATTTAAAAGTACATGGGGATGGACTGTTCATCAAGATGCACTTAGCAGGAAGCCTGTGGCATCCTTGCCATGTTTAGTTATGGGTGAGATGCAATTACTTGAGCAATTCGCGAGTCTGGATCTAAATATTGAGCAGAGAAGTTATCAGGTGTTAGTGGCCAACCTTAGAGCTCAACCAGACATCTTTGTCGAGATCAGGGACACACAAGCTAATGATCCCTTTCTAATTTGAGTCAAGAAAACCATAGCTGACGGACCCGATTTCTCCATCACTGAGGATGGGAGACTGTTATTTCAAGCCAGGACCTGTGTGCCTGGCAATGAAGAGTTGAAAAGGAAGCTGATGGATGAAGCCCACAAGACTAAGTACACCATTCACCCAGGTGCAACCAAGATGTACCAAGACATGAAAAGGTCATTTTGGTGGCCCAATATGAAACGTAAGGTGGCTGAGCATGCCGCGCACTGCCTCACATGTCAGCAAGTAAAAGTAGAACATCGACGTCCTGTGAGTGTACTCAGACCCCTGGACATCCCTGAATGGAAGTGGGAGAGTATCGGCATGGACTTCATCATGGGTTTACCCCGAACTCGTGGTGGACTCGAAGCTATCTGGGTCATTGTGGACCGATTGACTAAGTATGCACACTTCCTTGCAATCAAAAGTACCTGGAGTGTTGATGTGCTAGATGCGCTATATGTGAAAGAAATTGTGAGACTACATGGAGTCCCCATGTCCATAGTCTCAGATCGTGACCCCAGATTCACTTCTAGATTGTGGAATGGACTTCAGACTGCCTTAGGTACAAAACTCAATTTTAGCACAGCATTCCACCCACAGACAGATGGGCAGACGGAAAGAACAAATTAGATCGTAGAGGATATGCTACGAGCTCGCACTATAGATTTTGAAGGTTACTGGAATGAACAATTGTCATTAATTGAATTCACCTACAATAACAACTACCAGGCCAGCATCAAGATGGCACCATTTGAAGCCTTGTATGGTAGAAGTTGTAGATTGTCAGTCTGCTGGAATGAAGTAGGTGAACAACAATGGCTGGGACCAGACATGGTACAGAACACTAGCAGAGATATACAAATCATCAGGGATAGGATTAAAATAGCTCAGTCCAGGCAGAAGAGCTATGCAGACAAGAGAAGAAGGGATTTAGAATTCCAAACTGGAGATCATGTGCTGCTTAAGGTAACCCTGACCAGAGGATTTCAAAGGTTTGGGATGAAAGGCAAGTTAAGACCGAGATTTATAGGTCCATTTGAGGTACTGGAAAGAGTTGGCGAAGTGGCGTATCATCTAGAATTACCTCGTCAGTTTTCCACCGTACACAATGTTTTTCTTGTATCTATGCTAAGGAAGTATGTGTACGACCCATCACATGTGATCAGCTATGACGATATAATTTTAAACAAAGATATGACCTATGAAGAGAAGCCGGTGAGAATCTTAGACAAGAAGATACAACAGCTCCGGAACCGACCCATATCAGTGGTAAAGGTGCTATGGAGAAACCACGAAGTCGAAGAAGTCACGTGGGAACCCGAAGCAACAATGCGACGGAATTACCCAGATCTATTCAGTAAGTCATTCTTCCTCTTACGATCATATGAATTTGGGGACCAAATTCTTTTAAGAGGGGGAGGATGTAGCAACTCTGATTTTTTAAATCTTAAATAAAATAAAATTTTAATTAAATAAATGTGATAAATAGATTTAAATTGAAATCAAGGGGGAATAAATTGAAATAAAGGGAATTAAATCAAAGCCCATTAAGCTAAATTAAAAGAAGGGTTATATTAATTGTAATATCCTCAAATTTTAAACATCATGATTTACTTAGTAACTTTTGTTTATGCATATCAATTAGTCTTAAATTGAGATATTTAGATCTAAGGGTGTATTTAGGGCACACTATCATAAACCGGTACTACTTTCGGTCGTGCGTACCCCGACAGGGTGACACCGGATTTTGATAACATAATTTAATTCTGAGACCACCATAATTCTCAGAAAAATATGCCGATATCAGAAATGTAAATATCCGGAATTGTTGACGTGCGGATTTTGAGATTAAGTCGACACAACTATTTTTCGGGTGATTTTTCACTGGATGAAAAATAAATTCTAAAAATTAAAATAAAATCACCATAATTTTTAAAACATTACGTTAGCCTATGGCTGAAATTTTAACACAAATGGACATCGTTTGAATATATTTACATGAGGAATATTGGGCCCGTTGAATTATGGACTATTTACGGTGGTGATTTTTCTGGGAATTAAGTTTGCTTACGTGTGAGGAGCTGGGACAGCCACCTCACTTAAGTGGGAGTTTAACACGTAAACCCTTAGGTGTTAAGCCATGGGATGTGCATGCTTATCGTGTCACTGTTACACCTGGGCGTGAAGGTGTCAACATGCATGGGGAGCATGCTGGGTTATAAAAGCAACCCCTCACCCTTTGTACGCACCTTTCCACCTCTTTGTTCCTACTTACCCTTGCACACCACAGCCCTTGCTTCTGTTTCCTTCTATTGTTTCTGTTGGAGCTGTTGCAGCTGCTTGCCATGACTACTGTTGTTGTTGTTTCTTCTTCTTTTGAATTGCCACTTTTCAACAACGTCGGCTGAAGGTATTACTCCGGCAATCTTCTTGTTCTTCTTCACATTGCTACTGATTCTACGTGAAGGAGAAGAAGAACTTTCATTTCCCTTTCCAGTCAAGTAGGTTCCTTCCTACGTTTCCTCTCCAATCTTCTTCTTTTAGGTTAAGAAGTCCAAGTTTAGGCATTGGATCATGTTCACACTTGCCATTGATACTGGAAACATCATTAGAATTGTGTTTCTATTTCCTGTGATCAAGCTTTAGTTAATATTTGTGTTACTCCAAGTATGTTGGTGGAAATCTTCCTATTTGTTGTAAGAGAATGTGCTTAGGAAGAGTATGTCTTCAGTTATCATCTCGTTATAGGTGTATATGCCTTAGTATGTTCTTGTTGTCCCACTTGATTTCCTCATATAAGTGATGTTTAGAACTGTGTACAAGACCCTCTTTGATGTGTTAAGCATATTTGGTTTCATAGGAAATGTCTAAAAGAGTCTTTAGAGTTGTATAGATCTATTTCTGAAAGCTGGACTTACGGATGTCGATAGTTGGAAATCATCTGTCGACAGGCCTCAAGCTTTCCAGAACTCAAAACTTCTGAAAAATCAGTAGTTGTCGACAGATAGCTCTCATCTGTCGACAGATGACTCTGACCTATCGACAGATGACCCTTACCTGTCGACAGGCACTGTCCAAATCTCAGAAACATGGTTCTGGGAACCAGTACCTGTCGATAGCCACCTTCTAGCTGTCGACACATGCTGTCCTGTTGTGTTTTCAGCACCAATTCTTGTCCCATCCTTTGAAGACTCACTATACTATTGACCCTATGAGTTGTTTATCTCATTTCCTTGGATTTTAAACTACTCTATGACCAAGATGATTTGATTACCCATTCATCAAACTATCTTTTGAATTTCTATCCCTATTGTGCTCATGAAATAAAACTTAATGATCGGAAGACAGTGCTCTCTTCAAAGAGGGAATTAGGATCACCTGTGGTAGCACCAGTAACTTGTGATCAGCTGTGGGCGATAGTTTTTAGGTAAATCCAAGTCAGTGGTCTGATAATAGTGGGTAATAAACCTCGTTCTTGCGCAATGAACAAGATCCAAGGTGCTGGAATTACCTAGGCATTGAGGATGTATTTACGTTATTTAGTAACCTCTTGAGAGCAGTATGATGCCTGTCGAATTCGTTTCGAAATCAAGTTATGGTCTAAATTTTGAAAGATATATATGACTCTTGTTCTGAAATTCGTTTGAGCCGTTATGAAATCAAATTTGGCTATATGTTTCGGTTAAGTATGAAGTTCATGAGCAAATATATTATGATCCATATATGCTTACTTTCACCTATTGAGTCCTCCAACTCATGCCTTTGTTTCCTCCACCCCCCTTTCAAATTGAAGGTGAGTGCAATCTTAGCTACAGATGATTCACAATTCCGCTGCTGATGAAGAAGACGTGAAGAAGAATAGCATAGTTTTAGTGACTTTTAGAGACTTTGTTGTATTGTTAAAAGTCTAGAGAGAGAAAGCTTGACTTTATGTAATTAATGGGTGATAGTACCTAGTTACTTTGTTAATGTATAGTACTTCCAAAGATGCCTTTGTGGAATGGTTTTCCGGTCTTGTGCATTACACGAATTTGTCTGCCCATAATGAAATTTGTCAGTGTAACCCTCTTCCGATCAAAAGTTATGTGATATGTATATGTGTGTGTGCGGTCGGAAGAGGGTGTTACATTAATGGTCCAAGCATGAATAGTGGGGCCCAATTGTGAAGAGCCCAATGTGGATGAAAGATCTTTTTAGCCTAATTTCGGAGTTAATTAATTAATAAATTAAATAAGGGTGAGATAATGACTAAATGGGTAATAATTATCCTAAAAAGGGGTCATCATCCCATCCTAACCTATTACCCACGAGATTAGACTTCTCATCTAGCCTATTTAGTGGATAAATGCTAGGATTTAGGTTGATAATTATGGAATTTCAGAGTTTGAAGAGAAGAGGAGAGTTTTAAGGATTTAGGACTCTTAAAGCATACAAAACACCTCTAATTCGTTCCTACCAAGCCCCATCACGTTGCTGGAGCTCTGGAGAATGAAGAGAGGAGGCTAAGGACGAGGAGCAAGGAAGGAAGGAGCTTGGAGCAAAGGGAGTTCATCTTCTTCTTCGTCCTAAAACCCTAGGTTTTCATAACAGCGAGAAAAGGTAGGCAATCTCTCAAGCACAAATCACATAACTTCGGCCATAGGTAGCCCATCCATCTATCTTTGAAAGCCCCATGATTTCCCCAATTTTTGTTGTTTCATGAGAGAGTATTAAATGCTCAATTCCCTATTATCATCATGTACCCAAACCTTCATGTTTGTCTTTAATCCGTGAATCTACTTGATCACATGCCTCTAAATAATTATCATGGTTACTGCATGATGTTAGGGTTCTAATGAATCTATTTTCCCCAATTTCCATCATGCATCCTTTGCTAATTAAATCAAAAACCATGACTGTGCATGTTTTAGGTCACCGAAATGTAACCTGATTGAAGCATGCCCAATACTTGTCTAAATTCTAATTACTCATGCCTGTTGGTAGACCTACGTGTCTACTTTCATTTAAAACTAGATTCATAATTTTTGGACAGATTTTATATGGATTTTAGAAGTGACCTATATCCTGCCATAGAAGGAAGGACCGACATGAAAAGGGCTATTTTCCCCATTTCTAGATCGGGCCGCCCTTCTGAAATCGCGACGGCCTGACCCGTCGCGATCTCAGAAGGGATGCGATCGGCCGGTCTGTCGCATCATAAATGCAACGGCCTGCGCCGTCGCGGTTTCCCTCCCGGCTCACCCGACCAGCCCGGTTCAGCTGTCACGACGGCCGCTGTGTCGCGATCTAAAACGCGACGGGTACCCCCGTTGCGATTTCAGTAATGCGGCCAGAACATTAAATTGATCATACACCCTGCTCTATATGCCATTAAAACCCTGTTTAATTTTAATTAAGCACTGTTATAAATATTAACGACTTGTTAAGCAACATTGAGTATTATTTACATGTTTTAATTAATTTAAAAGCTAAGTGCACAACTATATCTGCTCTCATGATTTCTTTACACTTGTACACACTAAACATTAATAATTGCTATTTAACCTTATTAAATTACTCAATAATCTATTCGGTAATTAAGTGTAATTATTTCACTTAAATTTCCTACTATTTTAAATAACACTTGTTTCCGTTTTATTCTTATGATTTGTACATCGTTATCGCATCCCTCTATCTTCGAGCACTCGAGGCAAGACGGACAACGCTTCGTTACACATTTTTTCTTGGCATGGACCACCTCTCCATTGGGAATACTCCTGACTGGACCAGGGACTCCTTGTCAAGGCCTCTGTAAGTTTTCTTGGCTTTGGCGCACGTCCATTGCCGACGAGCTGGTTGTACCTTAAAACCCTTTACACCTTTAGGGATCAGTACGATCCAAACGGCCTTAGTGTGTTTCCTTCTTATCTTGGGATCATGCTACACCTCTGGTCTGTGTCTTGGCACGGCTAATGGACGGTTGTGACTTCTACTAGACTGTCGGCACACGACTAAGTGTTGTGCAACTGTTACTATCGTTTTTTTATCGTTGTTTTACGAATATGTCCGTATTCTTATCTACTATCTCTGTCCTCTCATCTGTTCACTTTCTCTCTACACTCTCGTCTAATCATCTACTATTCTCATCTATTATTGGTACTCTATTTGGCCATCTATATGATTGTTTAAGAAAAGAAACATGACTATGCCAGTGCAATAAGGCCCGATCTGGTCTTGGGGAGAGCGCCCGAAAAGTGCCATTTGCCCATGGGAGTTAAAATGATCAGGATATTGGCATACATCCAGTGCCATTATACTATCAAGATTTAATCTATGACAATCAATCAGTGCAATCTATACAAGTGCTATCGTTACTAGTGCACCGTTGTGCAACCTTATGTGGTATATCGTTACATGGCCTATTCATTATCGTACTTGATGTGCTATTTTCCATGTACAAGTGCTATCATTCTCTTGCCATCGTTATTTTACTTTGCATGACTATTCTCTCTAGTTACCCTGCCCTTTTAAGACATTAATCATTTAAAGCATGCTTGTATATACGAGATATTAAGTCCGACTGGGCGTTTATCGCTCATCCTGCGCTATTATTTCATGTGTTTCAGGTGAGTCTGATGGGGAATACCACACTCACGAGGAAGGGCTTGAGGAGGATGCTCAAGAGTGACCCGTTTCGACAACCAATGCTTAGTAGTTAGTTATTTAGTCGTCAATTAGTCATTATGTAATAGTTTAGCTTTGAATAAAGTACTATGGGCCCTAGTTTTGGCTCTGATTAGTGATTGTAATAGTTAGTTGATGAGTTATTAATGAAGTTGGATTACATTTGGTTTTATTCCAATTGTGCAATGGTTTGATGTCTATTTATTGATCGATACTATTTAATAACTGTAATTCCGCTCCGATATTTCGCGTCGGGGCATTACAGATGATGTTGGTGAGAAGTAATGGTTAGGTCTGGACTTGGTGCAAACCAAAACCTAGTACATCTAAGTCATTCGAGACCGACTTAAGATTGCTCAATCTAGACAAAAGAGCTATGTAGATAAGCGAAGAAAAGACTTAGAATTTCAAGTGGGAGACCATATACTTCTGAAAGTTTGTCCTACTCATGGGATTCAATGATTTGGAGTCAAAGGAAAGTCAAGTCCAAGATTTATTGGCCATTTTGAAATATTTGAAAGGGTGGTGAAGTTGCATACCGACTGGAGTTACCTCCACACTTATCAGGTGTACACAATGTCTTCTATGTCTCTATGCTAAGGAAGCATGTGTATGACCCTACCCACATCATGTACCATGAAGATTTAGTATTGCACAAGGACTTGGCATATGAAGAGAAGTCGGTCAAGATCTTATATCAAAAGTTACAACAGCTCAGGAACCGATCCATACCGATGGTGAAAGTTCAATGGAGCAAATGAGGAATAGAAGAAGCCACATGGGAACCTGCAAGGACAATGAGACGAAACTACCCCGAGATCTTTGGTAAGAACTCTCTGCTTGCCGAGTACTATCATATGAATTTGGATGACAAAATTCTTTTTAAGAGGGGGAGGATGTAGCAACCCAAGTAAATAAAAAATTTAATAAATAATTATAGTTAATTAAACTCTACATAATAAATGGGTTAAAATTAAAACCCAATAATTAAAAATAGACAATGGTCTAAACTAATGGTCCATAATGAGATCTTTGGGCCAAAATAGGAGTTAGAATAATAAAATAAAATAAAATTATTGAATTTGAAATGCCCATTATCCCCTTAATTAAATGGGCAAAATAAGCTTAAATAAATATCATAATTATCTAAATTTGAGTCCTATCACTACCCTAACATGATAGCCACATTTCTCATTCTTATCCCAACCCATATAGAGATTGGAAGGCTAGGAGATAGAGGTTAACTCGAAATTAAAAGGAGTTAGAGTTGTATTAGGAATTTAAAAGACAATCTCTATAAATACACCCCAAATCACTAATGGCCAACCTTATTGCTGCTTGAAGATTCTCTAGGACATGAAGTGGAGGCCATTGGAGAAGGAATTTGTGGAGAGGAGAAGCTCTTAAGCGTTCTTCAACTAGTTCATTCCGTTTTGACCTAGATTCATAAATTCATTCAAAGGTAGACATTCTCTTAAACAAAACTTAATTAAATATCTATGTAGGTTGATCTTGATCTCAGAAACATAATCCCCACATTTTCCCAATTTTTATCTTCCATACATAGAGTATTTTGCATCTAAAGACCATGAACCTGTTTGTACTCGACCCCTTGTTCTTCATACTAGATCTTGCTCAACCCATGACCTTTTGTTAATTCCTTATTTATGTACATTCATGAGCATGTTAGCCTTGTTTTAAATTTGTTTTGATGATTTTTCATGCATTATACTTCGCGATTTATGCGTTTAAGTGAACATGTGTCACCCCGAGCTCTCTGTGCAGAGATCGCAGTGACAATAGAGACCGCCTTCTTAAAGCAGTCGTGCGATAAACTGTATTAAGAATGCACCCCCTTAGAGCCTCTCATTAACTTAATGTGAACACGGTGGACCAATTGACCACCTTCTGAATGCGGGCATACCCCCGGCCCCATTCAGATTGGGAGTCATAAAACCCTAATTTCACCACTAAACAATGTTAATTCATGAAATCCATATTATTAAGCATCAGTTAATGTTACCATGCACTAATAGAATAAATGTTAATGATTAAAGATGTACTTATCCTTAAAAATCACAAATCTACATGATCCCTCTCTTGTCTCATGATTATCTTACAAATTGTGCACTTTCTTACTCTTCAAAACTCAATTCTATCATAAAATACCTCATAACTTATCTGGTTAATAGATTGGAATTTGCACTTAACCCCCAAGAAATAAAGGACTTATTTTCATTTTCTATCACTATTTTGGAGCACCATTACTGCTGCTCCGCTGTTCTAAAAGTCCTCTAGAATACCGAGCCAACTATTTCCACACCCTTCTTGACGTTGTGAGAACCCTCCATCGGGTATTCCTCCAGCCTGACTGGAACTCTCTCGCCAAGGCCTCTGTAAGACTCCGTGAGCCTGGAATTTCTATAGAACGTCAAGTTGGTTGTACCATTAACGTCTATACACTCTGAGGGACAATGCTAGACCTATAATGACATGATCCAACCTGTCTCTAGATTTTCTCTATGAACACATCATGTTTGTTGACCATGATGAGAATGCAGCCGACAAGAGGACTGTGACTTCTATGTTAATGCGCCTGACCCCTAATTGTATTTTGGTCGAGACTAGGAGATAGATCGCGTTCTCTATCAGACTACCAGTACCCGATAGTACTTTGCAGGTGTTACTATCGTGGTTTTTCTAGTGTTGTTTATTGTGCATGACCTCTGTAAGTTTATGATTAATGCAGAAACTATCATCTCATGGTTGTCTCTCTCATCTATTATCTTTCTTTCATATTCTCATCTATTCGTCTACTCTTCTCTTCTATTGCTTAGTACTCTATATGGTCATTGACTGATTATCTAAAGATAAAAAAACATAACTAATGTCTGGCAATTATAGGGCCCAGTCTGGTACTGGGAGGAGTGCCCAAAAGTGCTTATGCCTGCAAGAGTTAAATGACTAGGGTGTTCGGCATTCACCTAAGTGTTATATTATCTCGATTATCTAAGACAATCAAAGTCGTGAAAGTGCTAGACTATACATGTTACATTACATGACTTGAATGATGCATGTTATATGGCCATTACTCTCTCGCGTGCTAAACTCATTACTACTTATACGTTATCGTTGTGCTATTATTTTCTTAATTTGACTCGACTTGACATGACACTCTATCTCTAGTTACTCTGCTTGTTAATAAATTAATTACTTTAAGCCTGCTTGGTTAATAGATATAAGACCTACTGGGCGTTATTGCTTATCAAGTGGTATCCATGACTATCTAGCTGAGTCTGATGAGGAAGACCACACGCATGAGGAAAAGGATTATCAAGAGTGAACAAGCGTCCTTATTGAAGATATAGCGTGGATATACCATAGAGTCATAGTAGCGTCTTAGACTAGTATAGTCAGCCAGTTTTACTTTTCTTCAATGTAAAGGTGTCAATGAGCCCTATGTGTTGCCCAGTTAGCAAACCTAGAAGGAGGGTTGAATAGGTTGCTAGAAATTTCTATAGCTCAAAATAGAGACTTAAACGTGATTATTAATGTTAGTTGATGGTGAAAATAAAGACAGAAACAATCACTCACAAAAGATACGATTTATCTTGGTTCGGCACTGAGTCTCTCCTCAGTTCTACGTCCAGTACCCAAGAACAACTTGGGATTTCACTAACCAAGGGTACAGTCTCCCTCAAGAACGCTTACACACCCAGCTCAACTGGTCTTATCTTCACACCCCAGAAAGAAACTACAACATCCAGTCTACACTAGTCTTCCCTTCTATCAAGAGTGCAAATCCTACAAGCCTTCTCTTCAGACAGAAAGAGACACAACTTCTACAGCATAGAAAAAGGTTGCAAAAGGTCCCTAGACTAAGCACAAGATAGACAATTCCGAGGCTTGATCTGAAATGAAGTCTGAGAAGACATGATTACAAGGAAGGGCACTCAGACTCTCTGCTATCTTTCCCTAGAAAGATAGAAGGAATGCAAGAGAGAGAGATCTTGAATATTGGAAGCTTGGGAGATTTTTCTTGAGTGCTCAACTAATCTTTTCACACGAATTTAAAAGGTCTAAACATAAAAGCTTGTCATTTGTATTCCTTAGTCTTCATCTTTTATAGACTTGCGGAAGATATTCGTTGAGAAATCTGTTGAGTCTTCTTCTTCTTTAGCATGCATGGTTCCAAGATGTTTGCAGTGTCTAACGTTGGCTCTGTGTGAGTAGCGAACATCTGCAAGCATCTAATGCATGGAAGAAGGTGTTGGGTAAGAGAAATCACGTGTCAGTAAAGCTATACCTCTTCCACTTGTTGTCTGCATTTTCTATTAATCGCCTGCTATTCTAGGTAGTTACTTTTTTGTCTGCCAAAAGAGAAACTATATTTGCAACATGCACAAGGTAAGAATGTATCTTTATAAAATATAGCATCGGTCAGACAAGTAGTGTCTACTGCATTTAATTTTTGAGGACTTTAGATATGCAGGAGATATTACATAAAAATCATAAACCCAGATTTGAAATACATCAAGTTTGCACGCGAAAACCATTTTGAAATATTTCAAGTCAATAGACTAAGTGTAAAACATCAGTAATCAGTGCATAATATAAGTATTGAACACTTAGCTCACTAATCGATGTATTTTAAATGAGATTAACAATCGAAATATAAATAACATCAATTGGAAGAGTAATGAACCTTTCTTCACCAATCGAAAGAATATTGAACATTTGTTTAGTAATCAGAATGCTTATAACACTAATCAAAACAATATTGAATCTTAGTTCACTAATTGGAGTGAGTATAACACTAATCGGAACAAGGCATGGCTTGTACTTGTTGAACCATTCATCCTCGTATGTTCTTTGCTTTTGGTGATGACAAAACTTTGAAAATATTAATTAATTATTTTTTATCATAAAGATTGTCAACAGGGTATAAGAACAAGTTCATTTCTTAAGGGGCACTCTGGTAAGTCTTTAGAATTACTTAAAACCCCTTTAATCAAAGTTGTAACTGTTCTAAGTCCATATCGATTACTGTTATAATATGATATCGATTGATGCTTCTAAACTTAACGATTGTTGAACATCTAAATCAATTGGAATATAAGTTCCATATCGATTGTTATTATCTATATTGATTGTCTTTAAGAGCTTCTATTGATTGTCTTTATCATATTGACTATCTTTAAGAAACCATATTGATTGTCCTTTATCATATCGATTGTCTTTATTCTATCGATTGTCTTTATCATATCGACTATCTTTAAGAAATCATATCGATTGTCTTTATCATATTGATTTTTTTAAAAAAATCATATCGATTGTATTTGATCATATCTATTGTCTTTAAGCACATCAATTGCATTCATTATATCAATTGCTCTTATGAATTCATATCGATTGCATCACTCATATCGATTTTCCTTTATATTCTATCAAATATTCAAGAAACATTATTAATTAACGCTGATCTTTGTGTAAGTCTCACATCGATTGGTTTTGTAATATCGATTGCAGACCTTAGTCTTTACGATTGCCTTGGAAATCACTTTGATTGATCTATGCATGCATCGATTAACTTTCTAGTGAGTCTCTAACTTGCACATTTTATTTTAACAAGCGTCGATTACTAAATTGCTATCACAATTGATTTCACTATGTCTAATCTCTTATAATTGTGTATTTTTCATGCAAATCACTCTTAAGCTTAAAGTCATATATTTTCACGTGTGTATTTCAAAATCTCTCTCCATTAAGTATATCTTTCCAACACAGCTTTTTAAATGCATTTATATGATGTTGTGTATTGGATAAAGCTCTATTGGTAAATGTCCTTTACTACTTACTATTTACGTGACAAGTCTTCTAACGTTTTAAATGGTGACAAAATGGACATACCTATTCTAGTACAACATCTTGCTACACCTACTCTTTGACAAGATGTTGAGTCGTTGACTAACACTGATGATATCTCTACATTCTCTCTCTATATCCATGCATTTAATGCTTGCAGATTTTCGGTAGTCACACGCTCTTACAATGTTAAATCTTCTATGGTTGCATGGAAACGAGAATCAAGAAATGAGCTCAACACATATTTTTCGAGAAGAGAAGATAAATAGAAGCACATTGGCATCGCAGAAAGTAGCGAGAAAATCCATGAAAATACGCGAACGACAAACAGACCTGAATGTGAAAGAAAGAGTCATCGCCATTCGTGCTCCTCATCGTGTAATGACCCGACCTCCTAGACCCCCACCAGGGACCCTGAAGTTCGCGTCGCCACCCACGGATCCGAAGATCCGAAAGGGTTAGAAGAATTAGTCTAGTGAGATATGTGCTGAATTTAAATAACTACAACAATCTGTATAATATACAAAAGTCTATACAACATGTCCCAAGTAAAGGCACATGTACAAGAAGAAAGGTGCAGTCCTTAGGGGCATACCCAGAGAACTTACAAAGCACAACTCTCAACTCACTCAGGTACAAGAGCTCACAACACTCACTCTCACTGCTGCTGACAACACACGGCGCCACAGCCGCCTCCGCAACCCGTCCGACACCGAGCTCCCGCAACGATGAGCCCCTAGCTGAAGGAAGTAGGGGGTGAGCCTCGCGAACAAGGCCCAGTAGGGATTACCAGTCCCTCACCGGCCAGAGCAGCATGAACTCCGAAAACAGGAAACTACCCTAGAAAGCTGTAAAGCGAGGAACACCTACAGCAGGGTACTACAAAGCAGCGGAATAGAACAGTACAACGCCATGACCACCAACCAAGGTCGTGACACACACACGACTCCCGTAGAAACCAACGGAGTCAGGCACAAAGCGGAAGCAACCCTCAGCACACCCGTCAAGACCACGCAACAACCAGATGAGAACGACGTATCACCTCAAGCACGGCCACCTCGGACCTCCACAAGGTCGAGGGCCCACAAGCAGAACCACCCCAGTCCCCGAACACACCACGAGGTCAGGAAGCCACACACGCCGGTGCCACCACGGACTGGCACCCAAGAACGGGACTACGGAACCGAGAGGACACCGAGTGGAAACCACCAGAAGCACGGGTCCACACGAGGCTAGACCAACGACGCCCACAGAGACTAGACACAGTCAGGCCATAACCGCCGTGTAAGCTCGGGCAACGGGTCGTACTTGGAAACGTCGTCACAACAACGGCAACCAAGCCACCGCCACTGGCAGCCAAGAGGAGGACACACTAGCCACTCCCTCTGCTCGCCAGCCTGTGTAGCAACCTAAATTTTTAAGAGAAATAAAAATTTAAATAAAGAATTAAAACCGAGCTAAATGGATATTTAAATGAAAAGAGCATTAAATAAAACCCATTAAATGGAAAAGAGTAATGGGCTTTGCTTAATGGACCATCTAGAATTTATTGGCTCAAAATATGAATTTACAAAAGGAGAATAATAAGAAATACCCTAAATTCGGAGTTTAATTATCTCATAATTGGAAAGGGGTTATTAAAGCAATAAAAGTGGCAATTAGAGTTGGAATTGGATTCCTAAACCTACCCCATATAGTCTAGCACGAATTTAGATACTAACCTAACCCAATTAGAGATTGGAAAGCAAGAGAGGAAAGGTGGAGTTAGGAAATCTCGGAATTAAGAGAAATTTGAGTAGTAGTAGGAATATGAACTTATGTTTATATAAATACACCTCTTAAATCCTCATGGCCGACCCTTGCTCATGCAAAGGGGTTCTTGGACGTGGAGAAGAGGCCAAGGAGGAGGAGAAATCGAGGAGAGGAAGATCCATCAAGCTTCTCCCTTCGTTCTTGGAGTTCTAAGCCCTAGAAGATAAATCGAGTCAAAGGTAGACATTCTCACGAGCAAAATTAAATTAAACTCGTCTGTAGGTAGTTCCAATCACCAGGAACAAAAGCCCTCTTGTTTCAAATTTTCCATCGAGCCAATCTTTTGTTCTCGATTTAGAAGATCTGCAAACATGATAACCCCGAGACATCATGTTTAATTCTAAACTCTATTTATACTTGATCACATGCTACGAAATTTTTACTGTAGATACTTCATGTTGCTAGGGATATTTTGCCCCTGAAAGCCCCAATTTTTGTTGAGCATGTTGCTCGAATTAAATCAATCTTGCTCTCTGTATCATGTTCTATGTTACTCGTTATTGTTCATGATTAAACCATGTTCAATCCATGATTTCTCTCTAATTCCTATTTACTGGGCGTATTCTCGCATGTCTAGTTTCATTTGCCACTGGTTTCATGATTTTTCATCGTGTATACAATTAGTTATGATTTTTTGAATGACCATATGTCAAAATCTGATATTCCTGGACCGCAATCCAAGACAGAGCAGAACTCTGTCAGACTCAGTCCACGGACCTGAGAACACGACGGCCCGACAGGTCGCGTTCTCAAGCCTGTCGCGACGCCTCTGCTTGTCACGTTCTGAACGCGACAGTACCTACGTCGCGTTCTGGCCTTCAGTTCTAGCAGCCCTGTCGCGACCCGTACAGGACCCTGTCGTGTTCCATCATGACCCAGTCGCGACCCTTACATGGGTACGTCACCTTCACAGTTATACCCCCAGTAAAAACTTGTTTTAAAAATGGAGCTACAGGGAATGATTTAAAATACATATTCACGACTTATTTCTATCTATGATTTCTCTTACACATGCACACACATGAACCATCCATATATGGCTGAAATCTGGCATAAAATATCTCATAATGTATCTGGTAATTTATTGCAATAAAGTATATTAATTGCCCTATTTTAAAGGACTTGTATCCATTTCTTGCATTGTTTATATACCGATATCGACGCTCCACTATTCTAGAATTCCTCTAGAACGTCGAGCACCTGTTTTATACACACTTTACTTGGCTTGTGGTGAACTCTCCGTCGAATATTCCTTTCGCCGGACTAGTGAACCCTTGCGCAAGGCCTCCGTAAGTCTCCTCTGATCATGGATTCCCACATGGTCGACGAGCCGGTTGTACCCTAACACCCATTACACCTTTAGGAATCGATATGGTCCAAACGGCTATTAGAAGTTCGCTCTTACCTTGAATCACGTCGGACCTCTGGACTTGTGCATAACATGGCCAGCGGGAAGATCGTGAGTTCCACCTGACTGCCAACACCAAGTGCGTGTGTTGTGCAACTGTTACTATCGCCGGTTACTCGTCGCATTACGTGCAATGTCCACTAGCTCTCATCTATACTCTACTCGCTCGTCTATTCACATTCACTCTACTATCTCGTCTATTCATCTAGTGCTCTCATCTACTTCTTGGTACTCTATATTGGCCATTGACTGATTGTCTAAAGATAAACAATATAACCAATGCCGGGCAATATATAAAGGGCCCGATCTGGTCCTGGGATGTGCGCCCGAAAGTGCTAGTGCCCATGGGAGTTAAATGATCAGAGTGTTTGGCATTACACTCAAGTGCTATCTATCTCGACTATCTATATGACAATCAAAACACAAAACGTGCTATACTCTCTTGATGTCTAGAATGACAAACAAGTGCTATACTCGTCGTGCTATTACTATACTTGTGCTAGTTGTGCTATGGCCATCCTGCTATTCATGCTATACTCGATACTTGTGCTATTTTTGGAAACTATACTCGATCTCATGCTATTGTGCTGTCTCTTGCTATATTTTGACTCCCTTGTACCTGCTGTCTTTAGATACTCTGCCATTAAAAGCGTTAATTATTTTAAGCCTGCTTGAGCCTGAGATTTAAGTCCTACTGGGCGTTATCACTCACCCTACGTTATTTAATGTTGTGTTCTCAGGTGAGACCGAGGATGACACATACACTCACGAAGAAGGGGATGACCAAGAGTGAAGTCAGGAGTACCCTCGAGTCATTATGTTATCTTAGAGTTGTAGTTAGTTATTTCCTTTTATTGCAATGTAATTGGGCCCTATAGCATGGCTCTGATATTAGTGGTTGTAACTAGACATTTGAAAAGTTATTAATGACAAAGATTTGCTTTAGTAATATTCAATGTGCAATGGTTTGATGTCTAGTACTCGCTCTATACCTTTTCTTGCAACTGCCTTCGCGCTCCGATATTCCGCGTCGGGGCGTGACAGCCTGGCTCTCGCCTCTAACCTCCCCGGAAGAGTGAGACAGAGCCGCCACAGAACACACAAACGCATGCAACACCACAGCCTGGCCAAGCTGCGGCCCCACGCCTAGCACCACTATGTGGCTCCAGAACCAACGCAGAGAAAGGCAGTGAGACAAAGGACTGTCTGGGCTACACCGGGAAAAGAACCGCCTCAACGACCTCGGCGTCCCGCCCCAAACAAGAGAGCTCTACAAACGATTCAACGCCACTGTCCATACCTCGTTTTCCCCTCGGCTCTAGAGTCCGCCAAGTCGACTGCTAACTCGAGCACGCTCGTAGCCCGGAGTACTCCCTCAACAGGCTCTCGAGGACGGGGGTCCCAGGCAATGGAGATAACCTCTGAATGAGACAAGCCCTCAAGTGCCAAGCACCGGGCGAACAGGCGGGGCAAGCACAACAAGAACCATGCCAAGCCGCAGGCTTGTAACCCACGACAAGCCCAGCAAGAGAGAGGCACGCACGGACCCTCAAGAGGGCCGTCGGCCAACCAAGGCATGCACGAGCAAGCCAGAACCTCAGAACATTACCAGAAGTACGAAAAACCCATCGCTCTGCTAATAATCGATTGACTTCTAGTCAATCGATTATTAGACAGACGCGACCCTCATGGCACCGCTGCCAGGACACGGCCACGAATGTGTCACCTTCAATCACTAAATGCAGCCAGGTAACCTGCCGCTGTAGACGCGCGATTTGGCCCATCTCCCGCAAGGCTCTTTTGGCCCATTAAGCCTCGTTTGACCATTTGCTGACCAGCCTCGGATACCATGTAGACGGAAGCATCGATGGCCGCCGACTACTGGTTGGCGGCAAGCCCCCTGGACATTGACCAAAGTTGGCGTCCACATCCATGGACGTCTGCATGCGGTTGGCGGCCTGATCCCCGGACGTCAATCTCGTTTACCTGGTCTGCGCAACTACCCCGAGAATATAGCCCACTAGCGCCTATCTCTCGCCCATGCACCTCATGGGACTGTTCCCAACGGGCATTTGGGCCACCTTGGCACCCCCTTGACCCAGTAAAAATCCTATGTGGCCTCTACCCATTGGTTGGAGCATTTTGCCAAGGATTGCCAAGTGTACAAGTGTGTTTCTTCACACTTGAGCATCCAAGGCCTCTGAACTCCGACCCCACTGTCTATATAACAGTCCCTAGGGTCCTCTAAGTAGGGGGGGAGAGGCCGGACGTCCATATGCTGATGCTTTGAGAGAGGAGAGAGAAAGTTACACCCAACCTTCCACTACTCATCTTCTTCTTCCTCTCAATACTTGGGACATCCAAGAAGGCTGCTTTGGAGCTGAAGGAGCCTCTGCAAGAGCTAGCATCATCAACCACGAGGATCAACTCCCCCCTCTTCCTCTCCTCTCTCTTTTCTCTCTTTACTAGTTGCATGTTACACTCACGTTCACACACACTCTAGGCACGTAGGCCACCTTCCTACATACCTAGAAAGGGGTTTCCCAACCAAAAACGGAGGGAAGAAGGGTGGTCATAACACTTGGCCACCCCTCTTCTCAAGTCCGCAACCGGTACGGGACTCTCCTTTTGGGCCTGTATTGTTTCGTTTTGAGCATTTGCTATACTTCTTAGAGTCTTATAGAGTGTCTTTTTGTGGCAGGAATGATCTGTAGAAGACCGCGGAGCTCTCCTCCTTTGGCCGGCTGAAGGAGAAGAAGTTGAGGTCCCACCATCACCCGCAACGCGAGGCTATTGCACCGACGTGATCACAGCAACCCCTTGGGCACAGGTAAGGCCCTGGCGATCACAAACATCTCCCATACTTCACCGGTTCCTTTTGTTTCTCCTCAGTCAACTCAGTCAAACGGGGAGTCAACAAGGTCAACCGGCATGTCCTTCATCGCCAACGAGGGAGCGGCACGTCCGTGAACCACCGCCGAGGAGGGCCACACACAACGGCCACGACAACGGAGGCGAAACGGGACGTCCACAGCTCTTTTCTGGCGATCACGGTGGGACCACAGTGCTGCTGCGGTTTGTGTGCATCCAGGTAGACGGCAAGCGATCTTGCCGCCTATCCAGGTAAGCGTCCATCTTTCCTGCCGTTTAGTTATTGTTAGCGTCCACATAGGTTGTCGTCTACTCTGTTTCAGCGTCAGTCGATCTAGTCGTTTATCTGCTTTTGATAAACTTGGCGTCCATATGTATGCCGTTGATTGTCACAGAAGCATGATTTTAACCTTTTTCTGATTGTTTTGCTTTGATTTTGTTTCTTGTTTGCTTACTGATTGTCACTGACGGTCCTCAGTCATTGGGGGGTCATCTTCCTCCTCTCTTCTAGCCTCCCCTCACATTTCTAGGATCACCCTTCTTCGGTTTACAACATTTTACTCGGGGATTCCCTCTCGGGTAAATTGGGTTGACTCCGAAGAAAACTCTATAAGTCCCTAAATTCTGTGGATTCCCTCACGGTACGGGGCAGGAGGACCTTTACCCATCCTGTCTAGTTCACCTACTCACCGGGATTCAAGTGAAATTGGAGAGAACGGCCCTCAACTCAACTCAACTTAACACATAACTTTGACATTTAAAAGTCTTGGGGAGGTTGTTTGATAACATTGATTGGTAGAAATCCATACTTCTGCTCAAAACAGTGTAATCACTTCAACTTAACCATTTTAAAATCCATAGGTTGTGTGCTAATGGACACTTGGTTGGACCCTGTTGACATGGCCAATAAATCGGCATTTGAGTATGATGATAATGTCAATGAAGTCGTCGGTATGATGAACACAAATGTTCAGCCTGAGGAATCAGTCCAATCATCCTCTCAGGCCGACAATGAGGAAGTTAGCTTGAGGGTCAACCCCACTCATGCCCAAAATATTCAAGAAGACCCCGAGTTTTCTAAACTCATGTCCCGCTATTCGCCCGAGGATATTATTTCTATGCTTTCAAAGCATACTATCCGGGCAGCAACCTCTCCTTCCACTCCATCCTTATCCCCTTTCAATGCCTCCACATCTAGGCCCACCCCTAGGCCGGTCACCCCACCTCGGGTTCCCGTCTCCACCTTCATTCCTCCTGTCACTTCCACTCCTTCGCCTACTCCCATTCTCACTCCTCCTTCCGCTTATTCACCACCTGTCCAAATCACACCTCTTGTCCAACCCGAATCCATTCCCCGTTCGGAGGTAGAAGGTCTTGTTAGGAAGCTTGTGGCGGAATCCTTGTCCCACTCTAAACCTCATTCACTCCTAAACTACTGCAAGCTCCCCAACGCTTACTTTCCCCCCAATTTCAAGGCCCCAAAGTACCGCAAGTACGATGGGACCTCCGACCCCCAATTCCACCTCGCCGGCTTTACCATGGATTCCCATCGGTGGTTATATGATCGGGCCCTCTTAGTTCACCTCTTCCAACAATCGTTAGAAGGGGAAGCTTTGAGATGGTTTACCTCTCTACCCGCATCGGATCTCGTTAACTTTGACATTGTCTCCGAGCGATTCATCTCGCATTTTTCATACATGGCCACTCAAGTCCCTACACTCCCCGACTTGGTGGCGGAAAAGATGAAGCCGAACGAAGACTTTGTCACTTATGCCAACCGATGGAGGTCCATGGCCTCGAGAGCCGACATTCCCATCCCGGAGTCCCAAGCCATAACCTTGTTAGTCACTAACACCACCCCTGTGCTCCGTTCCGTTTTAATGCTAAGTGAGTTCCCTTCCTTCTCACATCTTTATAACAGAGCCAGGGTGATTGAAAATCAGATCAAGGACTCCTCTCTCCCACACTTCCTTGAAGGGAAGCCAAAGGCACGTAAGGCTCCCGCGGCACCCACCACCGAGGGGGTGACCATCAATGAGTCTGTCAGTGCCTGCAGCCAGCCTTTGAGGCCTCCCAACAAATCCTCCCACCCTCCTTCCAATCCTCCTTCCAACCCTCACCAATTCCCATCTCACCCCTCCAAGCCTTACTCTGCCGTTCCCCCTCCTTCTGGCTACACCCGACCTGGCCCCAAAAGGTCGCACTACCCTCCTCTCCCTGAGACTCTCGAGGACGTGTTCTTCGCCCTCATGTCCTGCGATGCGATTCAACTCCCCCCACAAAGGGAGAACATCAATCCGAGGGTTGACACCTCCAAGTACTGCCCATACCATAGGGCCCATGGTCACTTCATCAACAATTGCTTTACCTTTCGTGACTGGGTCTATGATATGAATGACCAAGGTAGAATCAACTGGGATGACGTCAAGGTGGCCATAGCCAAGTCTAGGTACACCAAAAAAGACCTTGGCATTTTCAGTAACCCTCTCCCCAATCACCAAACCAACAACCCCTCCTCATCCAGAGCCCAAGAGAATGTGCATACCATGATACACCTAGGGCCCCGGGTTGTGAGGAGAGAGCAACAGTGGGGGGTAGAAGGTTTCGAAGAATGGTACCCGTGTCCCACTGCCGAGTCTCAGGAGCCTTCTATCTCGGTAGATGCCATCCTTGAAGAGAGACCTTTAGTGCTCATCCGTCCTCCCCAAGATGCTCACCCCACTATCCTCACTTCCCCTGCCAATGAGTCATCCTCCAGACCCCTCCAGCTCATCCGCCCTCAGTCTCAGGAGGCCGTACATGTCACGCTCCGAAACCGGATCATTCCTCCGCCTCCGCGGCCATCCCAAGATGAGGAGGATAATGGGCCTCCACCTCCGGCTGGCACCGAATATGACATTCTCCAACATTTGGATAAGACACCCGCGAGGGTGTCCATTTTAGAATTGATTCGGAGGTCGCCGTCGCATCAATCCACTCTCCTCCAGTTTCTTCAGAAAATCATGGTTAATGATGACCTCCCTCCTAGCGGGGTCACCAATGCCATTCTTTCTCTCACCCAAGGACCCTCAGTTTCCTTCTCGGACAAGGATCTTGCCGCCCCCGAGTGTCGTTCGCTCCCTCTTTGTCTCACCATCAACCTCAATGGGGTTTCGGTGGACTCCACTCTCATCGACACCGGGGCATCCATTAATGTCTGTCCGATGAAGACCCTTAAGCAGTTGGGTTTAGGGGAAGAGAATCTGGAGAAAAGCTGCTCCACCATCGCCGCCTATGACAACTCCAAAAGGGTTGCCAAAGGTAAAATTGCTCTTAAGTTAGGAATCGGACCTGTCACTATGTCCACTGAGTTCCTAGTTCTTGACGTCGATCCGGCCTACAAGGCCATTCTCGGTCGTCCTTGGCTAGAACAGACTCTAGGGGTCCCTTCCACCGCCCACCAATGCTTCAAATTTCCTTTCAATGGGCGGGTGATCAAGATTAAGAGCATTCCCATCTTGGAGACCCTCAATGCGGTTACCACAGAGCAGATGCCGCACCTTTTCATTCCGGATAAGGGGAAGAAGCCAGTCATGTCTCTTTTTGACTTCCCCACACCCTGTGAGCTCGGCCAACCTCCCAAGCCTGCTGTAGAACCCCATGTTCCATGTCCCCCGGGAAAGGGTTGGGAAGTGATGGCCAATATCGGCTATGTTCATGGCCGCGGGCTAGGCACGGATGAAAAGGGAGAGATCCAGAGCGTCCAGGCAATTAGGAGGTTGTTACCCAAGGCCGGTCTAGGTTTCCGCCCAGACCCTGTCCATCCGAACCCATTTATACCATATCAACCTCTTACCTGGACTTTAAAGGAGCATTTTGTTCAGGGGCCAACCCAGTTGGGGACCAGGGAGCCCATAATTGAAGAAATACCTTACTCTGGGAGTGAGGATGAAGAAGAAGAAGAGGATGCCCAAATAGAGGACATTTCTGACGATTTTGGCCTCCTCTCCCTCTTTGGCTCTGATCTCCCTTCTTCCCCATCTTCACCACCATCATCTCCATCTCCCTCTACTTCTGTGTGCCCGCCACACAATTCAGTTCCTCCATCCACCTCTAATCCCCTTCTTTCTCCTCCTGTCCTCTCTCCATCCCTCATCTCGCCAGTCGAGGCTACCTTGAGTCAGCAACTCATGGTTCTTGGCCTTGACTCCAAAAAAAAAATGCCAATTTTGAAAATTGGAAATCCGAGGTCTCCATTGAGCACCCTTCCTCTCTGGAACCTCTTCCGCTCGGCCAGGGGCCGACGCTTTCCGGCCTAAGTTCCTCTTCCTCTTGCCCCTCTAGGGGCACTTCCCCTGTACATAGTTTTGTACATAGCAGTCATGTAAATAGTGGTCTAGATTCTAGTTTAGAGTCAGGTCTAGAGGCTAGTCTAGGGTCTGGTTTAAGTTTAGGAGAGTCTAGTTCCTCTCAGCCATGCGTGCGCAAGGAGAAGGGTAGGCAAGTTCCTGCCCGTTTTGTCATGGCCTTGGCTGAGAAGTGTGCTAAGTTAAGTCAGGTGCCAGAATTTCTTGAGGATCCTGCTCTCGTCGAGTCTGACTTTGAAGAAGGTGACTCTGTAGATGACGGTTTAGGAGTTTATCTGTTAGATTTTGATGAGGAGCGTGAGTTGGGAGATCTTGGGTCGGGAGAAGAGGACCCAGTGAGCTCTTATGTGGATGGCACAAAAAGGTTCGACGAGCCAACCATGGCTGCAGACGAGCCCACTAAAGAAGTCAACCTTGGCACTGAAGAATCCCCGAAGACAGTTTTGATTAGTGCCAACTTGAGTGTTGAAGAAGAAGAAGCTCTGGTAGCCATTCTCAAAGAATTTTCCGATAGATTTGCTTGGTCTTATGAGGACATGCCGGGACTCGATACCTCTTTGGTCGAGCATCGTTTGGTCCAAAAGTTGAGAAGGCTACATCCTAAGCTTGCACTCAAGATCAAAGAGGAGGTTGACAAGTTGCACAAAGCCAAATTTATTAGGGTTGTGCTATATCCACAGTGGGTAGCTAATATCATCCCTGTAATGAAGAAGGACGGTAAGGTTAGGATCTGTATAGATTTCCGTGACCTTAATCGTGCTTGCCCAAAGGACGATTTCCCTCTCCCACACATAGATGTCCTAGTGGACAATACTGCCGGCTTCGAGCTTTTGTCGTTTATGGATGGTTTCTCTGGGTACAACCAGATTCGCTTGGCGGAGGAAGACCAGGAGAAAACTTCATTTACAACGCCCTGGGGGACTTATTGTTATGTCGTCATGCCCTTCGGATTAAAGAATGCGGGAGCAACCTATCAAAGGGCTATGATGGCGATTTTTCATGACATGATGCATGTGCACATGGAGGTCTATGTGGACGATGTCTTGGTAAAATCAAAGACTCGACATGGCCATGCTGAGGTCCTCCGGGCAGTTCTCCAAAGGTCTAGAGAGCACAATCTTAAGATGAACCCCAAGAAGTGCGTCTTTGGTGTCTCTTCGGGGAAATTGCTTGGGTTCATAGTAAGTAAGCGGGGAATTGAAATTGATCCTAACAAGGCCAAAGCAATAATTGACATGCCTCCTCCTAGGAATATCAGAGAAGTCAGAGGGCTAATTGGCAGACTCCAGTTTATTCGGAGATTTATCTCCCAGCATTCAATCCGCTGTAAGCCCTTCTACGAGATGCTTAGAGGAGAGGCGAAGTTTAATTGGGACGATAAATGTCAGAAGGCCTTTGATGAATTGAAGAGCTATCTTTTTAATCCCCCTGTTCTCGCTCCTCCGGTCCCGGGTCAGCCTTTACTGCTCTTTGTGTCAACCACAGAAGATTCAACTGGAGCGGTTTTGGCCCAATACGACGACGAGAAGAAGGAGAGAGTGGTGTACTATTTATCCAAGTTGTTCAATGAGGCTGAAAAGAAGTACACCGCCATGGAAAGGACGTGTGCGGCCGTCGTCTGGGTTGCCCAGAAGTTGAAGCACTATTTCTTGGCTCATGAAGTGAAGCTTCTGGCGCGTATGGACCCTATTCGGTACTTGCTCGAGAAGCCCATCCTGACTGAGTCGTTGATGAGGTGGCAAAGCTTCCTTAACCAATTTGATATCACCAATGTCAACCAAAAGTCAATCAAGGGGCATGCCATAGCTGAGCATTTGGCCCACCACCCCTTACCTTTATACTCCCCGTTGATGAAAGCTTTCCCGATGAAGAGTTAGGAGCCATTATCGATGGTGAACCTTCGTGGGTGCTTTACTTTGACGGGGCTCTTAATTCCAAAGGGTGTGGGATAGGGGCAGTCCTCCTCTCACCGGAAGGGGTAGTCATTCCGCACGCCTATCAGTTAACCTTCCGAGCCACGAACAATGTGGCTGAGTACGAGGCTCTCCTAGTCGGGCTGAAAATGGCTTTATTGCTCGGAGTCAAGGAGTTAAGGATTATTGGAGATTCGCAGTTGATACTCCGGCAATCTCTTAGCAAGTACCAGACCCGGGACCCCAAGCTGAAACCATACCAAGAGTTGGTAGGAAAAGTAGTCCGGCAGTTTAGGAAGCTCACCTTAGTTCACACTCCTAGGGCCCAAAATATCCTAGCAGATTCCCTCGCCTCCCTCGCATCTTCCATTCCCATTCCTTTGGGAAAGTCTTCTGAAACCGTCTCTGTCAGAGGTTAAGAGTCCCTTCCCATGTCGATCCGTGGTTCTCTCAGCTCGTGCGTCCTTCTCCATCCCTTCGGGTCCATGCGCTTTCCAAAGAGCCAGAAATTGACCTTGAAGATGGCCATCCCTGGTATTTTGACATCGAAAACTTTCTCAAAGATGGATCCTTCCCTGATTATGCCACCTCTGCCGATAGACGGGCAATTCGTCGCGTCTCGGAGCGTTACAAGATCATAGGTGGCATTCTGTACAAAAAGTCTCTCAGCGGGGTCTATCTCCGTTGCCTTGATGAAATCGAATCTCAAGATGTTGTTGAAGCCGCTCACTCTAGTGAATGTGGTGGCCATGTTAATGGTAGAGCAATTGCCCAGAAATTGCTAAGACACTATTATTGGCCCACCATGGAAGAGGACTGTCGCCATTTTGTCCGTCACTGTGCTAAATGCCAATTGCACGGTGACAAAATTCATGCTCCTTCCTCTTCTCTTCACCCTCTCATCGCACCATGGCCTTTCGCCATGTGGGCATTTGACGTGGTCGGTCCTCTTGCGGACAGAACCGGAGAAATCCGTAAGAAGTCCTTCATTCTGACCGCCACGGAGTACTTCACGAAGTGGGCTGAAGCAGAAGCGTTCATAGAAGTCAAAGCTTCAACAGTCGTCAAGTTCATCAAGCGCAACATCCTTGCAAGATTTGGCGTGCCTCGGGACATCGTCACCGACAACGGACCGCAATTCACTTCACAGGAGCTTCGCGACATGTGTGGTAAATATGGCATTAACTTGCATCATTCATCACCATATTATCCACAAGGTAATGGACAAGCTGAAGCTACTAACAAAACTCTCATTAAAATCATAAAGAAAACATGCAAATCTCACAACAATGCTGACTGGCCAGATCGCTTGGTTGAAGCTCTTTGGGCTTATCGCACCTCCGTCCGCACTCCTACGGGGCAAACCCCCTACGCTTTGACATACGGATCGGATGCGATACTCCCATATGAGATCTTCGTCCCTTCGCTTAGAGTTCAATTGGATTCCGAACTTGATCCTGATCAACGTCGGGAAGCCTTGTTGGCACAACTTGAACTCTTAGATGAAAGGCGAATGATAGCGGCTGACCATGCACAAGTCTATCGTCAGAGAATTGCACGTTTTTATGCCAAAAGAGTTCTTGAGAGAAAATTCGAAGTAGGTGAATTGGTCCTAAAACGCAAAATCATAAAGGCACCAGGTCCCAGGAGCAAATTGCAAGAAAATTGGGAGGGTCCGTTCGTTGTCAAAGAAGCATACTCAGGGAACGCTTATAGGTTAGTGGATGCCGAGGGAGTTGAGCTAACGCACCCTTGGAATGCAGTCTACCTCAAGAAGTTCTACCCTTAGTCGGTCAGTCAGTCCGTCAAGTCATTCATTCATCACTTGTTAAGGTGTGGGTCTACTTTTCCTACTTTTCCAATTGGTCATTAGTAAGGAAGGGTTTATTCACACACCTCATGATGTTGGAGTACTACCCCTAACTGGAAAATCACAAGTACACTCGGGCGGTCTCATCCGGTTAATGTGTTTCCCCTATTCTTTTCCCACTCGGTCGTGTCTGGAAACGGAACAAACTACGAGTAGGAGACCACCCACTCTCTTTTAAAGAGGACAAGGTCACCATAAGACAGGGGCAACTAATAAAAGCAAGGGGCAAAATGTCAAATCAAGCCTCGAAAGGGGAAAAGAAAAGCCAAAAGGTCAAAAAAGGGTAGCAAAAAGTACGTACCCGGAAAAAGGCTGACCAACTCAAGGAGGTAGCAAAAAGTACGTGCCTCCACCCCAGAAATCAGAAATAAAATGAGAAAATCCCCTGAAAACAATGGTTGACCAAGTCTGTTTAATATGAGATGTCGGTTTGGAAACAAAAAGTAGTTTGAACCAAAGTCCTACATGATTTTCTATACTTTTCTTCCCATTTCCCCTCTAGGGGCAATTTGATTGTATAAGACCTCCGTGGTGGAAAACATCAAGAAGGCTAGGGGCAATGCCTAACATTAAAGATTTCATGCACTCCCTCCTTACTCTTGGCCTCTGTGGTTAAGTAGATCATGAAGACCCTATACCACAACATGTGATGAATATGTGTCTTAGAGTCCAAAAATCCAAAAAAAAAAATACAAAAACAACAAAAAAGAGAGTCTTTTGATGTATATATTTCACGTTGTACATAATTTCTTCCAAAAAGCCAAAAAAATAGAAAAATAAAAATCCAAAAAAATTAGTGGTACCATGTACATATACTAACATTCTCCTTATTTTCTTATCAATAACAAAAACAAAAAAAAAATCAAGAAAACAAAAAAAAATGCATGTGCATATTTCCCTTTCAGTTATTTTTATTACGTTCCTATCTTTGATTAGACATTAGCCCCTTGACCAGATCTCAAGAAAGGTATATCGTAGGCAAGGGGCTAAAAACAGATCTACACTAACCTGTTTCCTTTAAGTGTTGTGGATACAGGATGCAGGAACCAAAGAACAGAAACAAACCATTCAAGTGCAAATGACAAAAGTCCACAAATTCCACTATAATGATCAAGTTCTGTACATGTCATGACAGGGGCATACCCCTGGTGGTACAAAAGCTCACTCCTCTCTCCTCTCACCCTCGCTAGGCCTCGGCCTACGCGAGCTGCTGACCTCCTCCTCCTCCCTCTCCCGACGCCTGTCTGGGACGGGAGGTCTCGTCGCAGTGGAAGCCTCTGGGCGTGCTCCCGCTCCTCGTCCGACGGACGGATCTCCCAATGACACGATGTCATCAAGAGACCCGAACACGGACCCCATCCTCCCGGCCGCCTCCTGCTGAGTCTGTCGCTGCTGCTCCCGGCGTTTCTTCAGCACCCGGTTCTTCAGGAACTCCAGGTCCGCGATAGCCTGCACCCGGGCCTCGATGGCCCGTATCTTCTCGGCCTCCGCATCCCTCGCGCTGTCCCGAAACGCGGTCATACGACCCTCCATCCTCGATAGATCCAGCCGCAGGGCCTCCACCTGCGCCTGGAGGGTCGCTACTCCTCCTGCCTGTCGCTGCACACCAAAAAAGCAAACACGTCAAATCAAATCAAATCACAAGTGTTCAGGTTTGGTTCAGTGTCTTACCTCCGCCTCGAGCTCCTGGATCCGCTCATTCGCCCTATCCAGGGCCTCCTGCAGGCGGACCGCCAGGTCCCCTCCGGCTGGCTGGGCGGACGAGCTCGCCCCTGCATCGTGGCTCGCCCGCACCCTCTGCTGCTCCGCCCTCTGCATTCACATATCTTGGTCAGCAATCGAATCAAATCAATGTCAAATCAATTTCAAGATAGGTCGAGATGTTACTTACCAGTGTCCTGACCTCAGTGCGGAGCCTCGTCAGCTCCACCTCCTGCTCGGCCAACCGCCCCTCCAAAAGGCGGACGGCCTGTGACTCCGGCATCTGCCATTCGCACTTCAAGGTTAGAATCAAATGAGGCAATCCACCAACCAAGGCTTAAGGTTAGAAGTTTCACTTACCACTCGTCGGTCAAGCCGGAGTCGCCCGGCATACCGTGCCTGGTAGTCCTCCATGTAAGCCGAGCTATCAAGGAGGGCCGTCTGCCGCACTACCTGCTCGCCGCCCTCGCGCCAGTAGGCGACGGTGCTGCCGTGATCCGTCCCCCAGTCGCGGTCCTCAGCGAAGAACCGCCGGCGCGAGTGTCCCTCTCTCCCGAGGGAAGGCACCTCGATGGCCGGCTGGTGCCAGCCCAGGGTCCGCACCACCAGCTCCAAATACAGCACCTCACATGTCCCGAGGCACAGTAAGAGGAGGTGGCGGTCGAAAAGGGGCCGGCCCGCCGCCACCGCCGGGTGCGAGGCGTCCGCCTCCCCCGCATAAGGGGTCCACACTACCTGAGAAGAATGAGAAAACACTGGTCAGTAACATCAAATGCAGCAGTAATTGAAAGAATGCAAGAGCTAGTTGAGATTTTCATACCTGCTCGTGCGGGTAGTGGTCAAGTGCGACCCGCACGTCTCCACCCTCCTGTCTGTGACCCTGGGGTCCGGGGCCACCTCCCACCTCCCCATGAGAGGCACCATTGTCTGGCGCCCCTCTGCAAGTGTCCCGCGCCCCATAGGGAAGCGCGTATACCCCCAGATCTGCAAGGCAGCAAAAAGAATGGTCAGTCAGGCAGTTAATCAATGAAAAATCAATGATGAGCATTAAGAGAAATTTGTGTACCTGAAGAAAGGGGGTGAAGCCCCCGGTGCTCTGAGAACGCCGCGAGCTGCTCGGGAGAAGTGAGAAGAGGTGTCCCAGCATCGCGGCGCCCCAAGCATACCTCCCCGCCTGCGCCAGGTCCCTCAAGAGCAGCACGAACTTGCAGTTCATCTGAGATGACTGCGTCGCGAACAGTAGGCGCCCGAAGAAGTAGCTGACGAAGATCCGGACGCAGCGCTCCTCGCTCCGGCCTCCTAGATCCAGCAGACCCCTCACCCTGGCATAGAACTCCTCCAAAGTCTCCAGGGGGCCTCTCCGCCCTCCTCTCAGTCCCATGGCCTCTGAAAGTGATCCGAGCAAGATGCTCCGGATCGGCCGCCTCCTACCAGCCACAAACTCCGGCCCCAACAACTCTACGATATCATCATAATAGTCTCTCCTCTCCAGCCCGACTACCGGCTCTCCCTGAACCGGTAGCCCTGTCAGATACGCCACATCCTCCAATGTGGGTATCATGTGACCCCAAGGCATGATGAATGCCTTGCAGTCCTCCTCCCATCTCTCCCTCAACGCCTCTAAGTAAGGGACATCTAAGTGAAAAGGGCGTACCGATAGGAGATGACCGAACCCCATCCTCGCTATCTGGGCCTGCTGGGCCTCCGGAAGCGCCCTGTACCATGCCCAGCACAGGTCCCAGGTGACCCGGCTCCTCATCCTCCCCTTGCCCTGCAGGAAAACACAGTAAAGTAAACGTCAGCATCGACTGCCGTTTATCAAACATTGACGGCAAGGGGTTTGCCGTTCACTAAGAGTCAGCGTCCATGGGTGGTCGTCAAGTTCCTCTGTCAGCGACCAGCACCTTGACGTCAAGTTCCTTTTGACGGCAAGGGGTTGGACGCCGGGAGGAACTCGACGGCAACCGATGTTGCCGTCAAGTTCCTGTCTGACCCGACGGCGCTTCCCCTGTTTTCCCTCCTTTTCACCAAATCACAAACACATCCACACAGGTTCTAGGGGCCTACCTTGGGCCGTCGAGGTGCCTCCGCCTCCGTCTCATCTCCTCCCTCGTCTTCTCCGGCCGTGTCTTCCCCTCCGGGACGTCCTCACCGCCACTTCCTCTTCCTCCGCCATAGCCATCTCCACCTCTTCTCTTCCTCCTCCGGTTGACGGCGGCCCCGGAGAATGCTTCGTTTCTCTCTCGTCCTCATCGTAATCTCGAGCAAGGTAAGCGGGAGATTGTGGGTTCGGGTTCTCCTCTCCCGGCGTTGGGAAGGCGTAATGGCGCCGGGAGAGGGCGTCGGTTCAAAAAAAGGCAGTTTTCTGGTTTAACGTCAAGGTCTGGCCGTTTACCTTTTCCTGACGTCAAGCCCTGGCCGCTGACGTACCGTCAACGACCATGGTGTGGACGTCAAGGTCTCTTCAATGTCAGACCTCGAAGTTTGGTCGACGACCATGTTTGGACGTCTAATTTGAATGTCGACGACCACCTCCGTGGACGTCTATCTTCTGTCTCAGTGGTTGGCGACGGGCCCTGGACGTTTACCATTGGTTGGCGGCCGTCGATGTGGACGCCAACAACCCCGCACCCAGTCCTCACATCACACTCTTTTGAACCTTTTGAGGCCATTTCATTCCACACATTCCACAAGTCAAACAAACTCAAGTCAATTCAACACAAATGCAACTCACTTTTATTCATCAAATTTGTGTTACACTTATTCAAAATAGGAAGATACATCATTTTGCCCTGCGGGCCATGAAAAAGTCACATGAAATGGGACAAATAGTGTCTGTGAAGTCCTCATACTGCCATACGTCTTCCGGTGTTTCCTGCACTGCCAGTCCCACCTTCTTGCTCACTGTGTATTTCTTCCAAGTCTTCATAGCTTTCTTCATCATCCTTTCATTCTTCCCGGTGATTATCATATCAGTGCAACTGGATGGAGTTGGAATTCCCCGTGGAATCCCAAGCTGACAGTGGCACCGATGTGGTTGGTACACCACCATCCGATCAGCTCCAATTAACCACAAATCTCTGTCCTCCCTGGTCCTTGCTCTGAACTCAATAGTCCTCATAAACAGTGGCCTCACGATGAAGTCATCCATTACCAGAAATGCCAAATGATCTCTCCAGGCATCTCTGCTCTTCAAGTGTGCTGTCACACACTTGATCTCATCTTCCGGCTCATACCACGCCCTGCTACAGTATACCGAACTCCGAAGGAAGATTCTGGAGGGGGTAGGTTGACTGTCAGCAAAATCAAATTTAAATGAGCTTCCATCCATACCTGGAGCAGAACAAACTCCCGCAGGTGCGTCCGCCTAGGCTCATTGTGGTGAGCGAACTGTACAGGTGGGCCAGCACTGCAGGGGCAAGTGACTGCCCGCGCCACAGCAGTGAAAGTACTCCAATGTGCTCGTAGAGGATGAAATCGCCACTCGTGGGGAACAAAAAGACCCCGGCAGGCAGAGCGTCAGTCCTCGTGTCGCCCTCTCTCCCCAATCTCCTAGCATGCTGGATCAGCCACCAGGCCAGCCGGTCTAGGAAGATCCCGTTCTTGTTCGTCATCCGTAACACCTCCTTCTTGTCTCGTACGATGTCCCGAGGATCTCTTCCCACGGGAGGAGAGGAGTCGCTGCATCGTACTCCAGGCACCGCTGCCATCCCAGGAACAGTTCCACCTCCTCCAGCAACACACTCGCTTCGAAACCCTGAAATACAAAGGTGTGTGTGTGGGTGCCATCTCTCCACCAACGCCCCCAGGGCGTCAAATCCCCACCACATGTCCTTCATGTTCTTCGCCAGTACCACCATAAAATTCAGATTCCACATCCCGACGAAGCCCGCATGTCCAGCGTAATGGCATTACCAGGTTCACAAGCCAGGAAAAGGCCGTACCTGGCCTTGGCTAGGGAATGCTGGGATTTCCTGCATGGGGGTGGGGGTTTGTAAGAACGTTGTTCGGGGCGTTTTCAGCCCAGGAAGGAGCAGAAATAATCATTGCTTACCTCTCCGTTGGCCAGACGCGTGCTCAAGTGACCCGGAACTTCACTTAGAACTCCGGGGTTCACCCTGTGGATCGTCCGGTCGATGAGGAGGCCATTTTGCTGTGCTTCTTGACTCTCAGCTCTCTGGTTCGCAGCAGGAGCAGGGAGAGACGGAGGTAGGAGATGAGAGAGTCCTTATGGACTCCCATCACCTATTTTTCGGTCTGATCCGCTGTCAGGTAGGCACCAGATCGGTGGACGTCAGTGTTGTGTTGGCGGCCACATATGTGGACGTTAACATGATTACTGGCGGCCAGAGATGTGGACGTTTACTATCTGGAATTTTTAAATTCTTATTCTTTATATGGCCATTATCCTTTATCTTGTGCTTCAAGTTGTTTTGCAGATATCTTAAGCACAAGCTGCGCTTCAATTTCGGAACGCTCATGCGACCTTGAGCGTTACAGGTATGTCTAACATAGGACCCCACCAGAGGCGAATAACTTGGCGACCGTGAACCCTGAGTTCCCCTTCACCAAAAACCATGATGGGTTTGCGATCTCTCAGTTATTCGTATGGCCTTTAGAATTTTCCTCTGGTGCTAACTTGCATTTTAGATAGGCAACCCACACCAGCATGCATCTTCACTGCTAACATTCTCTTACTAACACTCAAAAAAAAAAATGGTGATTTTCCTCGATCATATGATTGCTCCATGGCTCCCCCAGCTCAGGTAGCCTACCGGGTCCGCCCTTCATGACTATCCAAGTTGATATCGGGTACTTGTCCCACCGTCTTTCACAAATAGTCAAGCAATCCTTATTGAGTTCATTTGAGCCTTCGCCAGTCGCGAGCTTAATTCCGGACTTCAGGCTTTCCAAGCATGTGATTCCAGTTAGAATCTTTTGATAATCCTTTGAGAGATCAACCAACTCCTTGTCTCCATGACCTCCTAAATTCGGGACCGACGTCTGATTAGGCCAGCGAGCCCGTGAGCTCCGGTTATGAGACCCTCCTGATTCAACCGTCATATTACAACTCCTTTGACTCAGACACACCAGAAACTAGTCAAAGTCCGACACGGCCATGCCAGGGACCCTGCCATTGGGTCGCAGTTGTAGTTACACGGGTAGATCACCTTTTCTTACCCTATTTTGTCTCTCAGACGATACGTCATCTGTTTCTAGCCTGACTCTTTCGTTTGGTTCGCTAGAATTCCTATCCTCGGAGATGGCCCTTCCATTAAATCTCTGCGTCCTTTGTTTACCGAGACACCAACCTTTCAGTCCGCTCTGCTCCCTTGCAAGACCGGATGTCTCGGAGGGGCATTTGTAGACGCGCGATTTGGCCCATCTCCCGCAAGGCTCTTTTGGCCCATTAAGCCTCGTTTGACCATTTGTTGACCAGCCTCGGATACCATGTAGACGGCAGCATCGATGGCCGCCGACTACTGGTTGGCGGCAAGCCCCCTGGACGTTGACCAAAGTTGGCGTCCACATCCATGGACGTCTGCATGCGGTTGGCGGCCTGATCCCCGGACGTCAATCTCGTTTACCTGGTCTGCACAACTACCCCGAGAATATAGCCCACTAGCGCCTTTCTCTCGCCCATGCACCGCATGGGACCGTTCCCAACGGGCATTTGGGCCACCTTGGCACCCCTTGACCCAGTAAAAATCCTATGTGGCCTCTCCCATTGGTTGGAGCATTTCCCAGGATTGCCAAGTGTACAAGTGTGTTTCTTCACACTTGAGCATCCAAGGCCTCTGAACTCCGACCCACTGTCTATATAACAGTCCCTAGGGTCCTCTAAGCAAGGGGGAGAGGCCGGACGTCCATATGCTGATGCTTTGAGAGAGGAGAGAGAAAGTTACACCCAACCTTCCACTACTCATCTTCTTCTTCCTCTCAATACTTGGGACGTCCAAGAAGGCTGCTTTGGAGCTGAAGGAGCCTCTGCAAGGAGCTAGCATCATCAACCACGAGGATCAACTCCCCCTCTTCCTCTCCTCTCCTTTTCTCTCTTTACTAGTTGCATGTTACACTCACATTCACACACACTCTAGGCACATAGGCCACCTTCCTACATACCTAGAAAGGGGTTTCCCAACCAAAAACAAAGGAAGAAGGGTGGTCATAACACTTGGCCACCCCTCTTCTCAAGTCCGCAACCGGTACGGGACTCTCCTTTTGGGCCTGTATGTTTCGTTTTGAGCATTTGCTATACTTCTTAGAGTCTTATAGAGTGTCTTTTGTGGCAGGAATGATCTGTAGAAGACCGCGGAGCTCTCCTCCTTTGGCCGGCTGAAGGAGAAGAAGTTGAGGTCCACCATCACCCGCAACGCGAGGCTATTGCACCGACGTGATCACAGCAACCCCTTGGGCACAGGTAAGGCTCTGGCGATCACAAACATCTCCATACTTCACGGTTCCTTTTGTTTCTCCTCAGTCAACTCAGTCAATAAATGGGGAGTCAACAAGGTCAACCGGAATCCTTCATCGCCAACGAGAGAGCGGCACGTCCGTGAACCACCCGCCGAGGAGGCCACACACAACGGCCACAACAACGGAGGCGAAACGGGACGTCCACAGCCGCGTTCCCCACTTGAAGGTCCTGAGGGCAAGCCAGCCCTGGGTGCACACACCGACACACAAACTGGGGCACGGAACACTCGAGGCACACACAGGCACTGTCGCGTCCCCCCTAGGTCAGCGCGATACCAACGCGACGGGGAAGGGCACCGCAACAATCACCCTGTCGCGCCGGAAAAATGCATCGCGATAGCGACCCTTATCGCGACAGGCAACCGTGTGTGTCGCGATAAGGTTGCGCCCGACCGGGCCGACGCCTCTTCTGGTGTCGCGACATGCCCCGCAGTCACAACACCAGTAGAGAGCAGACCGACGGGATGCTCCATCCCGGGCCACCCACACACTACAAACACCACCACACGGGGGAGGGGAGCATGGGGAAAGCAGTAAACACTAACTACAAACCCCAGGGGCTCCCAATCTGCCCGGATCTAGAAGTTCAAGTAATCCCTACCTTTCACGAAGAACGAACCCCAATGGGGCCCTTCACATCTGTTGGTCCACTCCTCCTCTCTCCACGCAAGGTCCACGATGCCACGACACCACGCACGGCCCTCCTCTTCGCCTGAACACACAAAGGGAAGAGGGGGAGGCGAGCACCGCCGGAGGGAGAGAAGAGAGGGGAAAGAGGAAAAGACGGGGAGGGGTTGCCGCCAAGGCCTTAAGCCTTCGGCACCCAAGACGCGACGGGGCGACGGGCCGCGTTAAGAACCTTAACGCAACAGGTCAACACACCGCGACAAGAATGCGTCCCCAAGGATGCCGCGACAATGCGACAGGTCGTACTGACACACCTGCCACCCTGACAGGCGTCAGACGACCAAAACGACAGAAAGCAGTCGTGACCCGTTGACCGGGGACAACAAGATGCGACAGGAAAGCCGGGCGCGACAAGAACGCGACACACTTGCGACAAGGATGATTGTCACGTCTCACACCCACGACGTGAATCCGAGAAGCCGGGTCTTACACGTCGCATGCTCTCTCCTTTTAGATTTTGCTCATTTATTGCATAAGTGAGAGAAGTTGTAAAAGTCTGAGAGGGTTTCTCTTGCATATGTTCATTCTGTACTCTCAAACTATGCCTCAGATCAATCTCTTAATTTTTTTATGTAAGCTTGATCTAGGGGCTTTCTGTATAAATCATTCTTACTGTTTGTATCTCTTCGTGCGTGAAGAGAAGGCTCGTTGAGCAAGCTGCTATTTCCCTTGCCATAAGGGAAGACATGTTGCTACAGGTGGGTTATTACCTCTTCATGAATTGAAGAGAAGGCCAGCTTGTGATGGATGTGTAAAGTGTCCTTAAGGGGGACTGTACCCTTGGTTAGTGAAATCCCAAGTGGTTTATTGGGGATTGGACGTAGGACATCTGCTAAGAGGCTAGAATAACAATCCTATTGCATGTGTGTGACTGCTTCTGTTCTTATTTCCACTGCTTACTAACTCTAACCTCTATGCTTAGTGTTTTTTAAAGTTATTTCCATTAAACCCCCCCCCCCCCCTCGAGCTTGCAACCTGGTCAACAATACTCACCAATCAGTATGTAACGTCGCGATTTTTTGGATTGTAGTTTAGTGGGTGCAGTGGCCAGTGTATGGCCTTGTATTGATGTTTAGGATGGTTTGTCACGCCCCGACACGGAATATCGGAGCGCGAAGGCAGTTGCAGAAAAAGGTATAGAGCGAATATTAGACATCAAACCATTGCACATTGAATAATACTAAAGCAAATCTTTCTCATTAATAACTTTTCAATGTCTAGTTACAACCACTAATATCAGAGCCATTCTATAGGGCCCAATTAATTGCAATAAAAGGAAATAACTAACTACAATTCTAAGATAACATAATGACTCGAGGGGTACTCCTGCTTCACTCTTGGTCATTCCCTTCCTCGTTAGTGTATGTGTCATCCTCGGTCTCACCTGAGAACACAACATCAAATAACGTAGGGTGAGCGATAACGCCAGTAGGACTTAAATCTCAGGCTCAAGCAGGCTTTAAATAATTAACGCATTTAATGGAAGAGTATCTAAAGATAGCAGGTACAAGAGAGTCAAAATATAGCAAGAGAGAGCACAACAGGTAACAGGATAGCACAATAGCATGAGAATCGAGTATAGTTTCCAAAAATAGCACAAGTATCGAGTATAGCACGAATAGCAGGATGTTCATAGCACAACTAGCACAAGTATAATAATAGCCACGACGGGTATAGCACTTGTTTGTCATTCTAGACATCGAGAGAGTATAGCACGTTTTGTGTTTTGATTGTCATATAGATAGTCGAGATAGATAGCACTTGAGTGTAATGCCAACACTCTGATCATTTAACTCCCATGGGCACTAGCACTTTCGGGCGCACATCCCAGGACCAGATCGGGCCCTTATATATTGCCAGGCATTGGTTATATTGTATCTTTAGACAATCAGTCAATGGCCAATATAGAGTACCAAGATGTTATAGTTAAGAGCACTAGATGATTAGACGAGATAGTAGAGAGAATGTGAATAGACGAGCGAGTAGAGTATAGATAAGAGCTAAGGGTACATCATGTAAACAAAGAGGGAAACAGGCAATAGTAACAGTTGCACAACACGCGCACATCGTATTGGCAGTCAGGTGGAATTCACGATCTTCCCGCTGGCCATGTTATGCACAAGTCCAGAGGTCCGACATGATTCAAGGTAGAGTGAACTTCTAATAGCCGTTTGGATCATATCGATCCAAGGTGTATGGGGGTTAGGGTACAACCGGCTCGTCGACCATGTGGGAATCCATGATCAGAGGAGACTTACGGAGGCCTTAGCAAGGGTTTACTAGTCCGGCGAAGGAGTATCCGACGGAGAGGTCACCACAAGCCAAGTAAAGTGTGTATATAAAAACAGGTGCGACGTTCTAGAGGAATCTAGA